>OW121791.1:17921544-18248107 GCA_933228885.1 Leistus spinibarbis
GGATGTTAGTCGTCGCTCGCTCGTAAGAAAAAATTTGTACCCTCTACTACTCTGAAGACACCAAACCGATTTACACCAAATTTGCTACACATATTATTTAACATCCCATTTGAATCCCCTCGCAGTTTAAATCCAATCGTTTGTATACTTCCAGAGTTATAGGCCCCCAAAATTTAGAGCCCCCCTTAATACTGCTCTTATAAAAATAATTAAAACACCCAAAAATTCTATTAATAATTCTAAGATAGTTTATACCTACAAGATTTTTGCATATTGTTAACTCATAGGCCGTAAAATAAAATTAAATATTATAATTTTGTAATTTCTACTACTCTGAAGGTACCAAAGCGATTTACACCAAATTTGTTACACATATTATTTAACATCCTATTTGAATCCCCTAACAGTTTAAATCCAATCACCTGTATACTTCCAGAGTTATAGGGCCCCAAAATATAGAGCCCCCCTTAATACTGCTCTTATAAAAATAATTAAAACACCCAATAATTCTACTAATAATTCTAAGATAGTTTATATCTACAAGATTTTTCATATTGTTAACCTAAAGGCCATAAAAAATTATTTGCTTTAGCTGTGAAGATATATTCCAATATCCACAATTATGAACGCATTCAGCAGTACGTAATAATTAATGTTGTATACATATAAACATAATGCATAAAATATAACGTATGTATGTGTGTTTGTAGTGCTCATTGAACGGGGGCGTGAGAACATATACGAACAAACAAGTGATGCTGACATGATGAGGAAACGTAAGGGGGGCCTGTTACTGTTGCTATTATAACGAACGTTTGGCGAATGTCAATTACTCTAGGTCACACACATACACACACACATACACATGCAACGTTTTTTATTCACATTTACACTCGTTATTATATACACGACGATCCAATAAATTATGCAACACATGCAAAATTAGCCTAAATTAAAACTAGAATTATGAATGAAAATTATTAAATATATTTATTTCTGTTTTTGTCTCACCGTACGAAGTATAAAACAGCTAATACTGTGTGTCTGTAATATTCTTGGATCAAAAAATACGGAGTTTTGCTTTTTAGTGACTTTAAATTAAAAAACAAGCACTAATGCCTCCAGTTTGTCTTACTATCGTCACTGAAATGATTAATTCATGCACCTGTGTACAAAAATACTAACAAAAAAAAATTCATTGAAGTAACTATTAGATAAATGAGCAAGACACATTATAAGAATGGAAATGCTTCATTGCTACACTTAATAGAATTAATTAATGACGTAATATATGCAACATAAATTAACGCGTTCAGATGTGAACGGAATAAATAGGACATTCGTCTAGACTATATTACATGATAGACCTAGAAAATAATACACAATTTTGTGTGTCTGTAGCATTCTCGGATCAAATAATTTCCCAAAAAGTCGCCCTGAATCCAAAAATATATATAACTTATATACTCGGCCGCTCGACCAAATTTTCTCCTCTGAAGGTACCGGAGCAATTTACACCAAAATTGCTACATATATTATTTGGCATCCTATTTGGATCCCCTAACAGTTTAAATTTAATCGCGCGTATACTTCCCGAGTTATAGGGCCCTAAAATTTGGAGACCCCCTTAATACTGCTCTTATAAACATAACTAAAACACTCAAAAATTCTAATAGTAATTCTAAGATATTTTATATCTATAAGATTTTTTCATATTGTTAACCCAAAGGCCATAAAAAAATATTATAATTATTTAATAAAATAATTTACAAAATAATTGTAAGACTTTTTATATCTATAACATTTTTTCAATTTGTTAACTAAAAAGGCCATAATTATTTTAAAAAAAACGGTGCTCGGCATATATTACTTATAAGGTGAGCTGGACGCATAGGTGCGTTGTACCTAAACTTGTTTAAGCATAAAGATAATTTGGTAAAAATATTTATTTTTTCTATCTTTCGTGTTTAGGGATAAAAAATAAGAATTAATTTATCTAAATGTGGAATGGTGGCGCCGCCTATAGAAATAAACCAAAATGGAACTAATACAACTAAAAATATATGAATAACAGTAAAGACATCTATGGTATTTTTGTTTTAATTATTCCAAACAAATTGAATCAAAACTGTCACAAACACTTTATTATTTTAGTAAACGCTGAATGTATAAAAATGTCTTTTCTTTTAAGGTAATTATGTAAATTTGTATTAAATAAATAATAATATTTGTTTATTATTAGCAAATTGGCAGGAGGAAGAATTTTTAGCAACCTAAGACCCGCCCGTGCAATAATGTCTGGTATTGGCAGTAGCCGGGTTATGGCTGGCAGATCTCTTCAAGCAATTACACTACGGAAAGGCGAGACTCACGATGATAAAAACTTCCGCCTGAATAGGCCCTTGTCACCGCACCTAAGCATTTACAGGACGCAATACACAAGCGTGTTTTCCATTTTGCACCGAATCACAGGTGAGTTGATTCCGTTTTGATTTGACGGTGTTTTATGTGTGCGGGTTTGTTTTGTTTTGTTGATTTTAGGGTCAACGTTTAGCGCGTTCTTGATGTCATTCACCGTGTTCACGCTAGCGTACCCGTACCCGTTCGAATGTGCCTGCGAAGGGGTGGAAGACATGGAACTGCATCCGGCGATCATTACGGCAGCCAAGCTAATACTGGCGTTCCCATTCACGTACCATGCGTGCAACGGCGTGCGCCATTTAATGTGGGACTTGGCCATGTTCTTAACCCTAAAGCACGTATGGCTCACTGGATGTGCCATGTTAGCACTTGTATTTACTTGTCTTGCAATTGAGTTTTTGATTCTCTAATTGCGTGCGCATTTTGAATTATTAATGGTTTGTAAATAAAACATATAAATGTTAAATAGTGATTTATGCTTATTATTAATAATAAACAAACATAGGTAGGTACAGGAACCAATACCTTCAACTCACCTCATAAACAATTCAAGACATTTTTACTTTCTTATATTTTATTTATTTTATTTTACTATTGTATGCTTAGGTACGCACCTATGCGTACAGCTTAGCTTTCATATCCGCCGTACGAAGTACCGAAGCATCGGATCAAAAAATGTCTCGTCACTCGTAAGACCAAATTTGTGCACTCTACTCCTCTGAAGGTACCGGAGCGATTTACACCAAATTCACTACACATATTACTTAACATCCCATTTGAATCCCCTCGCAGTTTAAACCCAATCGCCCATATACTTCCTGAGTTAGAGGGCCCCAAAATTTGGAGCCCCCCTTAATACTGCCCTTATAAAATAATTAAAACACCCAAAAATTCTACTAAATATTCTAAGATATTTTATGTCTACAAGATTTTTGCATATTGTTGACCTAAAGGCCGTAAAAAATTAATTTAAATATTATAATTTTGCATTTTAAAATATGCACTTATAAGGCGAGCTGGACGCATAGGTGCTTATTTATCTGATCTACGTATATATTAAACTCTAAAGCAAAAATTGGCTAAAGTCGATGCGTAATTGCATAAATAATTGTCTATTATAATATATATTTTTTAATTGGAGATAAAATATAAAAACTATAGAAAAGGGAATGTTTTAGACTTTAGGAGTTTTTATTTTTAACTGTGAAACTGTATATTCAAAACATTAGATATTTCGGTTTGTGTATTAAGTTGTAAAATAGACTCCAAGCAGAACATGAACGTTATTTGGGTTACCATCGCCAAAAATGGCATTTTTAATATATACTGGCCCTTAACCTATTAAAACTAAAATCTTTAATTAAACTGGTTTACGTCTATGAATTAATTGTAATTAATTTGCTAGGAGAAGAGGAAGTGAATATGAATAGATGATTTCCTTAAACACGTGATAACTGTTTAAAACAGTGTAGTGGGGAAGGGTGGGGAGGTTAATAAATAGGGGAATTGTGTAAGCCCCCAAATAGCGTTTTGTAGCGACATATGCTCGGCTGTGATTGAATTGCTCTTTTCGCCATAATGAGGCATGCTAGTCCATAACAACCACTTGCGATACGGCCTATCTGTATCTGTGCGGCGGTAGGGGACACATAAATATATGTGTGTGTGTGTATGTGATTCAGTTAGCTGGCACCACTAAATTAGATTCAGCATGATGCGATGGTGTACATAAACCAAGTCTCCCGGCGACTCAGTCCCCGTAGCCGCCCAACACTTAGAGCGCGATAATTACTCTAGGGATTTACATTTTTGAACGTAGCAGCCCTCTGCTATTTTATAGACTTTTTTCACGACACCACATTATTTCTACTGATAATATACAACCATAGGTGCAAGCACCAATGCCTTTAGCAACAAAAATAGGACGCCGTGGACCACCGACCACAAATAAAATCCATCAAGAACGTGTTTGTTGTTGGCTAATTTGGATATGTACACGCGATGTTATTTGATAGGCGAGATTGCAAAGTTTGTCGTCGTGCAAATGCAACTGCATGTATATGTGTATAGCGGTAACAAAACACCAGGCAACACTACATGATATCTGTGTGCGTGTTCATCTACTGTCATCGTGGTGGAACCGTCCGCTATCCGCTATCCGCTATCCGCTATCCGTTCCATTGTTATTGTATATATATATACTGTCAATGCGCGTTGCGTTGCACTCATGCAAACCCATCACTTTGCTCTTTGTTCACATTTTATAACTTTCTGGTTATGTTGATGCTGTTGTATGCTGTACGCTGTACTCGTCTCTTTGTCTTTTCTTTATATTACACATTCATTTTTATTGAACCGAAACAGATCCTTGCTCGTTATTCTTAATTATACTATCTTGTAAGCACATTGTGCCCATATCATATGCATATCACTCAAATTTGTATCTATTTTCATTTATGGATTTAATTGTATATTTTGATTTCAAGACGACACCAAACATTTTTTTTTAAATAAATTATGAATTAGGTTGTAAGCATAATGTGCCCATTTCATATACATATCACTCGAATTTCTATCTATTTTCATTTATGAATTTTATTGTGTATTTAGTTTTAGGTAAATATTTAGATTTCAAGACGAGACCAAATATTTTTTCTAAAAATAAATTATGTACTAGTTTGTAGGCGAAATGTGCCCATTTCATATACACATCACTGAAATTGCTATCCAATTTCATTTATGAATTTAATTCTGTATTTAGTTTTCGGTAAATATTTAGATTTCAAAACGAGACCAAGTATATGTATTCAAAAAATAAATTATGTAGTAGGTTGTAGGTATAATATGCCCATATCATATACACATCACTCAAATTGCTATCCAATTATATTTATGAATTTAATTCTGTATTTAGTTTTCGGTAAATATTTAGATTTCAAGACGAGACCAAATATGTTTTCAAAAAATAAATTATGTATTAGGTTGTAAGCATAATGTGCCCATTTCATATACATATTACTCAAATGTCCACCTATATTCATGTATGAATTTAATTATATGTATTTAGTTTTCGGCAAATATTTAGAATTCAAAACAAGATTTCTTGACAAGAAATTTTCAAAAAAATCAAGAAATCTTGATTAAGTTAACCCGTGGGCACAATGCACCCATATCATATACATAATACTCACTCCTCATAAATCTATCAGTTTTTCAAGAAACAAGATTTCTTGACACAAATCTTTCGAAAAAGATATATTGATTATTAATTATAAACCAGATTAATCCTTGGGCACCATGTGCCCATATCATATACATAATACTCAGTTTTCATAAATCGATTAGTTTTTCAAGAAACAAGATTTCTTGACACAAATCTTTCGAAAACGAAATACTGATTATTAATTATAAACCAGGTTAACCCGTGGCAAAATGTGCCCATATCATATACATAATACAGTCCACTCCTTATCAATCTATACCTGTTTTTTAAAAAACAAAATTTCTTGGCCAAAAATGTTTAAAAATCCGGATGCGAATAGCATTTAAAAATAAACAAAATAAAAGGGTTTGAAAAGGGTTTTCGTCACCCTATATTACAGGAAACGACTGAATAATGATGTCCCTAGTGTTATCTGATGAAATAAATCACATTAATTTTATCAGATTCTCCTAAATATATAAATCAAGTAACACCAGTAAAATTTTCGAATGCAAATCAATAAACACCCTTATCCTATACGTATAAAAGTGTGACAGTGTATCTAGTCGATTGAAATGAATAGCAAAGTCACGCTAATAATATTTAACATATAGAAACCCGTTAGATCTAACGATAGCGTCTCATCGCTAATAATAAATCGTTTTGGTCATCAAAGGCTTTATTATACCCGAGGGGTTCTAATAGTACAGTGTGTGTGTTTGTGAGTGCGCATGCGCAGTAGACAGACACACACACACAAGGATGCTTTGATGCTGTTGTTGGCGGCGCGGCGTGACGTGTATTCCCCTGGGCAGGGGTGGACGTGGACGTGCAAACACAACACGCCCGTCGCCAGGCAACGATCTATCTATGTATGTATGTGTATGTGTGTGTGTAACTCAATTAAACAGCTGCATATTTTCACCCTCTGTCTCCACCCAATATCTATCTTTTTAATGACTTTGTCATAAAAAATTATCAAACACCACACTTTAACTGTATTCCTAATGGATTTAAATACGTAAAAACAATGTCCACTTGTATTTATAGTCGAATTGCTCTTTTAACATCTGTAAGAAGCTAAAACATTCGCTCGTGTGTCTGTAGCATTCTCGTTTAATAAAAATCTCGTCGCCCTGAATCCAAATATATATATAACTTATATACTCGGTCGCTCGTAAGACCAAATTTGTGCCCTCTACTCCTTTGACGATACCAAAGCGATTTGAACCAAATTTGGTACACATATTATTTGGCATCCCATTTGATCTCATTCACAGTTTAAATTCAATCGCACGTATACTTCCCGAGTTATAGGGCCCCAAAATTTGAAACCCCTCTTAATACTGCTCTTATAAAAATAATTAAAACACTCAAAAATTCTACTAAAAATTCTAAGATATTTTATATCTACAAGATTTCTTCATATTGTTAACCTAAAGGCCATAAAAAAATATTAAATATTATAATTTTTAATTTTAGACTTTTTATATGTATAACATTTTTTTCTAATTGTTAACCAATAGGCTATAATAATTAAAAACCGCTGCTCGCATCGCATATATTGTTTATAAGGCGAGCTGGACGCATAGGTGCGTTGATCTACTTTTATCACAATTTAAAAAGTTGTTTCAATCGATGAAGTTTCATTTTATTTATTGAAACATCTGTTGTAAATGTTTATATTTGACATGTATCAGTTTCACAAAGCTATGAGCATATTTATTGTAAATAAAACTTGAATTATTTGATGTGTATATACTTTATACTTGTTTAACCAATTCTTCAACAAACTGATTTAAGCGCGTGTGTATGAACGCGTCTATTAATAGTAGTTCTATACGTCTATTTTAAATTCGTATCATTTGTCAATAAAAATATATTTTAAATATTTATTAATTCACGCACTGAATATTGTTCTAATCAATGTCATAATAGTTTAATTCACTAAATGTTTTTTTATGCAAGCTGTAGTCATTGGCGGGTGTCTGAATGCATGTTAGTGTTTGCATTTTGAAGAGGCTGGCTGAGTGAGTGATAGTTGGTAAAAGTGTAGACAGAGGCGAGTGACGTTAGTTTGCGGTGTGGGGGTGGTTGATGCACGTGTACCCACTAATGGATTGGTCGTGTGAGTAAACAACACATAGCCGCCACTCCAGCTGATCATCACCGCCTCTCTGCCACTGCGCGTATTTTGCAAACATCATATCATCGATATATATATATATATATATATATGCAATTATTATTGTCTTAAAATACGTTATATGTTAATTAGAAAAGAATATATTGTAATCAAGAAATATAATATTTAGTTTCTTTTTTTTAAGAGAATTGTTTAGTTTCTTAAGAGAAAGGTGTGCGCTTGTTCAGCAAAGCATTCTGCAGAGCGTGCAGTGGCTAGGAACGTGGGAATACACGAGATATGCGTGTCACACATGCACGGTGCACGGCTAAGCTGTGCTCGTGCTCGTGCCCCGTGCAAAGCTGACCAAACTTCATTTATTCTACAGTCAGCATCTTCACATTTATATGCATATTTCTGTGCTTTTCAATATTGACCCTTATGTACTCATATTTTACTAAAACTGTGTGAAAATTAATTTATCGACATTATAAACAATTTAATATACCATTAAAATGTATTCTTTCGTTAAAACAAACAATATCTAAACAAACGTTTTTAATGTTTAAATTTATAATTATGCTTTACTTTGATTTAAATTAATCGTACGGTTACTATGAAACCAAATTATGTTTTGTAACTATAAGGAAACCTACATATAAAATATCCATTTTCAAAATTGGTTTACCAGTAAATGGTACATTTTTCGAATAAACTATTTAAACAAAAGTTGTTGAAAACTTCAATATCTTTAACTTTTATATGATATACTTTTGTTCTAACTCGTCTCGTTTTCAAGATATTACAAAAATAGTAAACGTAAACTGTAACTTCCAGTTTTATGAATTTAATATTAATTTAATGAAATAGGTGATTTATCAGCAAATGGTACATCTTTCGAAGAAACTATTTAATTAAAAGTTATTGGAAATTTTAATATCTTCAACTTTTATACAATACACTTTTTCTCTAACTCATGCTGTTTTCGGGATATTGAAAAAATAGCAAACATAAAATATTAATTTGGTGAAAAAGGTGATTTATTAGTAAATGGTACATCTTTCGAAAAAACTATTTCAATAAAAGTTGTTGGAAATTTTAATATCTTCAACTTTTATACGATACACTTTTCTATAACTTGTGCCGTTTTCGAGATATTGAATAAATAGCAAACGTAAACTGTATCTTCCAGTATTATGAATTTAATATTAATTTGGCTTTATATATTACGACGTTCTATTTTCAAGATCACTTTTAACGGTTTTAAAAAAGGGTTATATCAAACATTTCAAAAATTATATTTATGAAAAATTGCACAAAACAAAATTATGAAAAATCTAGAACCCAGTTTTCTCAGATCTTTTTATTACACAATACCAATACCACATAATTTTATATTATACTATATAATAGTTTCTTGAAAAGGGTTATTATATTGAAATATATATTTTTATTAAAAGAGAAACTTAACCCATTTTTTAACGTGAGAAAAAGTAGGTTTTAACCCTTTTAGAAATATGTGATTTATATAATATGAACATGAGGCCGACAGTCGTGAAAAGGGTTATCCAGGTTATATTGATCGGTGTTACCTAGCAATACCCGAAGGGTTGAAAGGTTTACGTTTACTTCACTGATAATTTACTCAAGTTATCTACACCTAAAACATTCATTTTCTTATAAAAAGTATGTGTTAAATGTAGATTTATTCTTATCAAAATTTTATTACAAAACTTTTGCCGATTTTATAATTAAAAAAGAAAGGTCTATAATCACTTAAAAAAGAAAAAAGCGTTTTTCTTAGTGCAATTCGAATGAGAAAACAACTTGGTATTAATAAAACATAATGCGCTGATTAGTCAATATAAACAAAAGGGATTATATTTATATATATATATATATATATATATATATATATATATATAAAATAAGCGATAAAAATTGAAATTGAAATTTGAATGGAATACGCGAGTGTATAGATAAAGCCCTAGAGGCATCCTAACTATATTGTGTATTCTGTACGCCTCTACGGAGATGATGATGAATGATGTTCTGTAAATCGAATCAGTGATATACAATACACGAAGAATTTTGACGCGGACACAGGGCCGTATCGGCCATTTGTGCACTGACAAATTAATTTACTTGAATCAATTTAAATTTATTACTATTAAATAATAAAGAACAGTTTTACAAAGAAATGCTCAAGTAAAGATTTCTTTGTTGTAACTACGAATACATTAAAATAAATTGTTTTATAAATATAACAAAAATAAAAAATATAACTTTTGTTGTATTTCTTTTCGTTCTAAATTCACAACATTAACATTCACTGACAAGTTTCTTAAAACAAAGAGTTTAGTTTGTAAATCCGTCTCTGCGAGAACGTGTGCGCTCTGGCAACCGGTAACCGTTAACGCCCTCTCTATGATCTGTTTTGAATTATTCATGACAATATGCCGAACTATTGGATTATTTGTAACATAACACGTATATGTGTATGTACAATACGAACTAGAAATGGCGCTGAACGTGTTAAACGTAATGGGCGTAAATCAACTCGTCTTGTGTTCTTTTTAATTCGTTTTGAATCATTAATACGGCAAAACAAAGCAATTTCGTAGTGCCTTAATTTATTTTATCTTGAATGATGTTGGAAACAATTGGTTGTGGCCAGCACAAGGCTTTCTTATACGTATAACAGATGACAAATTACTAGAGTCAAAGAAAGTAAAAAGAAACCTCCACCAATTAATTTTTCATTCAAACTTTACATTGCTATTAATAACATAAATAAGGCTAACCCGTGGGTACTGTGTGCCCGTATCATATACAGAGAATACAGTCTACACCTCATTCATCTGGTTATGTATCTAGCATTCTATCCGCAACGTTATGTAAATCATACTAACATACAGAACCCATGAAATAAACGCATTCATTGTAAACAAACGTTTTTTTTTCAAATGCGTTCTACACATATATGTATATAAAATCAAATATACATACATCTCTAATGTAAAATTACGCATTAAGTCAAGTAATTTCACTAAATTATAGTAAAATTACACTAGAAATTAAGGATTTTAGCAAAATACAATCAAATTATTATACCAATGCGTTCTACACATATATTTATACATATATATATATATATACATATATATATATATATATATATATATATATACATCTCTATTGTAAAACTGCGCATTAAGTATGTAATTTCACTAAATTCTAATAAAATTACACTAGAAATTTAGAATTTTAGTCAACCAATGCGTTCTACACGTACAAATATATATATAAACATTTCAAATGTAAAATTAAGCATTAAATAATGTAATTTCACTAAAATTTTCTAAAATTAAGCTACGAATTAAGTATTTTAGTAAAATACAGTCGACTTATTTGGCCAATGCGTTCTACATATATATATATATATATATATATATATATATATATATATATATATATATATGTATAAAATTACGCAGTAAATCATGTAATTTCACTAAATTATAATAAAATTAGACTAGAAATGAAGTATTTTAGAGAAATACAGTTAAATTCTTTGATTTTGTCAATTTTACTTTAAAGGTTGTGTAAATGTACATATATTATTTTATAATATAAGTATATATATAATGAAAATCCAATTCCAGTAGACAATAAAGATAAGTTGGTTGTCTAAATTGTCTTTTTTGTTTCGGGCGTTTCAGGCGTTTCATCCTTGCGTCAATTTCTTGACAAACACAAAAGTTTCCTGGACTTTTCAAAAGGCAGAGGGAACAAAGCTAATATTTATAAAGAGGGTACGAACACACATATACAAACACACACACGCAAGCACTATATTCCATTCAATATGACATCAACCTTGCTTTGGCTGTTTGGCTGCCTAGGCATCTGCCTTCTGTAGCGCCACCATGTTACACCGAGGACACGCCCCCTAACCGTTTCAAACCTACTCCAACAGTGGGGGCAATGTGAACGCCGACCGAACACACCATTGGTTGCATCTCTGCGTTGCCATAGCTACCGGCGGGGCCTAACCAGATAGTGGGGACTATAGACATTTACGTTTCTCGAACCTCGAACATCGAACGCGTTTTGTCATGTTCTTTCGTTAATATTATTGTTTTTGCTGTTTTAGTATTACTTTATTTTTTATGTTCGTTTGAATTATACAATTCCTTTGAATTAATTCTTGTAGTTGCTGGAATAACGTACATTTGTGTACCAAGCAAACTTATGTAAAATTACACGATTTCCAATGTAAAATTTATTATACAGAGTTATAATAAAATTACATTAAAATCAAGTTAATTTTTTAGAATATTACTTAGTTTTTATTTGTAATTTTACCGTAAAAGTACAATTTTACAGTGATAGTTAATATGTAACTAAATTTACTTATGACTGTAGTTAACGCTAAGCGTAACTTAAATGTTTAATATTTATTATATTGTGGGAAATTTTCACTTAGAATTGAATTACAATTAAAACCATTGGATATATTTGACATATTAATGCCTAGTTGCATCATTAACACTTTACTTTAAGTATATTTTATATTTTGTTTTATCTTAGCAACAAAATAAAAATTGATAATAAACTATGTTAGATTTAGTGGACGTAAAATATAATATTATGTGACTTAAGTTTAACTTAGCGGTTAGATTCGCTATATAAAACAGTAAATTGGATTTATTTAAGCAACGTTTAACATTAAGTGGCCATTAGGCTAATTTTCACTTATAATTTTAAGCCGAGCTTAGACATTATTGTATTATGGAAATTAAGTAAATAAGAATAAAATAGTTTTTTGATATTTACTTCGTTTCCATAATATAATAATGTCTAATCTTGGCTTAAAATTCTGTGTTAACGCTTTAACTAACGATTAATAATAAACTAAGAAATCTGAAGTGGCCGTTACTCGACTCATACCTATAGTTTCCTTTATAGTTATTATATAGTATTACTCAATTTATTGATTATGACTAAACTAGTCTATTTATTACAACTATATTATTTATTTATGGGTCTTTATTATTAGGTATATGTATTTAATAGTAATAAATTTGAGTTATTAGCATATTTTACTGCAAGTTCGATTTGTTAACAGTTAATACTGAATTTATGTAGCTTATACGGTAATAAGTTGTATTTATATTAAAGTAATCTAATCTGGGGTTAGTAAATATATCATTTATTATATCTCGATATTGTTTTGCCTGTATTTAAATAAGGGTATTATTTAATAAACTTCCTATTCTCAGTGTAATATTTATAACAGCGTAAGTAAAGTAAAATAGATTAGTTTACGATTACGAGTAAAATAACATACCGTAATGGCGGCTGTTAGAGTTGAAAAACAACGAGTCAACGACTCAACACGACTTCCCTTAGTTTTGTAATAATAATAATAATATATATTTAAGTGTGTAATAGCAATAGACATTTAGCTAAAAGCTGCAACAGTGAAACACTAACGCACTGACGCGTCGGATATGGAATGTTTTCGCTGTACTAAACAAACACTTGAGAAATTTGTGTAGACACGCACCCCTTCCCCTTCCCCCGACCCTTCCCTTCGCTTACGAAACCAGAATGTTTCCATTTGTACAAAAAGAAACACAAAATATATATATATATATACAACATGGGGCCTCAAATCTTATACTTTGATTTTAAAAACCTTAAATATAAAACTTTTTACTTTTCGCTGTGAACGCATTATCATAAAAAACCTGGATTATTATGTGTAATTTTTGTTTGTGATTACTAATTGTTAAACTGTGAATACACCATAAGGCTTAAGGCTTAAGGTGAATAATTGGTATGATGGGCACGTGTACGACACACGTTCACCTGTACACGTGTCGGACACGTGTGATACAAATTTACACGTGCTGACAACGGCTCCTAAAGATCACCCAAAGAAGGAATCATATCACCTATACATTATACTATATACAATGTGCTTATTCCGCTGTGATATAATTCATTCTGATTGGATTGTTGCTGTGATACGTTGTGATATTCGATGTGACTCGATTACGAATACCTTTCTCATGGAGATTGTATTTTTTACTCGAAGTATACAATATTTTCCTATATATTAGCATAATAAAATATCTATATACTAATTTACAGCTACAATAATACAATTTCGTAGTAAAAAAATATGCTACATTGTAGATATTGTATGTATCTAGGGTGGATGGTGCTCGAATTTATTTATATAAATCATAATAGATAACGGAGACCGGTTGGTAGTTTGTGGGAACAAAGATTTTTCGAAATAGTAATACGGTAAAAATGAAGTCACCTTTGCAACCGCGAACCACAAATGAAATGAAATCAACGAGTTGGTAACACGATATAGAGGCAACTGCGCAATGCAAACAGACACACAATAGAATAGTCGGTCACCGCTGCGTGTAATTAGCCAGTGGCAACTCAGTGACGACTCGGCTGGCCGACACCACTACACAGAACACAGGTAATCCAAACCCTTGCGGAAATACGATAGCCCCAACGCGCAATTCTTTTATTTTTGTATTTTTTTGCTTTTGGTTTTGGTAAAGAAAAGTTATTTTATACATACACAAAAAAATAGTTGGAACAACTGGATTAAATCATTGTTAAAAGTTATTGGCTGTGCGCGGAAACTTTTTGTTCTTTGTTATATATATACATATTTATTACAAGTTTATAACAAACGAATTTGAAAGTTTTTTGGTGGATTAAGTTTCTCTACATCGGTAATCAAACAGAATAAAAAACAGTTGTGTATATCTGTAACATTATCAGGTATACAAGAAATATTAGCACAAAAATACGTCTTGGGACAATTTAAACCAATTCCGTAGTTATAACGTCCTAAAAATGAACCCCCTTTTGCATTTTTATTTTTAATATATAAATAAAACTACAAAAATTGTAAAAACTAACAAATTAAACACGTTCTTAGTCGATTTATTTATGGCCTTTAGTTTGCAAAGTATTCATAACTAAGAAATCATTTAGAATTAAAATCATTTTTTTAGGCAACTGAACTAAATTTTAGTCTACGTTTGTGGTATGATGTGACCGCCTTTATTCTCTCTTGACACGCAAGATGCAACGAACATAGTGCGAGAGAGAGGAGCAATGCTTGTATTTCATTGAAGACATCACAGGCTCGTCACAGTACCGATTCCTGACAGCTCGACCATCCAATGAACAACATCAAACATGCTTCTTAAGATGAAATAAAAACAAAGACTCTACTCTAAAGATTCTACACTACATTCGGTTCTTAAACCTACAAATAATATTTTGTTTTGTTGGAAAAACAAAAACTATATATAATATATAAATCACATTTTGTTAAAAACTATTTATTAACCGTACGAATATCTATAACATATTTTCAAATTGTTAAGCAAATGGCTGTAATAATTAAAAACTGCTGCTCGTATATATTATTTATAAGGCGAGCTGAACGCACAGGTGCTTGTTTCTATAAGAGAACCACGAAAATAGCCTTAAATTAAACAGGTATAAGTACAATTTACCCTAAATTGTAAGATTTTTTCTCATACGAAAAAAGGGTTTACTAAAGCAAAATTCTTACAATATGAAATCAAACTCTATGACCTAAATCAATAATTTTTAGAAAATATATATATATTTAATTGTGTATACCCCTTTTGGTATCAATGCATTTTTAACCTGATTGGACTTATTGAAAATATAACCTTATAACTCTCAAAGGGGTTAAAATGTAACAAACCGTATTTTTATTTCCCTTTTAATAATTAGGTACAACGCACTTATGCGTTCAGCTCGCCTTATAAGTATAATATATGCGATGCGAGCACCGGTTTTTAATTACTATGACTTATTGGTTAACAATTTGAAAAAATATTAATCTTAGATATTTTAAAATTCAAATTTATAATATTTAATATTTTTTTATGGCGTTTAGGTTAATAATATGAAGAAATCTTGTAGATATAAAATATCTTAGATTTATTTGTAGAATTTCTGGATGTTTTAATTATTTTTATAAAGGCAATATTAAGGGGGTTTTAAACTTTGGGGCCCTATAACTCGGGAAGTATACAGGCGATTGGATTTAAACTGCGAGGGGATGCAAATAGGATATTAAATAATATGTGTAGCAAATTTGGTGTAAATCACTTTGGTACCTTCAGAGGAGTAAAGGGCACAAATTTGGTCGAGCGACCGAGTATATAAGTTTTATATATTTTTGGATTCAGACATTCAGAGCGACGAGACAAACACTTTTTGTTAAGGATTTCTTTAATACGAAAATGCTACAGACACACAGACGAATGCTTTAGCTTCTTTGGTACTTCGTACGGCGGGCTAAGAATTATTTTTCATATTTTTGTTGTGTTTTACGGATACGTATATACAAACAAACATATATTAAATGTATTTGGATGAACAGACGTATATATATATATATATATATATATATATATATATATATATATATATATATATATATATATATATATATATATATATATATATATATATATATATATATATATATATATATATATATATATATATATATATATATATATATATATATATATATATATATATATATATATATATATATATATATATATATATATATATATATATATATATATATATATATATATATATATATATATATATATATATATATATATATATATATATATATATATATATATATATATATATATATATATATATATATATATATATATATATATATATATATATATATATATATATATATATATATATATATATATATATATATATATATATATATATATATATATATATATATATATATATATATATATATATATATATATATATATATATATATATATATATATATATATATATATATATATATATATATATATATATATATATATATATATATATATATATATATATATATATATATATATATATATATATATATATATATATATATATATATATATATATATATATATATATATATATATATATATATATATATATATATATATATATATATATATATATATATATATATATATATATATATATATATATATATATATATATATATATATATATATATATATATATATATATATATATATATATATATATATATATATATATATATATATATATATATATATATATATATATATATATATATATATATATATATATATATATATATATATATATATATATATATATATATATATATATATATATATATATATATATATATATATATATATATATATATATATATATATATATATATATATATATATATATATATATATATATATATATATATATATATATATATATATATATATATATATATATATATATATATATATATATATATGTATATAGGATATCCGGTTTCAAGGAAATTCAATTGCAATGGAATTTATAATTGTATGTCGGTGCGACGGTGTATGATGACAAAATTCATTATACCAAATAAGTGAAGTGGAGTATTCGCGAGTACCTCAATTGTTATTGCTGTCTCTATCTCTGTTTCTGTTCTCCTTGTCTGTCACACAACCATCTATGTATATGTACCTATTGGTAGGGCCTGAATTGGATGTTTGAGTCTGGAGTTGGTGTCTCATTACTATACTGCAGTTTGCTTGCTAATCTGATCTGATTCTGCACACGCAAATTACGGATATATATACATATATATATATATATATATATATATATATATATATATATATATATATATATATATATAATCCAGCAATAAAGAAGGAGCCAAAAGGTAATTTAATCGAAAATTGAATTTGTGTTTTCAAATTGAATATCATTGACGCCCGGTGGCAACGTCGCTGTTGCCGTCGCCCCTGCGTCGACGGCGGGTAATGTGAGACGACGCCCGTTGACGCTGACAAGAGTTGACAGTAATGCCCACTATTTACCAGGATAACACGTTCCCCGCGGCAAACACGGCTATTTCGTCCCAATGGAAAGAGCAACGCATCAGTAACGATAACGAAGCACACGTCGCGCCATTCAATTACGTATACAGTGTACAGTACACCCACCCTCCCTGTTCATCGTTATTACATCACAATCACAACCAGTTATTGTTCACCGACCTACTACTATATACGGCGTATCGGGTTCAAATTATATTCTTGCCATTATTATATCTGTAGTTTCATTAATAAGATTGCTTATTTGCTGTTTCGAGTAATGTTTTGATCCGAGAATATTACAGATACACAACCGGTCACTATAGCTCTTTTATATATATACATATATATATATATATATATATATATATATATATATATATATATATATATATCGGCATCGGCATGACCATCATTGGCTGTCAAATGGCCCACGTCAAAATAATCTCTGATCCGATCTTTTTGGCAGTCTTCTGTGTACCAAATACTGTGTGTGTGTTTTATCAAGATTTAGATAAATATCAAAAAAGCTCATCTTGAATAGAAAAATAGTCTTAATAAGCTCGGTTTGCTGATGTGTGATAATACGAATATACCTTATATGTACTACTCTATACAATTCTATCGATATTGTGTATGAAATAGATTTAAATATTTTCCCTAAACCCAGTAGCAAGAAAACAGAAACCATCGTTCCACTTTTTGCCATTTTCTAATCTTAAATTAAAATATATTCGTTCCAAATTAAAAATATATGTTGGTTAAGTATGATTGCACAAGTGTACAAGCGCAATTTTACAAAATCAATCTATTTTACATATACAAATAAATAAAACATTTACCTAAAGAATTGATGCATTTTATAACCAGTTTATTATGAATTGAAGAACGATATTCACAATTAACGGGCTGTACAAGCCTAGATTGAGCCTTAAACTTGCAATTATTTACAGAAATATTGACTAAAAATACATTTTATATAGTCATATTTCGTAAAATTGTTCTAGCATTTTCAAGCTAATTGTTTCGAATATGTTTTAGCGGTAACATTTGTAAACGCACTTATATGTAGTTTATGAATATTTGTGCTATTATGCTGATAGCGACTGCGGTGTAATAAGGACGGGCCCCTTGAGAGGCGAAGAGGGACGATTTCTCTCGGACAATGTAATTATTATAACAAAGCCAATTACACGAATAGGCACTGGCCTGCTTTTATACCTTTATTATCCTCCCTAAACTAACGCACCCCCTCTTTAATCATCTGCCTTATATACATATATATATATATATATATATATATATATATATATATATATATATATATATATATATATATATATATTTGTATGTGTTATTTTCACAATAAGCTAGTGTATTTTGGGAGACGCAGCGCTCTTGAAGATGCTGTAGAAGAACCGGTGGAGCCGATGATGCGTATCTCGAGTGTCCAAAACACAGTGGTCATCGGTCTTTTGACAGTACAGTGGCTACCGCAACGAGTCAACAGTTCCGGATCTTTGTAAATAAACCGTGAAGGGCGCGATCGCAAACAGAACGGGCGCCTGGCCGTCTTACCTGTGTGCTGAGTAGCCAGTTGGGATCGGGCACTTCACCGCATACAATATCTATTTTGACTTGCCGATACGAACCGAAAAATCGATCCGCATGTCATTAGCTGTATTATTGAAAATATTAATCGTCCAAGGTTCTTCTGTACTAAAACTTCATAGTACGGCAAACTGTGAAGGCACTGGTGCCATGTTTAACAATAAATACGTTTTGAAATCACTTTACTAGTAAAAATCGTGACAATGGTAAGGGTAGTTTATTCATAAAAAGGTCCGTAACCTATTTAATGTAATAGCTATTAACAAAAGCAGTTGATTATAGAATAAGAGAGGTATCGGCATGGGGCCGTTGTTCATGTGAACAATGGGCCTAAAGTGAGCATCGCCCATCGGGCCATCGGCCATCGGGCCTGAAATAGATCGAATTACATGCTCCTGCAAGCCCTGTTTTTGCACATTAATCGGCAACAATGCACCAAAATGATGCTTATCTACCTTATTTTTTTGAACAACATATTGTGTGACACGCAATTTCGACAATATTTTCTCTATTTTTTATTAAAAAAAAAAACATATTTAAGAAATTTGCATCAAATTACTAACATAGTTAACCAGATTTGGACGTTTTTATTACTGCATAATTTTTTTTTACGTACGTAAAACCACTGATATATTAAATAATGTGAATGATTTCCATGAGCAGACGTCTACAAAGAAAGAAAATGCACATCGAACGCAAAAGCATTTCTATTCAATTCAATTGTACACTGTACAGAGAATATAGATTTTGTATAAAATAGAAACGCGTTTGTATATGTGCAATACGGCTTTAGTGGCATACATGTTGTCGCTCTGTTGTGTGCATTTCCATGGGAGCAGAGGAAACTGCGCACGTTTCAAATTACACCATTATTCATCTCGCTACACGATGTGAATATAGAGCCTGTCCTCCCTATACCTGAATACAGGTGCACTTCACCAAATAATCATCTCTATACGAGAACTATACGTTCACAAGAAACGTTCTCTTTACCGAATAATAACTCAACTTTTATACGCTTCTATATTTATAACTATCCCTTATTAGCTGTTTTCAAAAAGGCTATAATAATTAAGAACCGGTGCGAGTTGAACGCATAGGTGCGTTGTATCTACGTCGATGCCCCTACGTCTTTTTCATTAAAATGACGGCACCCGCAATACTGGGGCTTCTTACATCCGCAGTATCCTACACATCACTTACACACGCATACACATAGTGACAAACACTTGCCAGGTTTCCCATTTCCTGCACAAGGAAGCATATATAATGTTATTGACTTGTATGGGCCGGTGTTTGTATCAAATCGAGTAATAACATCATCCAAGAAGCCATTTACATCCGTTTGTTTATTCTTTCCGACTTATATATATTCTGTTATAGGATAAATAAGTACCAAAAGAAAATACTAAACCAATCATACATTGAATCTGACTATTTTCTAAAATGCTAATTTAAATAAAATCTGTTATTCCATTTTTGCTAAAAATTGTAAATCCGATGAGTTACACCAAACTAGGCGCCAGCCGTCTATTTTTGAAAGCTGCACTTACGTTGTGAACTCACGCGTAAACTAAATGGCTTATACTAGAAATTGCATTGCATTTTATCTACAAAGAACATTAGTTCTGTTTACGAGCAATGTGCGTTGACTGTTTAAACCTCAGACTATTGTTCCTGAAGAATATAGAAGCACCATGCGTAAAGGATTATCCCTTACGTTGTTTATTTACTTAACTAAAATATATATATATACTAGAAATACCCTAAAACTGTGTTATTCTAAGTTTAAAACGAATTTTGCTAACCGCAAATTATTCAACTAGCATTATTACTTGTAATTTCTAAGCATTGTGTTAAATTATAGTAAAATGCAAGTTAATTGCCTAATTTAATTGTAAATTTTTACAAATTGCACTCATATGTATACTAAATTTGGCTAAAATCGGTTCAGTATCGTCAGCTAATAAATAACTGGGCTAATAAAACAACGAATGAGTGTACAACAGACCGTGAGTTTTTTTATTTAAAACATGCAATGTAGATAGCGTACAGGAATACATTTATGTAACGTTGGTTGCAGCATGTGTAAGCGTAAAATGACACCAGACCAGTGAAATGTCCCCTAAAGCTACAAACACAAAGTATACGTCGAGGAAATGGCACTTAAGATGTTTTAGTGTATACTACATAAATTATAGATCCATTTTTGTCAATAACAAGCTTAGGTACAACGCACCTATGCGTCCAGCTCGCTTTATAAGTAATATATGCGATGCGAGCAGTTTTTAATAATTTTGGCCTTTTGGTTAACTAATTGAAAAAATGTTATAGATATAAAAAGTCTTACATTTAATTTAAGATTATATTAAAAAAAAAAAAAAAAACAAATTTTGAAATTCAAAATTATAATATTTAATAATTTTTTTTGGGCTTTGGGTTAACAAAATGAAAAAATCGTGTAAACAAAAAATATCTTAGAATTTTTAGTAGAATTTTTAAGTGTTTCAATTATTTTTATAAGGGCAGTATTAAGGGGGGGTCCAAATTTTGGGGCCCTATAACTCGGGAAGTATACGGGCGATTGGATTTAAACTGCGAACGGATTCAAATGGGATGCCAAATAATATGTGTACCAAATTTGGAGTGAATCGCTCCGGTACCTTCAGAGGAGTAGAGGGCACAAATTTGGTCTTACGAGCGACCGAGCGAGCGAGCTAGCGAGCGAGCGAGCGAGCGACGACTAACATCCAAGTATATAAGTTATATACATTTTCGGAATCAGGGCGACGAGACGAACACTTTTTCTTAATGAAATTTTTTGATCCGAGAATGCTACAGACACACGACCGAATGCTTTAGCCTCTTCGGTACTACGTACGGCGAGCTAAAAACTAGCACTTTATTTAAATAATTTCGTATATATACGTATATTCGAACGTATATTTCATTAACAGTCCTAGTAGAGCCATCTGTGAACTAGTTTTCCAACTACGGTGTACAGGAATCTATCATTTTAGCACGTTTACGCTAGTCGGCCACAGATGGCATCATGTAAAAATCTCACAACTCGCTCCTCGAGCTGTCAAATTCTGCTTCTGTCATTTGATAGTGTTGCACATATTTTTTGCCTGGTTTAAATTATAAATAAGTGAATTAAATACGTGTCTGATAATGGTAAATTCGTGCTGCGAGTGATAAAAATAATCGTTAGTATATGTGACAAAGGTGTGCCATGAGTGATAATGGCTCCGAATACACTGACACCGTCGACCCCAGAGTGCAAATCGAACTAGAACGGTTGAATAATGCCACTGATAATATCAATAAATTGGAGGTGGACTTGGATATAGCTAGGGCGAGCTTTAGACAGCTGCTATGTGATAGCACTACGCGAGTGGATGCGTTGCGACTGAAATTGGGCATGTGTATTGAGAAAGCCAAGCCTTACTATGAAGCAAGATTTTGTGCCAATGAAGCCTTACGACAAACACAGGTATTTAAAAAAAATTATGTTAAAAACACCCAGAATTAAAAAAAAACAAGTTTAAGCAGCGGTTTTTAATTATTATGGCCTTTTGGTTAGGTGGCAGCTATGCGATATGAACGGGCGAATTCAGCGCATAGTGCCGCCAGAGAGATGGTATACTTAGCAGAGCAGGGTCTTGGGGGCAGAACGTTGGATCCTGCCTGGCAAGAGATGTTGAATCATGCGACTCAGCGCGTGAATGATGCAGAGAGGGAACGCGGTGTCGCTGGCTCCGAGCACCGAACTGCGTGCATTCGCCATGATGGTGCGACTGCTAAAGTTCAATCATTGCAAAAAGATTTAAAGCGGTCCATCACGAAGAGCAGGTATTCTGCATGTTTGACACGATACACAAATGCATGCTATTCTCTTTATTTGTTTCTGTTTTATTTTATGGTTTTTATTTATTCATAGTTTAGCCGCTCGACGAAGTCTCTTAGCAATGAATAACATTGCCTATCAGCACGAGTTACTTTTGTTGTAAGTAGTATTTTTTTTTTTTTGGTTTTTATTGCAAATTTACTAGGTTTACCCGTATCATAGTCCATTCGTCATTTTTATAAATTTTAGCTATCGATGGCGCTACGATTATTATAAATGCATTAACTATGATTATATATATTTAAAAAGAATAGCGTTCTCTCAAACATACATATAAACACATACATCAACATAATTTGTTTAATTTCATTTAAGGTTCACTATAAATATGATTTATATTTACGAACCATGCTATACGCACTTTACTTAATCTAGCTTAACTGCAATCCAATTAGTAATTATGCTTAGAAATTACATTAATCCTTGCCATACACATTTCCACGCAAGCGTTTATGTAATCTTATGTATGCTTTACTTAATCTAGGTTAACTTAACACGTTAACTGCCATGTGTATGGAAAAGTATACACGCCGCATGAATTAGAAAAAAGTTTCATAGAAAGTGGTGTGACCTGAGGGACCCTTATCCAAAAGAACCGTGGCAGTTAACGTGTTAAGCTGCAATCACAGCCAATTAGTAATTATGCTTAGAAATTGCAAATATTAATCCTTGCCATACGCACTTCCATGCAAGCGTTCATGTATTGGCAAGCCAATTAGTAATTGCAAATAATAATCTAGTTTGTTTTATAATAAACAATGCTAACAACAACAACAACAACAAAAGCGCATAATGCATTTTTTATTAGACCATACTTCGAGATGAAAGCCCAATTCAACCAGCTTCTAGAAGCGCAGAGGTCGAAAGTACAAAATCTAGAATCGCAAGTGTGCAATGCGAAATTAACATACGCGGATGCATTAAGAAATTTGGAGCAAATATCAGATGAAATTCATCGTACACGAAACAAATCACTTAAGACAATAAACGCAGGTACATACATTATTGCGCAATGCACATATATTTTAATATACTAAGAACCATATTAGCACAAGAATCAAAAGTAGCAGAAACCATTGGATCATTCCCTGACGAGTTCCCATATCAGCAAGACGAAGAGGAGTACATGAGTCTTCCGGCAACACTGAGTGCAACAACCAGTCCGATTCAAACGACAATGGATGAAATCTCTGGGTTCCGCAATATATCTTCCTGTGATGTACGCCACAAGCCGCAAAAATCAAATTCGCAATCCAGCGAATGGACTGAAATTAATTTAGAAGTGTCGAGCCCCGAGGATGATGTACCATATCAGCGGTTGGATAGTGCTACAGTTCCGCCGCAGAACGACAAACCAAAATTATCCAGACAGCAAACTTTACCGTTAACCGAACACGAATTAACGGCAACAAAAGCAAAAGCAAACAAGGATAACAGTATTGCCAATTGGATCTCCAGGTCATCGGCGAAGACTGAACAGGATACTGCTATTAATGGAAGTATGGATTTATGGGACAACAAAGCAGAACAGATATATTTATGTAATTTCTTAGGTCGCCGGCAGAGCTTAGACAATATCTTAGGCCCAACGGGCGAACGAGTCAAAGAAATTTTTTCCCAGGGTATAATGATGCTAAATATCAGCTCATTAACAGAGCGTAGAAACAGCGACCCCCGTTTTGGTCTTGACGACAAATCGAAGTCGTCAAAGAAAATTCCTAGCCCATTAGAGCGAACTCTTACATATCTTACAAATGAAGATGATATATCTGATTCAGAGAGTCTTGCAAGGTAAATTAATGCTAAAAACGCTTTAAGCGTATTTAACGAATTATTTTTTAGTGTGGATATGCTGAGTGAGGATCAGATTAATAGTTTAATGCTAGATAAAGAATTATGTGATGTCTGCGAGAAAGTACTTCGTACCCCAATTGCAGAGGTTTGCCCGGTACCAAGTGCCATTTTAGCCTCTTCTAGTCAACAAAACAAGTAATAGAATCATATCGTTTTATTTTATTTAAAAAAGTGTAAATATATATTTATTTGTTTAGCATAAATATTCATGTAGTTGTTTGCTATATTATAGTTATAAGTAGGGATCTTCCTTGAACATGTGATTCAGTTAAAACCGCCATGTTGCCGAAACGACATGTACTAGTAAAATGTAGGTTTTTTGTGTTATAAAAGATGGTTTTTTGTTATATTTATAACAATTGGCATAATTGATAGGTACAAGGTCATATCAAGGTCACACCGTTTAATTAGTTCAAACTCAGATATATTAAGAAATCAACTCTGTATTTTTGAAAATTCACATATACAGGTGCAAGCACCAATGCTTCTAGCTTGGTATAGGAATTTAGAGAAATATAATTTTATGAAAGATTTTTAAAATTACACAGCAAAAATATACAACTAGAAGCGCTATTGTCGGCCATTTTGCTAATTTATAATAGACACAAAAGTGCTAAAGCATTTAAATCGTCATTTAGACTGAGTGTCGCTTCTAGTTATATATTTATACTGTGTTTATGAAGGTGCAATAAATTATGCTAATTAGGGTTTGAATTTTGTAGTATTATAATGATATTAAAAAGTGTGACCACATTTTTAATTACTGTCTTATTACGTCGACAGATAAAACTCGCCTAGGGTTGTATAGAATGAAGAATTAGTAAGTATACCTGTTAGTGGTTGACCTTGAAGTCAACATGGCGGCCATCTTGTGGAATTGTTCTAAAATGGCGAATTAGCGTGGTTATGTTGATTTCTCGCACTTTAGTACAAAACACTGCACATTATTTTATAGTTTATTATGCTTGCATTTATTCGAAATTTTATGAAGCAATATACTAATAAGCAATGTTATTGTAACAATTGTTAAAATAAATTACATTACAAAGCCAATTTGTGTTTTATTACGTAGTCGCGATCGCGGTGAAACATTCAAACACAGTTTGTCTCGAATAGACCATGTTTGTGTGATGTCAGTTCTTATCAATTAACGTAATTAATGCATGTATTCATTTGTGTGCCGAAATGTGTTGTAAACGTACATAATAACTTAATATACACTGGCCCGTTGACAGTTTTACTTACAGTGGCCATTTTACGGCGTGCATCAGCGCCACGAACGCGCGAATACGTTTGCCATCACTACTGTGTGTAACGCTCAACAAACTTAGTATATAGTGCGCTTTGTGGCCAACAGGTGTCAGTGGTGTTGCCACCTTGTTCTTCATAACAGTGGGTGTGTTCAGTTTGCGAGTGTTTGTTGTTTGGTTCGGATGTGTTCGTGATCGGCCTATGGCAGGCCCACAAATTAACTGTCAATTATTATTGTTTTCTTAATAGATTCTACTCTAATTAATAGTGCAATCATCACATTATAGGTGAGTACTTTTAATCTTACTTATTAGTTAATGAAATATGTATAATTGTAAAGGTAACAAGTTTATTTGAAAGAACAGTTGTCGCTTCCGTAAAAATGTAATTTAGAAAACTAGTAATAATATTATTTCAAAAAGCAAAGTTGTTTTTTGGAAGTTCTATAAATGGAGTGATGTAGGTATATATATAAACTTTCTACAAGTTACGGTTTTGTCATGTTTATATTGTTTAGTTTAGAAAGGTGCGTTTAGATATTCCCAGGATGTTGCCGCATTTTTGCATGTTTTGACCTAGAACTTTGTTGATTACCGATTTTGTTCTGATTCGTTTCACTTCAATAAGCTTTTGATAAGTAATGGCCACTCTGGAGTAGCGGAATGCACACATTACGTGTGTTGTTTTGTTGAAAAACCCATTTTGTGGGTTGTGTGTGTGTGTGTATTCCGTTAGTCTTACGACCTTGATATAGGTAGGAATCATGTTCTTAACAATCACAGCATCATAACTAGTATGTCACTAGTGACTTTTGTTATTTGCACATAATTACCCTCAATACATTACAATGCGAAAACGAAATATTTCAATAAAACCTTCAACACTTTGCTCAAACACGTCAAACATTGCAAACAAAACTGAACAGATTTTTTTGTAATTAATTATTTCAACTCACTTTCATTACAACAGAACTAAAAATTATTTATAAATACAGTAAAAATATTCACATAATTTTAATGTGACTTCATTTTTCTGTGAAATTAAATTTACGTTAAAGTGACGATCCCTCGACTTCTCGCTAGGCCAACTATACAAGAAAACCTTTTGTTTTGTTCTGAACAACATCAAAAAGGTCGTTAACTTTAATACTTAAGGCGAAAAATGTAAAAAACTATTACATATTTGACCTTCGGCAATTAATACACAAAAAAGTGTATAGTTGCAAATATAATTATGCAAGAAAAATCTAAATATGCCTTTTTTTGTGTCATTTCATGAATTATGCGTTATTTATATTATATATATATACACACCCAGGTGTACATGTATGTGTAGAACGCTTTGTTTACATATTTCTGTGTCATTTCATGAATATGCGTTATTTATATTATATATATAAACACCTAGGTGTATATGTATGTGTAGAACGCTTTGTTTACATATTTCTATTGTTACTACCAGGAGCTATGTTCTTAAACGTCAATGTATTATTAAATATCAACATAAATATATACACAAATGTAATACTTATTGGGTGTGAATTGTGAGAAGCGGTAAGTTTATTTATAATCACCGTCAAAATAGCGACAGTTTGTTGCATAACAACGAAATTACAAAATTGGTATTATTCAATCGCCCAAATATATAGTTTTTATTGTTTATAATGAAAATTATCCGCTACAAGGACATTTTTCGTTTGAAACAATTCCAGATTCGCATTGATTCATTCACACACACAGCAGTCAGCAGCGCTAATGTATGGTTTAATTGTTTGTTTGTTTTTTTTTTTTTTTTTTGAGCGGTGGTCGCCTGGTCGTACGTACCAGGCTGTACCCGGTACCGCAGAGTCAATTGCAATTTCGACCCACAATTAGTATAGATGATTTCCTCTTTTGCGTCAGTGTGTTATGTTTTATGTATTTGTACTAGTTGTTTCAACCCTTTTAGCCACGAGAACCGTTTCAATATTCATTAATGGAATACTAAATTAGATGGAATATACTTTTTTTTTTGTAAATTGAATGCAAAATGCATTTTATTTAGTAAAAAATGTTTGTATAAGCGGATATTATATAATTTCCCATGGTAAAAGATTTAATTACTTACCGCATATTTTCCCAGAAGAACAATAAATGTTACTGTGTTAATTAAATATATATAAAAAATAAATAATTCTTTAACAATATAATTTAATGGACACTTACACAAATGACGACGATGTTATCTTTAGATACAACTTCGCTTATATCCGGAGATTTAATCCGAATTACACGTTTTTTTTTTTTTCATTTGGCAATTTTGGTTTTGTATCTGACACCAAAACGTATCCAAACCGCACCAATATAGTAATTTAACATGATAATCGAGGTGGCTGCGCCATTAGCTAACCACAAATGATATTAAATAAAAAGTAAGACCAATCGAAAATTACTAGATTTTTTATTCAGTTTTCATTTGCAATTTATATTTATTGTTTCACTAGGACAAGATTTCTTGGACAACAAAAAAGCTTCTTGTTTTAGCAATTCTTTGCTTTTTTATATATAAAAAATTCAGATTGTGAACTTAATTGCCAGAAAATAATTATTTTGATATTTAAAATATTGTATAGTGTAACTGGCTATTGTTGCAATCAATTAGTGTATTTCATAATGTATTTTTTCAAAATACATATTTGTATTAAAAAATATTTTTTACATGAATAAAAATTCTCAGAACGTTATTGTTTAAACATTAAAAATTGTTTATATGTTATTCCATGAAAAATACTGGAACATGTTGAACAATTGATTATTTTATCAAGTTTATATGTACTTACATGTATTGTTGTTTCATTTCGCTGATATTGCAAGAATGTAAATGTAAACAAAATCATTGATCAACTTGGCTTATTGTTCGCTATATTTAACGCATTACAAAGGCATGCTGTAATCGCCTTTATTTTCACACAGTATTAATGGTCATAACACTTACGCAATACTAAAATAAAAAATATCAGTCGATTCGTAATTACATAAATAATACCTGGTAAAAATATTAATTGTTTTTGAATCCAGAGTTTCGAAGATAATAAGCTAAAGCGTGTAAAAAACATATATATATATATATATATATATATATAACTTGGTCCATCTACTCCTATGAAGGTACCGGAGCGATTTGCACCAAATTAGCTACACATATAATTTGGCAACCCATTTGAATCCGCTCGAAGTTTAAATCTAATCGCCCGTCTACTTCCTGAGTTATAAGGCCCCAAAATTGGGGGGGGGGCCCGTTAATACTGCCCCTATAAAAATAAGTAAAACACTCAAAAATTCTACTAATTATTTTATGTCTACAAGATTTTTTTCATATTGTTAACCTAAAGGCCATAAAAGGGAAACCTGACACAAATGAATGCTAGTTTTTTTTTAGTGCTTCAACTAACCGCTGTAGCATGTGATTGCTACACTAGATTTATAGAGAAATCTATGTGACCGAAAGACAAAGAGTTAGGTTAGATTTCTACTTAAAACAGCATAGAACCTTTTATTTCTGTGTACAGACAGACAATAATATGACACCGTATATGATTAGTGGGCGTAAAATTCCAAAAGGGGCCGCGGAAAATCATTTAGAAGGTCGTTGGTATAATACAATGTATAATAGGATATAATATAGTTGGGCCACATGTCTATAAATACATTTAATCATTCTATGATTGTTATAATATATGTTAATGTTACTTTTCACTCTATAAGCGATGTGTATGATTTCACTACACGGAAAACTTTTAGTTTCGAATTATGTTTACACTTTTTAATCGGCGAACTTACGTGAGAGCACGTTTTTATCCATACTTGCAGAGGAAAGTTAATATAATTATGACTACAGCTAATAAATAAAACAAGCATAGGCACACACACCTTCAGCTCACCCTATAATATATATATATATATATATAGTGGATTTTTTTACGTGGCCTGCACCCGACGTTTTACTAGAAATACACATTTAGCTTATCAGTTTTCTCGTAAGAAACTTTTCGAACAAAAGTTGTGCGAAATGTTAACTATTTTTGCTATTAGTGCAGCATTATTTGCAATTCCGAGTTTACGCCGTCGCTAATCTGCAATAAATTAGATGATTCTTACATATATATATAAATACAGAGTTGTTTATGGTTTACTGTATATAATATGAGTTGATGTATATATTTGCTTAACATCAACTACATTCCAGAATAATTTGCCTTTATATATTTATGTTTACTTGTACGAAACCTTTAGATAAGTCTGTGCACTATCACGATGTTTAGAATTGACATTATTATGTTGGCAGTACGTATTTCTAGATTTACTACGAATACAGGGGAGGTTATAGTATTAAATCAATTACAAAAAAAAAACAAGCTTAGGTACAACGCACCTATGCGTCCAGAGTAATATTTTTGGATTCAGGGCGACGAGACAAACACTTTTTGATCCGAGAATGCTACAGACACACGACCGATTGCTGTAGCTGCAATTGCTTATCTAATAATGTCCAAGTAATCAAAATTCATAGTTTATAATGAACGTATAATTATTAATAATACAAAAAAAATAAAAGATAATATCTACTGGTTAATAATATACAATTTATTTCGTAATATTTTTAATCACTATTTTCTTTCTATTATTCTTTTAACTTTAATAGTTTCTTCGTGATCCTAACATATTATCTAATTTATCAATTATTTCTATATTATTACCCGGGCCCGAAAAAATGTATTAAATATTATAATGGAATAGTATCAGCTGCATTAGTGCGTAGGTACGTGATGTTTTGTTCTAATTGGTAATAGTTGCATTTCTTTGTTTAATTCCATGCTGTGTTAGTACTATTAAAAGCAGGCAAAAGACTGGATATCCTTGAGAAATAAATCATGGTCATTGAATATTGTCTATATGTTCGTCTTGTCTGTATAATTATAAATATTGTATGTAATTCATCGATAATTATGCTTAGGTTTATATAACACCTATAAGCGAATTGCCGTACTATCAAGAATCACGTTGGCACCTCTGAACTCCCGCGTAAATTACTCAAGTTTGTTGGTTAAATTTGGCGCGAATGTTTATTATAATTTCGGTTAACTCAATGCATACATAATACACTATATTCAATAAATAAAAACATGTAGAGTGTTCGGCACTCGACTTATACTGGAAATACCACCCAAACAATACCACTTAGCTTATTATTCCTTATACTCCCATATAGCATATAATGCCGAAAGACGCGCATTAGATGCCAATTTAGGCATTTTGTGCTATATGGGCTGTTGTTTTAATATAATAAATGAGGAGTGACCTGCACTCGACTTTTACGTGTTCATTAGATATATCTTTTTACATTAAAAAAATTAGTTACTAAATGAAATAGTATGGTTTTGATTTAAATAGTCTACTGTCGTTTAGTTTAGTTTAGTTAGTAGGTTATATCACTTAGCCAATACGTGTTTTTTTTCCATAATATTTGCAATTTTTAAGTGAAACGCAATAAAACAAAGACTTAATTGTTTGTGAGACGAATTAATAACACATTGTGTGGATACATTAAAATAAATTGTAGACTGAAGTAATTGTAGTTTATCCCAGAGTCTCTATATGTGCAAATATACCAAAGTATCTGTATTTCTACCTCGTACGTAGTACTAAAGAGCTAAAGCATTCGGTCGTATATCTGTAACATTCTCGGATTATATCCTTGTCCGACTGACTCCAAAAATATATACTTGGATGGCTAAAACCATGTTTTTATTAATATTGTAAAATATATGATGTATCCAATGAATGTTCTAGGTCACAATTAGTCATAACTGTGACTATTTTATTACGATCGACAGTTGAATTTACGAGTGACATACATCCAAGTACAATTACAGAATGAGACACGTGAAACAAAGATTCTATGCACAAAAACTATTCAAAACTCAAATTGTTACAGACACACGACCGAAACTAAGTAAATAATGTATAATACACAAAGAAAATGAAAGTTATAACTTCCATTGTTATTTACGATTCAGTTACGGCGACGAATTTACGATAAAATCTTAATAATTACTTTCTTTACGCATGTATATAAGGAAACATTGTAATTATAATTTTTTTACTATTCTAGAAGTAATAAATGATTATATTGATTGATAATACTGTACATGATATGGGCACGTAGTGTTTACGTGTCTATTTCGATAATAAAGTTCAATAGAATATACGGTTTATTTTTTAAAAATGGGTCGCTCACTCGATATATATTATAAATAATTTTACCATTGGAGTTATGAAACTGCTATAGTAATAGAAACAGGAAACACGATATGCCGGATTATTCGTGTTAACCGGAAATGTGAAATTGATGTGTATCTCAATTCATATATAATGACACAAATGATGTAAATAACTTGCGTTTAAAATACTCAAATATTCGATTTATGCCTAATTCATTCCACCTCAATTTAATTTAAACCACCGAACGCGATTTCTAACAGATTAATCTGAAATACTGGAATATTTCTTATGGAAATCAATTGTTTGCTGCTTAAAAATAGCGTCAGCTTAGGGCATATAACGGTAACAGATGTGATTTGAAAATTCTTATCAGCTGCGAGGTCAAACATGATGTGATTGTATTTGTGTTGCTGTGCATTGTAAAACAATAACGTTGAAAAAAAAAAAACAATGTTATGTTTTCTTGTAATAATAAAAAGCTAAAATAATCTTAACTCGATTTTCTTATACTTCTATAATACTAGTGTAACCCGCGGGCACCATGTGCCTATATCATATACAGACCATTCATCGATATAATAATTAAGTTAGTATTCCGAATTTGGATCACAGTAACAGACACAAACACAGAGACAGACTGGCACACACCCACACGCACACAGAGACAAACAGACAAACACATCCAAACATCCAAACATAGGCAGACAAAAACAAAGCTAACACAGTCAGACACAAACACACAGACAGAGAGACCGACAGACACACAGAGACAGAGACGTTATTCCTAAAATAGTTGAATGGCATTCAGGAATTGTTCATGATTACACAATACTTCCTTATATACATTCGTATAAGAAACTAAAAAAAGAAACGAAACCGCAACTGATTATATTAATTAAAATTGTATAGTTAGTTGTTTAACATTATTAAAATAATCTTTATGAAATGATCGATGTTTTTTTTTTCTATTTGCACCATAAATTTTCCAGTAAAAATATTTAAAATTTCTTATATACAAGAATTGAACGTATTTTGAAAACAGGGAAGAGTCTATTGCACTCGGCGTGCGCTGTCTGGGAATCTCGGTTTCTTAGAACTTTGTCTCGTTGATTAGATTTCAGTTGGTCAATTAATTTCCATGTATAGACTTATAATTAAGCAAGAGTAACGAGCGATAAGGAATTGCAAGTTGCTGTAAATGAAGCATAACGGAAAACATCTGGGCACTCGACTTTTATGTCCATATCAAAGAATATATCATATATAGATATTAGAACTTGTGTACAAAGTACTGTTGTAAAATTATAAATAACCAAACATCTGGAATTCCGGAACGGATCCCCATACATTTTATATTAATTCCTTTGGAATTGAAACTTGCCACCTGTTAAATTATTCAATAGATGGATCTGTGATCTATATATAACTAATTCTAAAGAGCAAACAATTAGCAATAACCAAAAGTTTTGTTGGTTTCAGAAATGGCTACGCTGTTAAAATGGGCGCAAAACACCACCCAGGGAAAAAGCAGCACAAAGAACAACAACAATTCGTCAGGAGGCCGCAATTGGATCCATCCAGCAGACGCGTTGCAAAAAGGTCACATCGCCTACCTAGTGAAGTTTCTGGGTTGCACCGTCGTCGACCAACCGAAAGGCATTGAAGTGGTGAAAGAAGGCATTCGCAAGTTGCGCTTTTCACAGCAATTGAAGAAAAGTGAAACGGGTGCGAAAACGAAAAAGGTTGAACTGACAATAAGTGCAGACGGTGTTGCCATACAGGAGCCGCGAACACATACCATTTTACACCAATTCCCATTGCATAGGATATCGTATTGTGCCGATGACAAAGGCGAGAAGAAGTTCTTTTCATTTATAGCCAAGCAGTCTGGTCAAGGTAACACACTATTTATTATATACTATTATAATGATGTAACCACTTTTACTTTGTGGTTCTAAATGCATTTGTTGTTCAAACATTCATTCGTCATTGCAGGGTTGCCAAATCTTAGAATAATCCTTAAATTTATATTATATTGCAAAATTCTGCAAAAATATTTTTCCTTTTTTAAATTCTATACTAGAACAAGAATGTCGAGTGTAGACCACACCAGTTTTTTTTTTAATACATATACGTTTATGGTTTTATAACATATACAGGACTAGAAAGTCGAGTAAAGGCCACTCTATGTTTTATAATTCTAGATAACGAGGAGGAGAAGCATGAATGTTTTGTGTTCATATCGGATAAATTAGCGGAAGAAATAACGCTTACAATAGGGCAAGCGTTCGAGCTAGCATACCGAAGATTCCTGGATACTTCCGGTAAAGATCTAGAATCGCAACGTCGCGTTATGGTCACACAGCAACGGATAAAACGCTTGGAACAGGAAGTGAACACGTACAAAAAACGTTTACTGGACGTCACACAATTTTCAAATATCAAACCCGAGCTCGATCAGTATTTACGGAAGAGCGAGCTGAAAAATATCCTAGAACTTCCTAGTACCGTCAATGGCACCACAATTAGCGAATCAAACTCTTCCGTGGACGTAGATCACGTAAACGGAAACAATCTGCTTGATTTGATGTCAAGCATGGAGGATACGAACGGTAACAAACAAACTGTTTTTTATACGCCATTTTTAGCTTAAAGTATGACAAAAATTGTATTAGGTATATCTGCTCCTCCGGTTCCTCCGCGCCATTTCGAACAACAACCTTCGGTGGGCACCAAATTAGAGGGATTGCTCCTCAATGAAGTGGATAGCGATCAAGATTTTGATCCGAGAAGCTTTGAAAATAATACTTTGGCAACCCCGATTTTCTCGAATATGAATGGTACCGCTTCAAGCCCACCTATATGTAAGTAAATACAATTAATTACTTATTTTTTCGTTAATATTTTCAACGGATATACACGTTTTGACCTTCCCTGAATCGAGTGTGACTATTACAATTCAACAAAACTGTCTCACTGTTCGCGTACGTGTATATGGAAATGCTTTATTTATATGGTGTATCCATACATTTACCACTTGTGAAATGATTCAATTAGACAGTTGGATCATTGACGTAGTTTTAATTTACATTTGAATTTTTAATTACCAGTGGCTCCGCCTCCGAAAACAGCTAAGCGACACATTAACAATAACAATGGCAATAGCACGCTTCCAACATTTGGGCAAGACTTGTTCGGATCAACACCTTTCAGTCCGCCAACTAATACAGCTGCCACTTCTCCAAGGTAACAAATAATACATTTATTTACTTATATAATGATTAATACATAATATATTATATATAATAAATACAAAATATACGTATTTATATTATATATCATTAGAATGCTGGAAAAATACTTGATTTGTTTGATTAGTGCCAATAACGTTCACGATCCATTCGAAATGGGCGATTTTAATGCCTCTGCCACGCCACAAGATATTGAGAATGCAATTGGATTATTGGATAAGAGAATATTAGAAATGAAGGTAATTATTTAATTTTTTTAAATGTTATTTACGTCTAAATTGTTATTTTTGACTAATAAATACAATTAATTACGTATTAATTTTTGCTTTCTTAGACGAAGTTTCTAGCAACTTTTGTTTAAAAAGTGTTTGTTATGTATTATTTACTGAAAAATTGTCTAATAAGAAAGTCGAGTGTAGGACACTCCAGCTGTAAAATAATGAGTGAATTTTGTTTTTGTTTATGTAATAGACTGGATTCAGCCGTGGTATCAGCTTTGGTAATGATGATTTCTCTCTAGAAAGTTTGGACCCTCTAAAAAACTAAACACTAAATATAAGTAAACAAATATTCGTTGCAATATTGAAAAATATATATTTATATATATTTACTACGTACAAACAATTTCTTGTGTAAATGCAACGAGCCTTTCATAAATCGTGATCGTACTATCTAGGTCAAAATATTATTCTTATAAATTTGTATAAATATCAATTAAGATTTTTTTTGTTGAAAAAATCAAGTATTATATATAGATTTTATTATATAATGTAATTTAATGTATACACTATATTTGTTATATTTTAAATTTGATATGTTAATATATACATATTATTAATGCGGTATTTGGATACTATAGTTGCGTTTTCTATATAAAACCTTAAAAAAAACTCTTTACATTAAATATAATAAAATAACTATTTCCAAATATACATTCTTCAGAATATGGTAAGTATAAATATAAATAAATTGAATTTAAAATATTACTTTTTTCAAATTTGAAACGTGTTGTGCAATTGTTTTTAGACAATAAGAATTTGTCAAAATTTTAGACATATTTCTGTCAAAGTATTCAAAATTTACGAGTGATATTTCAAAATGTTTAATATATTAACGAAATTATGCGTTGCACTGTTCCTCTCATTAGTAGTGATTTCATACCAAGGTAATTAATTTTATTTAATACAAAATCATAAATTAATAAATTTAAATAATTTTAGAAAATAACGCTAAAAACGAAAAGCCACGTCAAAAATGTAATAATACTTCATGTGGTATGTGTTTTTCTAATGATTTATTTAGATGTTATGTTCATATAATATTCGTGTTAAGGAAAATATAAGGCTCCGGGTAATGTTAAATTCCCTTTGGGCGATGAAGAATTAACAAAAATTGAATATCCCCCGGTGGTTGGGGAACCACCAAAGTGTCCTAAATGTAATCCGTGTGGTACATCAAAGTATCCAGTAAGAATCCTATACAATTTCTTCCTAAACATTATTAAATATTGCTCAGTTATTATACAGCTAATAGTCATGGAAATCAGTTTTGCCATTACTATTACTTTAAACAAATATTGCCACAAAATGTTAACTAATATTAATTAATGCATTGCTTTGGACATTAATAACAACAAATAAATGCATAATTAGTTAAAGCTACGGTTAATAATTCACGTAGTGATTGTTTAAATACATAGGAAATCATAAATATATCTAAATAATTATATAATTCAATCAAATCCTAGAATACATTTCGCATTTTAGATAATTAAACCTAAATTATTCTTTTATTAAATATTTGGTTGCTAGAATCACGGGCTCGAAACATACGTAACAGCTGTTCATATACAAAACTGTCCGAGTTCTATACATCTAACTTTAATTTTTATTAAATAATAACGAAAGTTAAATTACTGTGCCCTTTCTTTTTTCACCCTCTATTTTGTATCGAATATTTACAAAGCGTAAGCACTAAATAAATTAAATCTTTAACAGCAGCAATTTAATAATAATAAATAATCTAAATATTTGCTACAAAATAGAAAAAAAATATATACAGTCACCAGATAAAGGTTAATTTATCGCTAAATAACACTTAAAACTCTGAAAATCCTATTAAATAACATAAATATATTACAAATTTAATATATGAAATGATTATTTTGCAAAAATTCACGAATTACTAATGTATTTTCAATTTGGATCACTGTAACCGTATCTAATTGACTTTGTAGAACTTAAAATAACATTATTTCCATAATATGAGCGATTACAAACAATTTTACTACCAATATTCTATTGCATATTCGAGATATTCAATATTTTATACGTTACAGTGGTCTAATTTCGCGAAATGTACTATAAAGTTAGCTTTTTATGTGTAAGACTTGACAATTTCGTATAAGAACAGCTGGTTATCCGGATCGTGCTCGTACCCTATGAATTAAACTATTTGTGGAATAATGAAAATATTGTTTTATTTTATTACTGGATGCACATATTCCATGTGGAGAATTTGAGCAACCCCTAGATGAAATTCATAGCTGTTTTAATGAGAAAATCATGCCAGAAAATAAATGTAGAATGTGTAACATAAATCTCCCGCCAAATAACGCAGCTGGTGGTGTACTAATCAAGTGCTACAACTGTACAGCGAGTGGCTGTTCTTGCGGGGCACAGGTAAAGTTTATACAATATAATTTATTTCCTTTATATTTATATATATATGTTTTAAATAAGATGATACCAGAAATATCAATTTATGCCGCATATTTATCTATTCCGTCTTATTATAACGACACGTATGGCCTAACCATAACACGACAATCGTGCTGTAATACAACGTATAAGAAAAAGTGTAAAGCGAATGCATAAATACATCGTTTTTATGTTTGCAAGTTTAGCGTTTCACGGGTTGTGAGTGATTTTATTTTCTATTTTAAAAAGGGTAAGCTTTCTAACCTAATTTGTTAATGCATGATTCAGATGTTTATTTATTGATTTTGACAGACATCAAAAAATGTGGTCAAGAAATTTTAAAACTCGCTATCAAAATTACACACAAATTGTTAAACGGTACACGCAAATTGCGTCGAAAGAACAACTCGACGAAGCTATTAGTAAACATGTGGGCCAATTTAAAATCGGCGAAAAATACCATGGATTCAAGTTGAGGGGTATTCAAAATATTAGTGAGTTTCACGTTAGTGCCCTAAATTTCGAGCACGAAGCGACTGGCGCCGAGTATTTACATTTATACCGAGACGACCCTAATAATGTGTTCGCGATTAGTCTGCGCACGACGCCGATGGACAGCTCGGGGGCGCCGCACATCCTGGAGCACACTGTCCTATGCGGCTCCAAACTATACCCAGTACGTGACCCATTCTTTAAAATGTTAAACCGATCGCTTGCCACATTCATGAACGCTATGACTGGCCCCGATTACACTTTCTACCCATTCAGCACCCAAAACGAGACCGACTACCGCAACTTACAAAAAATCTATTTAGACGCCGTGTTTCGACCGAATATACACCAATTAGACTTCATGCAGGAGGGCTGGCGCCTTGAAAACGTCGACCCCACCGACATTAAATCAGAAATCACTATTAAAGGAGTCGTTTTTAACGAAATGAAAGGCGCTTTGGCAGAAAACGAACAAATTATCAGTTATAAAACGTTGAATACTTTATTACCGGATCACACTTATGGCTATGTGTCCGGAGGAGACCCACTAGCTATCCCAAGTTTAACCTGGGACCAATTAAAACAATTCCATAAAATTCATTATCATCCAAGCAATGCCCGTTTTTACTCCTACGGCAATTTTCCATTAAACCCAACTTTACAATACCTCGATCAGGAGTATTTATCGAAATATAACAAAATTGATGTTAAACATACAATTGTGCCGCCAACAACGCGGTGGACGCAGCCAAAACGAATCCATATCGAGGGCCGATACGAAAACATGGGCCAACCCATTGAGAAACAAAACGTTTTGACTATTTCGTTAGTAATGTCTGATATCACGAATGTCTCTGAAACATTCGTGCTTCAGTTCATAACGGAATTGTTAACGCGTGGCCCGAACTCATCGTTTTACAAAACGTTAGTAGAGCCGAAAATATCGGGGGGATTCACCCCCAGTACTGGTTTTGATAATCAAACGCGCGATAGTATATTCACACTTGGTTTACAAGGCTTACAAAAAGAAAAGTTTGAGGAGGTTATAGCGATTTTCGATAAGACTTTACTAACAGTTATAGAGAAAGGCTTCGCCAAAAGCCATATAGAATCAGTATTGCATCAATACGAATTAGGTATAAAGCATCAAAGCTCTAATTTCGGTTTAAACGTCCTTTTCGGTGTAATACCAATTTGGAACCATAACGGCGATGTTCTGAAAGCTTTGAATATAAATCAACTAATCAATGAACTTAAACATAATTTGACAACTGATCCAAATTATTTACAAAAGTTCGTTAGAAAATATTTTAAGGATAATAAGCATCGCTTAGTTGTTACAATGTCCCCTGATTTAGAATATGAACGAAAATACGCGTTATTAGAAAGCAAACTATTAAAAGACAAAATTAATAGTTTGACTGATACTGATAGGAAGAATATATTCGAGAAAGGGTTAGCTTTGCAAAAGGAACAAAACACTATACAAGACACAGATATTTTACCAACGTTACAAATCAACGATATAAAATCGGATGTAGAACGCGACAATATAACGAAAACGTTTTGTGGTCCTGTTCCAACGCAAGTTTGTCGCGTGAACACGAACGGCATTACCTATTTTCGGGGTATTTTAAGCACAGCGGAATTAACGCCGGAACAAACGATGATGTTGCCGCTGTTTTGTTACGTTATTAACAAACTAGGCACGAATACAATGAACTTTCTAGAATTCGACAGTTTGGTGAATAGCAAAACGGCTGGCATGAACTTTACGTTGCATATCGGTGAAAGTTTGCATTCGTTGCACACCCATGAACCGGGTATTGAGGTATCAAGCTACTGTTTGGATAAAAATGCACCGGATATGTGGAAGTTGTGGTTGCAACTGTTTTCATTGGATGAGTTAAAGGATGTGAAACGGTTTGAGATGTTGGTGCAGCTGTATATGGCGAATTTAGCGCATGGTATTGTCGATTATGGTCATGTTTATGCGATGAGCGCTGCGGCGGGTTTGGTTTCTGGTTCTTCGTATCAAAAGGACCAATTGACTGGACTTCAACATATTACGTACATGAAGAGTTTAGTCAGCACTTCCAACTATAAGGCTATGCTGCAAGAATTGTCCACCATTGGCAGGATATTATTCAACAAGAATAAATTAAGGTATTTATTTACATGAATATAATTGTTACATGTTAGTCCAGAATTAAATGCGTAAACGAATGTTTCTTTCTTTTAGATGTTCCTTGAATATGTCGAATAAGAGCGTAAATACTGTGTATAAAACGTTCGAAACGTTCGTCCATAACCTACCAGGAAACGCATTAGACCTACCAAACAAAAATATCTACGTCACACCAAAAGTTTGGACGCCAATCGATTCCGTGCATTGTCAACACCACGTCCTGAACATCCCCGTGCACTTTTGCTCCAAATCGATTCTAACCGTTCCATACATAGATGCAAACTACGCCAAATTACAAGTACTCGCCCGCCTATTATCATCGAAATATTTACACCCAGAGTTACGTGAGAAACAAGGGGCATACGGAGGTGGAGCGCGCCTAACAGGCGACGGAGTCTTAACGTTTTACAGTTATCGAGATCCCAGACATTTTCCAACACTTGACGTGTTTGACCATTCGCACGGGTGGCTGGTAGACAACCTGAAGACTCTTAAACCTCAAGATATCCTGGAAGCCAAACTAGGCGTTTTTCAAGGGGTTGATGCACCTGTAGCGCCTTGTAATAGAGGGGGGCATGAATTTTCTAGGGGATTAACAACGGATATTTTGCAAAGACATCGCGCAGAGATTATGGCAGTGGATGTTAAACAACTTTCGGAAGTCAATGAGAAGTATTTGAGCAATAAAGATGATGTGCTTGCTGGAAAAGTTGTTTTAGGGCCAAAAAGCAAGGAAATGGATATTAACAAAAGGAAAAATGAATTGTGGACGGTCTTGGAATCACATGAAAGAATCCAATAATTTTGTGTTTTGTCACTACCATTCTCATGTTTAACAATAAAGTATTCTTTTATCATATTATTTGTTCTCCATTTATTTTAGTAAGTTATTAATATTAAAATGTATATCTGTTTTGTTTAGAAATAAAAATAAAAATGATTTTTGGATTTTAATCATATCAAATCGGTCTATTCCGTTTTCGATCCAGTTCAATTCAAAAAAAAACTTTTTACAGAATTTCGGTTCAATACAAATAAATTTTAAGGTGTATTTGAATTCCTGAAGTGTGAACATAATCCAATTTTTTGATTACAGTGTAGAAAATAATGACTCGAGATCCAACTTATGCAAATGTCACCGATTATTTCAAAGACACAGTTTCATTTTTACGTAATTATCAGTGGCTCTTTAGTACGCCAAATACAAGAATATTAACAGAGAAATTATTGGAAAATTTTCCGCGCGACTGGTGTGAACACCTTGCAAAATTATCGACTAACGAACTGAATGAAATCCCGTTCGGTTACCTAAACGTACGTAATCAGGCAAAATAAATGTAATCGTATAAAATTAATATAAATTTTAATTGTAGGAGGCCTGGCCGGATTCTTTAAAACATTTTGTACTAAAACTAGAATCGCTAAAACCAAAATATGAAATATATTGTATAAAAGCTGAACTAATGTTACCGAATCAATTTTTTAAAGGTTTAAGCGTCAAAAAGAAACATGAAATTTTAGCGCTCGCTCCGTTTGTTCATGAAACTTGTCGGGAAAATAATGTTGACGTTATTATTGATATTGGTGCAGGACTGGTAATTTTATTTTGTTTTATTAATTAAAAACAATTATTTTGCACACCGTTGAGTAAGACGGGGAAGTCCCGGCTGGGGGACGCATATATTATTAGACGATTTGAAGGCATAGGTGCCTGTACTTAAGCATGTTTTGTTTTAATTTAGTTTTTAAGTAAAATTTAATGCTCTAATAAATCGACCCTAATTCATTTATAGGGCTATTTACCGCAATTACTATACGAAAAGTATAATTACAACGTACTAGCAGTAGATACAAACGAAAAATACATAGAAACCGCAATAAAAAGACAACATGACTTATATAAAACCTCCATAACTCATGTACATTACGTCCACCATTTTGTTGATGAAAATTCAACAGAATTCCTAAACAAACATTTAATTAAACATTTTAACGTAAATAATAACGTTTGTTTAGTCGGTTTACACGCTTGCGCTGACTTAACAATTACATTATTACGTTTATTTGATAAAATGGCGAGCGTAAACCACGCTGTAGTGATGCCATGTTGTTATCATCGTATGAAAAAGAATGACGCGAATATAGAACATTTCGTAAACTTTCCGGTCAGCCGTAGATTACGGGAAGTGTATGATTGTGAAAACGCTGCGAACTTTTTGACTGGCGCTTTTCTAAGACTTGCATGCCAAAATACGGCCTCAAGTTGGCGATCTATGTCCCACGAGGATCATCGAAGACACGCGGTTGGCGCAGTCAGACGCGCCATTTTACAGCTAGTCGCCGAGAAAGGTCCGTAATATGTATAAGTTTGTATGAATATGTGTGTAGAATACTTTGTTTATATGTTTTTGTGGTTAGTTTTAATGGTAGGGTGCAAAATGCATAGTCTAGCTTCGCCACTGGTTATTTATTAAAATATGCATTGAATAATCAAAATTTTAACATGGTTATTTATCATGTACTAATATCTCCCAAACGGCACTAGTTAGAGAAAAATTATTCTTATAAAAGTTGAAGATAATAAAATTACTAGTAACTTTTGTTTAAAAAGTTTTTTCGAAAATCGTACCATTTACTGAAAAATCGCCTTTGAAAATATGTACCTTTTCCTAGTTACAATATATCAATATCTCGCAAACGGCACGAGTTAGAGAAAAGAATATTCTTATAAAAGTTGAAGGTAATAAAATTACTAGTAACTTTTGTTTAAAAAGTTTTTTTGAAAAACGTACCATTTACTGAAAAATCGCTTTTGAAAATATGTAGGTTTCCCTAGTTACAATACGTATTGATTTAATTTTAAAGCTATCAACAAAATATAGTTTTATATACGATTATTGAAAAGACATGAAAGTCGAGTGAAGGCCACTCCAGTTTGGTAATATTCCTATACGATATTAAATTTTCATTAATTTAATGAAATTTAACAAAATCAAATCCGAGTAGATTAGAATTGCGAATGATTGATTTAATTTAAATTGCATAAATTATCGACTAAACAACTCTCAAAATTGGTGACAACTGATGAATTTATTGCTCTAATCACAGATAATTCATTAAAAAGAAATTAAATTGTATATACAATTGTTTTATGTCTGTCAATCAAGTGTGTACACATATTTAATTAATATCTTTAAACATGACTTGTTATTAATTGGAATTGTCCATTAAAAATAAAATCGGTTAAAAAATTGCATTGGATCACAATAAAGCTTACACCTATAGTGAAAACACTCAAAAAGTCGAGTGAAGGGCACCCCTGATTATTTATTTACGCAATAAAAAAAAACATATCCCCTGCACTTTTGAATATTTGAAATATTTCCCAATGGATCAATGCATATGTTTCATTTTATTATTTCCCCGAAGAGAAAGAAACAAAAACATCGCCGCTAACCATTTTATTGCATGTTATCATAATTATGTACACATTTTACGACGTCAATTTTTATCGCTATACTACGGCCGTATATACTTAATTCAACATTTACAGAAGGTTACCAAGTGAGTCGTTTGAAACGGAAAAGTCGTATTTCTAATGCGGAAATTGATAGCTTTCCAATGTACCTAGATGGCCTAAAAACGACTCATTTAGTGAGTGGTCTAAATACACAAGAAAATCTAATAGGTAGCGAGCATTTCCGGCAAAAGTTAAGCGAAGCTTGGGCAATTTACGAAACGCAGTGTCACCTAGTTGAGATTTATAGTGCGTTCCAGACGTCCCTGCAAAGTGTTTGTGAACACCTCGTGCTGTTAGACCGCATTGAAATGGTGAAAGAGTGCGGGCAGCGGTGTTACCTACAGAAAATTACCGACGATAGTGTATCACCGCGTTGCTATGCGATGGTTGCTAGGATACCGTAAATTTGTAAACAACTACCCGGTTATGTTGTAAATCTTTTTGCTGTTATGCAATTAGTATTGTTTTCTTCCGCTGTTATATACGATTTATTTGGTTGTTTCTTTAGTCTCAACGACATATTGGCAGTGGTTTAATGTGAGTATGATACACGGAGAAAAAAGATTGGGACAGACACAATAGCTGTATTCTTTTTACACAAAATCTCATGTTCTTGCTCTGTCTGCCTCATGTGTAGACAAAGCGAGAAGATGAGTTTAACCGAAACAAGATGAGATTGTTTGTAAAAAGAATACGGCTAATATTGTAGTAAAATATCCACTACTACAATTATAGAAGTTCTTACTACAATATGGTGGCTGTCCCTATTTTTATTACAATTGTATTCTTTAATACAATTTAGTTTGATTTTATATACTTTTAATTTTAAGTATTGGTATGTAATTCAATCAATAAAAATTATTTAGTTACTAATAAAATTAATTGTATGTCAATACACCGGAAACAATTCGTAACCAGATATCATTAGGAAATATGGTTCATCGATGCGTATTTGTATAAAGTTATATCTGTTAATTCTATTTAATTTAAATGAATGAATAATAAGTGAAATTCTCTTACCTGTTTGAAAAGTGCACCAAAAACTCGTTCTATTTCTGGTTCTAGATGGAGTAAACGTAGCAGTTTCATTCGTATGATATCAGTTTCGTTCTAACAACAGTTAAGGTAAGTTTTATTTATTTTTATTTTATACGCCTACATTTACAAAGAATTTGTTTGCTTGGATGCAGTTTAATATTACGGTCTGATACGCATTGTAAGGACAAATATTCAATATTATGCAGTCCAAACGTTTTGTTGGTACAAAAAATCTTTTGTCAGCTGTGTCTTGCATTTTTATGATATTTAGCTTGTTATCAGAAGTACAAAAGCGCTATTTTTTTTTTATCTTGAACAATAAAACTGTTCGCACGTTACGTTATCAGGGTTCGAGATTCCGAATATATATATATATATATATGTTTTCCCGCCGCCATCTTTGGTGGCGAATACTGCATTTTTCTTAACAGTAATCCGCTAATAACCGGAAATTAGTTAACGGAGGTTGTCTGGTCTCTCGCTACTTTTAATTATGGTACAAATAATCGATGCACACTTCCGATTTTTCGAATATTTTTAGTATATACGCGTATTACGTTGATTTGATTTGTTCATTTGATTCAATTTAAAATGTCGCCGGATGTTTCAAAATATTGCCATAAAAATTCGTTTGCACAACCAAAAAAATATAATCAATCGTGAAAGTTGGTCACTCAAAGTTTAGAGTGTTTATTATGTTATTAAGGACGTGTACATTTCGGTTTACAAAATTATGAAATCGTGGACGTATTTAAAATTTAACTGTCTTCACATAAACATGGCGTCCAACTATGTATTTTTCTCTGCTAAATTAGCAATTAATCTTGATTGCGAATAAATAAAACAATGTTTATGTATATGATATAACATATAGAATTTATTGCACATTAAGGACATAAGTAATAATTTGTTTTACAATAAATTTTGAACATAAGATGATGCAACATGTCATTTTCCAGCCCCTAAAAATGACATAATGCATTATTATTGATAAACTATCGATGTATCAACAGCAAAATTAATTAACTTGAAATTATATCCCCATTTCCCCTTACATAGTTTTCTCACTTGGAAAGGAATTCGTCGCTACTGTTTTCTTTCCTGAAACAAAATAATTCGTTTACAAATCTTGGCTACAATATTTCCTTATATTTACTCATATAAGATTTATATGCAACGTTTTATTATTAATAATTAAATAAGTTTCTTTCTTATTTATTTATACTGCTTTTAATAACTAATGTATTTTCTAAGAAATAACACTTTTATATTCTATTTGAAAACATCTCTTTACATAATTCGCAAATATCATTGCTCAGTACACTAATTAAAAAGCAATTGTTCTTTCATCTTTAATTAAAAATGAGACAATTATACTGAATACGGAATGAAAACGTGATGAGATAAATATATAACTTATAAATATTAAAACTTCTTATAACTTTGGTTACGAATAGTTTTCTCAAACAAGCTTAGATACAACGCACGTATGCGTCCAGCTCGCCTTATAAATGAAATATGCGATGCGAACAGCGGTTTTTAATAATTATGGCCTTTTGGTTAACAATATGAAAAAAATATCTTAGAATTATTACACCTATTCTTTAATTCTATGTAGAAGATAGTAGTTTTATTAATTAGGAAATTAAGTAGTAATTCCGAAAATCATTGTTACGTGCGCATTTTGAATAAATAATTCAATTGACTTAATGCGACTTAATTATGTGTCACAGGCCTACTAGATTAATAATTACAGTATTTGTGATCTAATTTAATGCTTTTGGTTGCGTGTTATTTTGCTATAACCTAACATTTTTTAACCATTTATCATATTTTGTTCATTTCAATGTGTAATTGTATTATGCATATTTTTACGCCCACCAAACATGTATATATTACATAACAGATACATTACATCTAGAGAACACAGATATATACACTAGTTACATGTGTTTGCTGGGCGTAATTTATCACAAAACAAAATGGACGTCGAAGGATTTTTAGTTTTTCACAACTTAGAAAGTTGATTGAAGATATTTTCATTTAAAAGTTTCAGCAAAGAATGGTTTAATTATTTATGAACGTTGCGATATTCTGCGAATATCCTAAAGAATAGAAACTTGAATAGCGCGAGTTTATCGATCAAAAATTAATTAGACAATACCGCAAATTTTCGTAGTACATTTTACTTATTAATAAAACATCGATTTTCAAATTAAGAAAGAGTATTTATTGCATTCTTTACGCAACATCTAAATTTTATATTAAAGCATTACTGGTTTAGGATATATATATTTCTATTGAAACTACGTATAAAAAGTCGAGTGTAGGCCACTAGGGATTAATTTTACCTGACATGACAGCGGTATAAGTCTGCAACCCCCGTGTACGAACACTGAACATTTTGTGATTTTTCGGCTGCCGCGCTTGCCGGCGATATAAGTGAGGTGAATGTATCCGTTGGCGATGTTCTGGCGTGCGGAATTACGGCGACGCCGGTGAAACCGTGCGTACGCTTACCGTACCGCGAACCCGGGTGGAATTTGTCGTCTCGCCGCGGCGTCACCACCAAACGCCGCGAGGAACTTTGCTGGCCCGCCGATGTGCCTCCGTTCGACCGGCCGTAACGCGCACCCAAGAACCATTGCTTACCTACACATAACACACAAACAAATAGAAACCAAAAAAAAAAGGCGTTCGGTCGCCCAAACGCACTCAAGCAATGATTAAATAACTAATTTCGTAATTATTTCAACAATAAAAAGCAATATTATATGTATCTAGGGCATTAAAGTGTAAGAAAGTCGAGAGAAGGCCACTCCAGATTTTTTCAATCATAATATTGTGTTGTATTTTCTATGTATTTATGTATAAAAAATATTGCATTTATTTATATTTATATTAGGAAGCTTTTTATAGCATGTAATGTTCCTGAGATGTCTGAGCGATGTAGCATGCGCATGTAACATCACAGAGATATCTTTTCAATCAATATGATAACTTTTTATTTTATTTTTTAGCTACCATCAAAGTACAACGCCTTGGTTTAACGTAAACTGTAGACGTAAGTGTTTTATTTTTAACAAATCTGTATTTGTGATATGCATATTCCTCCTCTATTGTGATGGCAATCATATTAGGTCATGTGATATCCCTGAGATGTTAAATCACAGAGACATCAATAACCTAAACATAACGTGATTCGCCAAATACAATTAAATATGTATATATATCGTTTATTAACTTTGATAACTTAAATACATATGCCTTGTTTCACGTCAAGTTTCCGTGTAAACATTTGCTATCTTTATCTAACGCACCAATATAGGCAACCTGTCTTACTCCCACTAAGTGTGCAAGCGGATAGTTGTCATTCGTGTGCGCTAGATAAAGATAGCTATATTGCTTGTTGTGTAGTGCCGTGGAAAAATCTATTATAAATGCACCTTTACTAACAGTTACATATAAATTTGAATATGCAACGTCCTGTATCTACGCTAAATCTGCCGGAATTTAAAGTGAAAGACCTCCACAAACGTGGCTACGTATTCTGCGACGATGTGCCTATAGAAACGATAGCTTCTGAAATCGGCATTACTGTCGAAGAATGGACAAATTTAACTGCTAGTGTAGTGACAAAAACAGCGTTAGACTTATGCCAGGATGAAAGTATCCAGAGTAACATTGTTACTTTTTCAAGTGATTTAGATGATATTTTGGGTGGGGGCGTTCCTATTAAGTTTATAACAGAATTTTGCGGTTTGCCGGGCACTGGCAAGACTCAACTATGGTAAGATGAAACATTTTGGTGATTGCTTTATATAATTTAACCGGGTTTTTTAAGTATGCAGTTGTGTGTGTCTGCGCATATACCTGATGCGTTTGGCGGGGTTGACGGACACGCGGTGTTTGTTGATACTAATTTTGGGTTTACGCCTAAAAGAATTACAGGTGATTCTACGAGTTTATAGGATAAGGATTTTTTATTTATTTTTTATTTAGATATTTCTAGCAGTTGCCTGCAACATTTAAATCTGGTTGCGAATACTTTAAATTCTTTTGATATGTTGCATTCGTTACGAGATATTAGCGTGGAAAATATTTTAAATGGTATCCATTATATTCAATTAACTAAGTTGACTGAAGTATTGGCTTTAATCAATGCGCTTAAATTATTGATTTTAAAAGATCCTAAGGTATTTTTAACCATGTGTTAATAACCGGGTACCCAGGTACCCTTTTGTTTCAAGACCAAATGCGTTCGAATTCCCATGAAAATATGAAACAAGTTTAGGTACAACGCACCTATGCGTCCAGCTCGCCTTATAAGTAATGCGTTGCGAGCAGCGTTTTCTAATTATTATAGCCTTTTCGTTAACAATTTGAAAATATGTTATAGATATAAAAAGTGTTACAATATTTTGTAGATTAATGTATAATTAGAAATTATAATATTTAATATTTTTTTATGGCCTTTGAGTGGACTTTTTTTGATCCGAGATTCTTCGGTACTTCGTACGGCGTAAATATTTTTGTATTTATCATCAATTTTTAATGATTTATATGTATTTTTAGATTAAAGTGGTAATTATTTTCGGATTGACGTCTGTAGTAGACTGTAAAAAAATTAATATGGGATACCCGGGTACCCTGGTTATAAAATAGCGTCTAACATTCTAGTTATTAACATAAGTATTAATTATTATGTTTTAGATTAAACTGGTTATTATCGATAATATAACAGACCCGATAAAAAATTGTGATTTACCATATTTTGATCGCATTAAACTGTTATATACGTTTCTGTCTGATTTGCAACAATTGGCGATTATATCTAATTTTGCTGTAAGTAAACAATCTTATACAATAATACGAAAACATTTTTAATTCGATTTGTAGATTGTTGTCACGAATAATATGACAACAAAATTTGATTCTAATGGCATATGTTATGAAACCCCGTGTTTAGGGGACAGTTATGCTCATCGGGTTAATAATAGGGTGTTATTGGAACGAAAATCACTTGATACGTTTAGTGCTACGACGCTTAAAAGCGTTTTGAAACCCGTTGCCAATATTTCATTTAAGGTAGCAACAGTATTTCGAATCAAGATTTTTAGTGTATATTCATTTCCTTTTATTTTATAGATTACTGATTCTGGGATACGTAATATTGACGTATAAATCTGTAGCTTTTAAATATCTAATATTGAATTGTTGTAAAATAAAGTTTTATTCTCTTATTGAAACCTGTTTTTTTAAAACGCTTGACCCATGTTTGTACGAAACTACCTAACCTAACCTAACCTAGCCCTAAAATTGTTTTACTAATTACGAATAAAAACACAATAATCCAGTTTGTTTTCTAACAATGCTAAGGAATTGATTGTACGAAACTATTTTAAACCCTTATCGCATTATGTGGAAGCTGTAAGATTTTTATCCACAAATAACAAAGCAATTCTGATGATTTTTATAGCTTGCATTTGTGTGGTTGTTGAGGAATTTGAGTAGAATTACGATAGTAAAACGGTTATTTTTATGACGCTTGGAGGCTACTGCCCCTGAATCTCTTTCGATTACCTTCTGGTGTTCTTTTGTCGACAAATTCTTGTGTGGCCGTCAACGACACCATGACCACTAACACGTATGTGGTCAAACGGAGCACCCTCCACAAGCACATCTGCAAATAAAAAATTCGGAGTCACTTATTTAAAACATATGTATATAGTGATAACTACAGGCCACTCCAGATGTTCCCCTAGTAGATTGGCTATTATATGTGGGTTTCTTTGTTATATAAGAAAGTATTTAAATATTCTTCATGCCGTTTTATTATTAAGTTATACTCGTACGCTTTGTAAAAAGGAAATTGCTTGGTAAAAGAAGGAATATTAAGTTTTGTTTCTCTACGATGAAAACTTCTCGCATATATATACGTTATTTTCAACTTAAGCTACCGGATAAAGTTGCATTCACAGCCAATTAGTAATTAAAATTAGATATTACAAATATTAGTCCAGTTGACAACAGCAAAATTAACGGATTGATTATACATTTTGTTGCTCAGAAATGCGAATGGATCTTAAAACTGTATTCACAGTGAACCAATGAGCAATTATAAATATTAATCAAATTCTAGCATTAACCCATTAATTATATATTATGTTGTTCTGATAAGTATTATTTTAATTTCTTAATTACTAATTGGTTTCCTGTGGTTTTTATAAGTTTCATCTATCCGCGTTTAAAAATCATGCGAAAAGTAATTTCATATTTTTCCATCATAAACACATAGATAATCGATTTTGATGCTTACGGAGCGAGAGAAAAAAAAAGATATGGAAACAATATAATCAAGTTTGTGTTATACCTACACCAATTTCAGGCGATAACCATCATCCCAGTTTATCAAATTTCGTTTACCTTTCATCTATGGTCTCATTTTCTTTTTAGGAATTATTTATGTGCGCAACCAATTTCACATCTATGTCTTGGAATTGATGGAATGAAATATTTTCGAATTACCATAAAAAATATTAAAAACAATATAAAGTCAATCTAGTCAGCAATAATTGGCATTAATCCCCGATACTGTTATGCTCGCTACTTGTTTAACACTTCGGCTATGCTGGTTGCATACATATTTTACAAGTATCTATGATGATTTTTCATTTTATGTTCGTGCTTATGAAAATGTAAACATGTTTTCGTCTTTAAAAATCTATCCAAAGGACGACCTGAACGCATAGGTGCGTTATACCTTGTTTCAATGCCTGCAGTTACAGATTAATTGCTTTGATCCGTTGTAAATACGGTCTTTACGCCTTCTTCAGTTCGCCATTATCGCTAATTATGTAAATTTTGGAAATCAATAACGTATTTAATGAGTTTAATAAAGGGAAATATTTTTTTTTATATTTTCTTAAAGTTTATAAAGTGGAGTATATTCTAGAATTCGAACGGAAACGAAAGATGTTGTAAACCGCAAGCGATAACGTTGAATAACATGTCTCAATATTGGATTTGTGCACTGTTTTTTTTAGCTCAAAATTGCACAACTAATGAAACGATCACCAAATCACCTATCATTTTCTTCTGTCACTCCTCCAACGATAAACACAGATAGACGACAAATGTCACCATAGGATATATTTAGAAATTTTCTTTAATATTATAGTTGAGCTTATGGTTTATCCTTACGATATTTCAAAGGGTAATAAAAACAAATGACTGTAATACTGAGTCTTGCCTTGTTTCACGTCAAGTTTCCGTGTAAACATAGGCTATCTTTATCTAACGCACCAAAATAGATAACCTATCTTACTCCCACCAAGGTGCGCTAGATAAAAATTCTATTATAAATGCACCCTTAGTCTTAATAATATAACCCCTAATGCCAATGTTTTACCGGTAAAATGTTTGCGCCAAAATGTGGACATGTTTTGAATGAATATTTGTGTAATATAATCATGTAAATTGACACAAATATACGTATTAGTTAACCGAAATAGAAGTGGTCAATGAACGTAGTTGAATTTATAACACGCGCTTTGAATTTATATAATGAATCATTTACTATAAATGGATTACCAGGGCTGTACTGACTATTTTTTCTTTTAATTCATTCTGACTTTCTATATACTCGTTACATTGGTAACGCAGCGATTTATAATTAAAATTGCAAACTGTACTGTTCTTATTACTAACAACAACAAAAACTGGAGTGGCCTTCACTCGACATTCTTATTTGTATTTATAATACTTTATATTATTTTTACTCTACGGTTGCTATGAAATTTATATTGAATCAGTTGTATACGAATCAGTTATTTAAATTTGCTACAAATTATATTAATGTCATTATGTAATATATGCGTTTTGTAATTAAATTGTAGAATTTGATTATTACACCTTTAGTAATTAAATAACTTAATTATAAATGATATCGCTTTGTGTATTATGCACTAGCGTGTCTATTATAGGATTTCCGAATAAACTAATACGAGAACCGATTATAGTAGGCATTCAAGATTTTTAATGATTGCATTAGGAATTGTAACATAAATAGCAAAACTTTTATTAAACAGTACAAATATATTCATGTATTTTCAATTAATTCTTGTATTTTAAATTGAACCAAAGTTTGATGAAGTTCGATTGAATTCTATTCAAGCGGGAATGGTTAAACATATATATTAAGATGTAAGCTGGAAAATTTTAATAGTTTAATAAAAAAAAGTTAGCTTTTTTTAAATATATTTATGTCATCAAATTATTTCGTAAATTCGAAATTAATGTTTATAATAGCGTAAATATTTGTTCGCGTTATTTGAAAAATTGTTTTTCATTTAGTGAAAACTGTAGGTGTAGATAGAGCACGTGTAGAGATACAATCGTATATAGTTTTAAACAAAAGTACATGAAAGAATCTTTAGAACACTTAACGCCCTCCAGATATTGATGATTGATACAGACAAGTATTGTATACACACTTTACGAACGAGCGAACACTTTTTAAACTACTGCACAAATAAATATACACTGTATACAATCCATAAAGTAATACATTCGTTAAACAAAAGAAATTATATCATGTTTTGCTTTATTTTATGTCCTAAGGACTGTTTATAATTGCCTTGTTTCACGTCAAAATTGGTTATCTTTATCTAACGCATCAATATGGACAACCTGTCCTACTTCCACCAAGTTTAGTGTGCAAGCAGGATGGTTGTCATTCGTGTACGCTAGATAAAGATAGAAATTCTATTATAAATGCACAGGTCTTCTATATGCGATGCGTGTATATTTTAAATTTAAAAATAGTCTTAGAATTATCTGAGAATGCTACAGATACACGTTTGAATAATTCGTACGAGCTAAAATGCTTCTTTAATTTTATGAATATTGAATTTAACTTCAAACGATAAATACAATTAGCAGTTTGCTAACTTTTATAGAAAACTCCGACAGAATAGTCAGCTAGTTGTACCGTAATAAAAGAGACATACATAAATGAGTTTAATAGTAACCAAGACTCTCTTTTGTCATTATCAGAGTGACTCACCAACTCCCTAGCACGTAATTCCATTAAAAACTAACCCCGCATCATGAGCACAATATTTTTACACCTAATTCCAAAAAAACAGCAGTTTTAACATATATATATAATAATATAAGAAAGTCGAATGCAGGGTTTTTTTTTATGGACAGGAAACAATTCCAATTTTACGATCACTTCCGTTTGACTGTGTATCACATAGATTTTCACGGTATACGTGTGCAATTACTTATAGTGGACACATCAGTCAACGAAACATGATATACCAATTGTCGTTTAACGGAGAGAAAAAGAGCAATAAAAGTGATCTGGTGAGCTCTGCTTAACCCATTTACTTCGCTAGATAAGTAGTTGCAATTTATCCGAGACATAATTGCTAATTGGAACCACTATATTATCGATAATGACGCAAAATACATTCATAGATAACACAAAAAACATACCGTTCCATTTATATTAGAATCTACTTTATTATTTACTCGATATGCAACCAAATTCATATTTCGCGGCCGGAAATAAAGTAGGCATGCACCTAAATTCACCCCTACGGGGCCCATTAGTTTTAGTATGTACTGGGAAAACGTTTTTGTCAGTTAACAAGAAATGCTTTTGGCAATATAATAATTATGAGTTGTTATTATTAGGATATAAAAAAAATATATATAGCTATAAATAAAACCTATTACTATATCTCGATAAATAATTAATACACTAATTTCTATGCCACTTATGGGTCATGAGATACATTAAAATAGCATTCCCAATTAGTAATAAAAATTAGAAACAAGAATTAATAATCCAGTTTGTTTTATAATAAACAATACTAGCATTTAGAGCAACAAAATCAAAGCATTTTGTTGTGTACGCTAAAAGACCGTTCTAATAAATGAATCTCATGCAACCACCAAGTCGTACATGTATTGTTGGTTGCATATTTATAAGGGAATTTCAACTCCGTAAATGAAAAACTTAATAAAAACGCGATATATTTAGCATACAAATCATATTAGGGTTGTTCTCCCAAATTCGACATGACAAAATGTAACTTATAATTGAAATTGAGTAGTTGCATATATGCTGTATATTGATTTATTTCTGTTTTGGACAACAACTTGTTGCTCTGTGGAATTTACTTGTATTCGTGGTTTGTGGTGCAACGTGCTAGTTTCTCGTTAACTTCCCGCAATACGTAAATGTCAATTTACCAAAACCTACACTTATTAATAACACCCTAAGCCATTAGGATTCAATGTAATTTTGCTTCAAATCTAACTACCCTCAATTTTATGTATAGCTTTTTTATTTTTCTACTTATAAGTAATATATAGGCACAGGTTTTAAAAATTATTCTTTACTAACTTAAAACTCGTGTTAATTTTTATAAAGTTTATTTTGCGAATTATAAAAATTAGATTCATTTTAATTGCATACAGTTTCGAGTTTGAAATATTTATGCAATGCCTTCACCGTGCCATATAATCTATTTAATGAATTTTTAACTGTTTTATTTAAATAGAAGACAATTTTTAAACATGTTTAAATGTAAAAAAACCTATTTATAACCATTAAATAAAAATAATAAAAATGATATTGTTATTGATTGCAACTCTACTTTAAATTTCAAAATTATTATTTTTAATATGTTCACAATTTGAAATAATGTTATAGATATAAATAGTCTTATAATCCTTCGAACTTTTTTTTAAAGATTTTCAATTTCGAATTTATTATTTTATTATATAACTTTTAGGCGCACAATTTGAAGATTTTTATTAATTTTTTGGTATATTTTAATTTTTTGTAAAAGAAGAATTAAGGAGGGCTCCAAATTTTGATTTTTGACCTTAATACTGCCTTTAGAAAATAATTTAAAATACCCAAACATAAGAAAAATATAAAAAATAATAATTGCGAATTTTAAATTATGCAATAATTATACAAATGCGTTGATTTTTGGTATTTTCTAATTTCTGGTAAAGGGAGGTCTCCAAATTTTGATTCAACCTTAATACTGTCCTTAGGAAATAATTTAAAATGCCCATAAATACTAAAATATTTTATATGAAAAAAATTCTTTAAATTCTGAACCCAAAGGCCATAAAAAAATGCATTTTAATATATGTAATAATTATACGAATTTATTTTAACGGAAATACACGTTTTTCTGTCCCTAAATTATTTCTGACTAATTTTTGTGATCGCAAAACAAATCTGTACGGCGAGCTAATATTACAAATGTAGTGAAAACTAAGTATAAGTCGAAAGACAGCCACTCTAAATTTTTTTAAACATTAAATAATAATTTATCAATAATTTAATTTACTAAAAAGTTTCACGAACCTGTATACTGTTATGGCGAAATGATTCAGAATGTTGTCGGCCACTTGTTGTAAAGAACTTAATTGAAACACTATCACGTTAGAATAAGGGGGATAAGGGTAAAACTGTGTTGATCTTGTGTCGACGCTCGACGTCTATGGCAATGACGCCGGTTTAGGTAGTGAGGAATTCGCGGGGTTTTCTGTTTTATAGCGACGCGCTCTTCCGCGCTCTTGTATAACACGGAGGCGGGCGACGGACGCGCAGGTACGGCGTACGACGTACGGCCATCGAGCAGTGTCCGTTCTACCACCAACTTTCACGTTTTTCAAAGAACGCACGCGCGCGTTTTACACCCAACATGTTGGTACGTTTGGCGAGAACTTTTGTGAATGAATATTCAAACAATGTGCTATATTGATTGTACGAAACTATTTTGAACCCTAACACGTGCAACTGTATGAATGCCCACTTTCTTATACTCAGTAATAAGTAGTCTAGATTCCTTGTAATAAATATTGTATTTCCTAAATTGCTTGCGGCAATTCTACAGCCGGTTTAATTTCAAACAAATAATATCGTAACGATATCAGAGCAGATATTATAATACGATAAGAGCTTTAACAGTAAAACAAACGAAAACACTGATTTAATAATAATGAATTATGAATTAATTACATAAAAATACCCATATGCGCGTATACATTAAGTATACATTGATAACGCTTGATTTGCCACTACAAATAAGTCGAGCAAAAAATTCGTATCGTAAAATTCGTATATTCCCCTATTTATAATAAGTAAACAACGTTTACTGTAAAACTACAGCTAAAAGTATTAAAATATATCCTAAAATGATGATGAAAGCGGTTTTTTGGTAAATGGTACACTTTTACAGAAAACTTTTCAAACAAAAGTTGCTAGAAATTTAATTATCTTTAACTTTTATAAGAATCACTTTTTCTGAAACTCATGCCGTTTACGAGATATACAAAAAAATAGATGAGTAAACAAGCACTTCCGGTTGAAATTTTTATTTCCCGAAATATACAAATCTTAAATTTAAAATGTTCAACGGTGTAGGTTCACACACATACACACACACACACACACAGAGAAAATTGTCAAAATATACGTTATTTCGTATAAGAAAGTAAAAATCTGTATGTCATTGTAAACAAAATTTAGAAAAATGTCTTTTTGTTATGTGACAGTTGCGACGTTACGTTTATGTCATATTTTAAATATTTATATTCATATCGTATACTTATTTGAAAATTTTCATTTCATAATTTTAATATAAAAAATATTTAAAGAAAAAGTGTACTTAATATATCGCATATCATTTTGTATTTGGTTTATCGTTTATCGGATAGTTTCCCTGCGAAAATACTCCAGTCTGTCAAGTTTAAATTGTAAAGGTAACGATTACTTCCGGTTATCATATTATCCCTCCAAGGTATATAAAAGTCGTATGTTTAAAGATATACTTATTAGAACCGAAATAAACCGTTTCCGGAATGAACCGGAACCAAACTAATATATTTTCTTTTAATTGAACCGGAAGGAAAGCCGAAATGAAAAAATTACGGTTCGAAACCTTGATTTATATACGTTCATATAAGAAAATGGAAATCTACGATTTTTTATGTCAAATTATGAAACTAAAGGCCATAAAATTATCGTTTATATTTTCCGTTTCCAGATTCCACTAAACAAATATGGCGGAGATAGACTTAACCACGATGGACTACATGGACAAGCTAAACTTCTTTGCCGAATGGTACGACTATGAAATGTCGTTTTTGAAGAAATTCTACTTCCACTATTTCCCATTCGATAATAGCGTTGAGCTTTACGACCGCGAGTTGAACCGCGTGTACCTTAGGCGAGCCCTTTGCGAAGGCGTCTCACTGAAAGACATGTTCGTGGGTAACACTGTCCGCGTCTACGGCCGCCAAATCACCCTGCTCGATTACGCGGATTTGCTTACCAAGAAACTCATCTCGAAGAAGAACGAACGGACCTTAGCGGTTATCAAACCAACAGTTGTTAAGGAGTTTGGACCAATTCTAGATCGGCTCATCCATAACAAATTCAAGGTCATTTTTTATTCACTTTTTATATCTAACATTTTTTCAAATTCTTTCAAATGAAATACCGCGAGCTGGACGCATCGGTGCGTTGTACTAATAATGGTCTCAAGTGAATATGTTTAATTACACATTTAAGGTAATGAAATTGAAAATGTGTGAGTTGACCCGCAACGAAGCGCTGGAATTTTACGAAAGCAGAAAATCCGATTCATTTTTGCCGTTCTTAGTCGAGCAAATAATATCAGGCCCTATAATGGCCCTAGAGATAATCGGCGAGGATGCAATTGCCAAGTGGAAGACAATGATTGGGCCCAAAGATCCGTCAATCGCCCGTAAAGAAGCCCCAGAGTCCTTGCGAGCGATTTACGGGCAGGAGCTAGCCAGCAATGGTTTTCACGGACCGGATACAGAGGAAGGCGTTACAAAAGAATCCCGATTTTTCTTCCCGAAAGCTACTGATCGCCGAAAAGCTCCAAGCTCCACTGCCAAGTTCCAAAACAGCACCTGCTGCGTTATAAAGCCGCATGCTATAGACGCGGGTAACTTAGGCAACATTATAAACGAAATAATTAACAGTCAGTTTTTTATAACTGCGATAGAAATGTTTTATTTGAGCAATGCGAACGCAGACGAGTTTTTAGAGGTTTATAAAGGTGTTGTTGGAGATTTCAATGCGTTGCAATTAAGTTTCATTGATGGACCATGTGTAGCGATTGAGGTCTCCGGTAAAGGCGAGTGTAAAGCGCATGAGGAGTTTCGCAAATTCGTTGGTCCGTTTGATCCGGAGGTTGCGAGACAGATTCGACCGGAGTGCCTCAGGGCGAGATACGGCGTTGATAAATATCGAAATGCTATACATTGCACTGATTTGGCTGAAGATACCAGCTTAGAATTGGAGTATTTCTTTAGGATTTTACAAGATTAAACTAATTTATTTGTACTTTTATAATAAAATGCATATTTTCCCAATTTCTTAATTCTTAATTCCTTTAATCAACTGGAAATATAATTATTTTGCTTGTCCTACAGTACTACTAAAGAGCATTGGTATGTCTGTAACATTCTCAAATCAATACATTTTCTCGTGAATAAGTTTATATATGCTTCATATTGCACCCGTAGACCATAAAGGAAATTAAAATAAATCCATAATGTCTAAATAAACAAAAGAGCTAATGCATTCGTGTGTCTGTAACATTCTCAGATCAATAAATACGAAGTATTATGATCAGAAAATAAATAACCCCTTGAAATTTTAATAGAAATATTCGTTTTAAGAATCCCTGTATCCATTTAGTCTATTTTCTCAATAAAGTGTATGTGTGTATGTATATATGTATGTGTGTAACACAATTGAGATACGCAATATCCCGAATTCACTGCCGGCGTGATATTTGATACATTGTTTAAAATATTCCTATAAGCATATCACTTTGTTTATACTATTAAATATAATGTGAAATATTATACAGTCGTCTTTCATATTTTGATAATTCAGAAGTCGCATAAAGATATTGACATAAATTTCAGTCTAGTCTTCCTAAAGGTTCATTCGTCGTAGTTTAACATACGGAAATATGTGTATCCGTTCACAGGAATACACATGTATATCAAAGTTCGACTAATTTCGTTTGTAAATGAACCTAAATGAGTTCAATTTATTATGCAATAGAGAGTATAGTACCCTCCACGTATGAAGCTGTTCACGTCATAACTATAAATCAATATTTTAACTATTTAAAACTTGTTATATATGTTATCAAGATTAGGAGAATATAGAAATAAAACAGTGTGAATACGAAATAGACAATTATTATTAAAAATACTTATACAAAAATTTAATCAGTACAACAAAGTTATATATGCGAATGGTATCTCCATAACCCGCCGCATCTGAAACGTAATTTCATTAGTAATGGAAGAAAACAATTAGAATGAGGCATATTAATTGGGTAGTAGAACCGAATATTTATGTTACATAATTATATAAAGACAAACATAAACACGTACTGGCATGATCTAATCCAACGTTGATCCCAAGCGCGTATCGCTGCAGTACGGGTGACTGGTTGAGTTCCCGCCGAACTGCCGCATCGAACGCACTGTTTGACTGCACGAGGCGCCGTTCCCAAGTACAAGTGCCGGATGCAATCAACTGTCTGGCCGCCGAAATTCTGGTCATTATTGCAGGTGAGAAACTCTGGTTCGGTTAAATATTCAAGCTACATACAAAATGTTTATATATATATTTAGTAATAAGTATAGTTTATTACGAATAGAAATACCTGTAGTGGTAAAGTTTGTTGAGCGAGTTGTGGAGATGCCAACGCGACTCGATTTGAAGTTAGTTGTAACTGAGGAATTAAAACTTGACTTGGCAATAAACAGGATTCATCTAAAATGTAATACAAAAAAAAAACGATTGTTTTTAAAACCACTAAAATTCAGTGAAACACTTCATCAGAGTCGCACATAGTTATTCGTAAATCTTTGTTAGCATCCTCGTTCTCAATAAACAAAAACACTTCCGCCGTCAAACTTTTACGATCCGGTACATTTGCGATAAAAAACTCTGGGTTATTCGAATCATCCTCCGATTTCTTCGAATGGATTCTTCGAATAACTGGCGCATGGTTTTCTGGTAACGCAATATCAGATGTGTAATGTTTTCGTTCCATATCCAGAAATGTTTGGGTTTCTGGTATAAAAGCACTGTATGAAGTGTTAGCGGCTTCGATTAAATCGATGAAAAAGATTTCGCGGGGCGTCAACGGTGAAATTGGCGAATCGGCGTTACTAATCATTGATAATGGTCGTTGTACAGATGTTTTCAATGATAAATTCGGTTTGCGTTTTGTACTGCATCTAGGGAATAGTTTTTCATCTGGTTCTTCATATGTGAATAATTCTTTTTCTACATTCATCATTGTTCTTAATTCGTCAATTTTTTCGTTTTTTTCAATGTCTGATAGTTTATAGCTACTAGACGCACATGTTTCCTCTGATAAAGTAACATGATATAATTCTTTAACATTTGATGGTTTCCTTTTTAATAAACTATCATATTCTCGCATTTGTTTTTCATTGCGTTGTTTTCGCCCACGGCGTCGCCAAATACAAATCGCAATTGCCATTATTGTTAGAAATACAAATAATGCGAAGCCCCAAAAAGCAAATGGCCACCAATTCGGCCATTTTTTCACCTTGTCTTTATATATAGCGACGTACAACAATGGACATACCATAAACCAATACAAAATGAATATTAAAGCGCAAAATAACGGTAAACGAATACATCGGAGCGGATGTGATCTTAAAATATGCGGTATATATTGATTATTTATTGATTTTTGTTCTGTCATTTTACAAACATGTATTATTATTACCACGGCACAATTCAAACTGAGAGTTCTAATTAAACATATATAGGAAGTGGATGTGGTTTTGTGTATTTCCGGTCCTAACACTAATCATTCGCTGATAAGCGTGCAAAATATATTTTTAGTTTATTATCTGGTGTGAACTAACTTAATACTCATTTTTGTGATCAATTTATTAAATCGTGCAAATCGCCACTTACCGATTAATCCATCGTCGGGTTCATTCGGATTTTGTACTAGTCGACTAAGTAATCGGAATAATAACGCCAGAACATCTAAACTTTCAGCGGAGCGAACAAACACAGGCAGGCAACTTTGTCGCAACAAACCCCAAATCCGTATAATCACTAATAATTCACGTAGTGTGTTCAATGCTTTCACGTCCCGCAGTAATTCGTATGATTTACTAGCGGATGGACGACTATCTGGTAATTTCGCTAGTAAATTTAACGCTAGATCAGCAACCCATTGTATAAGTTGCTGCAGACTTTGCAATGTGCTCGGTTCCACTGTGAACTCCTTCGCTTCCAAATGCATCAAAACTTTGTCGACGTCGGTTTGGTTCTCTGTCATTACACCTAAGAATTGAAAATTAATAATATAGAAATTCATTTTTTTTTTTGTTTTTTTTTTAAGTACCTGCTAAAGAATCCGCCGGGCTTTTGTCGTGGCAGCTTAAATCGCTCGGACGGAGCAAACTTTTAAACGCAGTCGCAATACTGTGTAGCATTAATAAATTCGTTAAATCATTCGCTTTATTTTGTCCTGTTGCACTTAATCTATGGGACACATTCATTTTTAGTTGCTAAATCAATACATTTTAATTATATATACCTGTATAAGGACGTTTTAATACTTAAATACTGTACATAATAGTATTGTTGATTCGCTGGATTTTGCCGGTTAAAACTTTCGGTTAATCTATCACATAATGCTTCCAGCATTCCTGGTCTTAAGACCAACATTAAATCTAACCAGTCTAACCCAGTAACCAGACAATATTCGAGTAACGTAGTCGCATAAGGTACCGTCATTGGTGAACCTAGCATTTACAAAAAACCCAATTTATATTTTACAATGCGAATTTTTAACGAACAGATACTTTTAATTAATTGCATTATTAGAAAAATCATCGGTAAAGTTTTTCATTTTCGATTATTAAACCATCTTCAGATAAACAAAGGGTTCTACACATACATTCACACAAACATATATATATATATATATATATATATATGTTTGTGTGAATGTATGTGTAGAACCCTTTGTTTATCTGAAGATGGTTTAATAATCGAAAATGAAAAACTTTACCTGGTTCAACCGATGGCAGCAATCTGTATAAATACATCTGACTTTGTGTATCAATAACGAGTAAAACATTCCCCAACCAAGACATATCTAAATATGATATGTTTATGTTTCGTTTAACGTGTTTATTGGTGGGTTCATCCGCGTTATTCCACGCTAGAGTCATAGTGGCACTCGACACATGTTTAAGACTATCACGAAATAAACAATGCACCGTATTATCGGATAATGCGACCATTACATAACCGGCCGCAGATACACTATTCGATATCGTTAATTTACTTGTTGCTAACGCTACCACCTTCGACGTGTGCCGGAATACAGCTTGGTGTTGCCATAACTAAAAATCATAGCGTTACTTATTAATATTAATCCATAAAAGTATATTAAAAAATACTTACCACTGTGTTAAACGATTCTGTGCCGCCAAGCAATGGATGCACAGGCAATGATTTCTCTTGCAACTCCCAGACTTGTAGACAACCGCCGTAACTGCCGTTCGATGCAACAACCAAAGCGTCGGCGTCCTCGCGAACCACCCATCGTAAATGCGTTACAGCGCTGTCTGGGTCAGCGTAAACTGATTCGACTATATCAGAAAATATCCAGTTTATATTTAATATTAATTAGTTTAAATGAATTGTATTACTTTGGGAATCTTTTGTTGCGTCTTGAAGAAAGAAGCCTGGTAATGCTTGACTCGTTATTATACATTTTTCATCGACTTTTCGTACTGAGACCCGGTAACACTGAACCGGTAATGTTACATTACCGCTACTAACCGCTAGTAGAAAATGTCCATCTGCAAAATACGAATGGCGAAGATAGTCATAGCCGTTTACGAGAACATTTTAATATAAATAAATAGTATTAATAGTAATAAAATAAAAATATAATTTCTGAGACAAGGTCATAAAACAATATAACTAAATATTTTTACACTAGGTTAATTCGTGGGCACCAGGTGCCCATATCATATACAACTTCTCGCCGATCCATCTATCTAATTGAATAATTTCACGCGTGGCGATTTTTTTATTATTTCCGTTTACGAAGTAATAAGTCTTGTTTTTATTTGTAAATGTAGACCTAATCATGGATACACCATATAAATAAAGCATTTTTCTCACATATACACACATACGCGAGCAATGAGACAGTTTCATTAAATTGTATAATAACATTCTATTCTGTATCGTCAATCAATCAATAACAATGTCGTTTTATTTCTTCATAAATCACGATATTGTTTCTATATTGTATTTGAATAGATTATTCAACGCACAATTCTACTCATTCAAAATAATACATTTAATTTTGAAATTTTTATAAATAACTAGTGGCGATGCTAGACTTTGATTTTTTTTGTGGTACAGCATTTTTTAAATATGATAAGTATAAAATACGTCAATTTTCTCGTTGTTTTTTTCCCGTCAATGGTAGTAAATATAGAAACAAATAGACAAAAGCGTTCTACACATACACCAGAGTGTATATATATTTATGTATATAGCGTTCTACACATTCATTCATTTACATTAATACATCTGGGTATTTATATATATATATATATATATATATATATATATATATATATATATATATATATATATAATACAGATAGTCAAAGGGCAAGAAAGTCGAGTAAAGGCCACTTCAGTTATTTAGTACAAGCAATATGGCGGGCTAAGACTGAGTTAAATTCGTTCTACACATTAATTAATTTACATTAATACATCTAGGTGCTTATATATATATATTTATATATATATATATATATATATGTAAATAAAGGACAAGAAAGTCGAGTGAAGGCCACTTCAGCTTTTTAATACAAGCAATACGGTTAAAACTGCGTTAAATTCGTTCTACACATTTATTAAAATACACATTCACACATATGTCTTCATATATTATGAAATTTTTGAACAGTAAACACCTATTTAATATATTAGAGATCCATTATTTTCTTTATTATTATTAAAAAAAATCATATCTTGTTAATAAAATATAGAAAATGTCTTACTTTTGCCGTAGCATATATCAACAGTAGTAATATGATTCCGTGACGCGCTTAAGCTCTCAGTGGTAAGTATAGGCAAAGTGTGTGATGTATGGTGCGGCAGCAAAATGGCCGCCAACATGCCGGTAGTTGTTAATAAAAGAGCGCCAACAGACGGCCGACCGCCGAACTGTTTCACTGAGCACTGAAACCGTACATGCTGGAACTTTTCCGTATATAACGATGTATCTTTTTTCTCGGAATTCCAGCACACCTACAACAAAATACAATTTACGTTTGATTGTTAACATTGAAATATAAATTCAATACTTTTTTGCCCGAATGAAAAAATGCAGCGGCTATAACATGTTCGCCTTGCAATGTCACCGTATGGGCCAAATACCAGTTATTTAGGAGATGCTCTTTGGTACTATAAAATCTAACACAGCCTGCCTGATCTGCCACTAGCAGCAGGTCCCCTGTTAAGTCCCATTGTAACACAGATATTGGCACAGAACTGGATAATACTCTAAAATTTCGTGGATTTTATTTTTAATATATGGCCTGATGTATGTGTTTAAATGCATGTTTATATTTATTATATATTCTATACACACTGATATATGTGTTTATATGTATGTATGTATGCGTAGAACGCTTATTAATTAAAAAAAATTGCAACTATTATTGAAATTACTAGTTGCTAAATATATTTAATTTCCTAATTACAAAAAGTGTGTCAATTCGCAATTTAGTCTTAGTTTTGGGTAATAACATATTACATGTCAAAATTCGAATAGAAAACAAAGATGGCGCACGAAATAACCTACTTATGACTTAACCATGGGCTATTCAAGTCAGCAACGTAGACATGAGAGCCCCATGTCGTACCGCTAGAATCATCCAGTTCTGTCACCGAACTATAAGCTACTACATTTGTACTAGAAACGCAACACATTGCAGGACTCTCCGGAAAACTAGAAAGAATACTATTTTCTTTTAATTTAATCAGACACTAAAGTTGAATAAGAATCACCTGTCGACGCATAGTAAATTCTTTGAACTTTTTTTATTTATAGAAAATAGTAAATCCATTTCAATATTTCTATGTTTTGCTTAAAAATCTACACCTAACATATTTTGTTTTAAACTATGTGAATATAACGCTAAACCAGAATTAAAGTCTAATGTTGCCAAATCTAGAAATTGTCCATTAAGGCCTTAATAGCTGCATTCCCAGGAATACATATTTACGTATACAAGAATGCAAAATATTAAAAAATCTAGTAATGTGAATAAATATTTAAGTTATTTAATGCGTTATACTAATAATAATAGTACGAAATAGTTATGTATATATGCTCTTTCGCCATAGCAAAAGTCTGCATTTTATATAGGAATTTTTCTAGAACAATTTAGGGATATTTAGACACATTTGGCACCACTGGACCCAATTTTTTCTTGTAAATAAAAAGTCTGAAGGTTACATTTTACATACTTTTCTAATCTGTTAAGGATGCAACCACTCTAGTTGATGGCAAATAAAAATAATACACGTCATATCGTTAATTAAACACTTGTACATTTATAAAAAGGGGAACACAATCATTATTACATTGCATTTATCGCCGACGTTTTATTGTCAATTAATTCGTTAAAATGGTTGCGGAAAAATTACAAGAATTAATATCGCCGGTTTTCAATGAAAATGTTTTGGTTGATATTTTACGAAAATCTAGTGGTTGCAAACAAGTAATTGTGAATAATGTTCACTTAAAAGAAGGTGGTACAAATAAGGGTGATTCGTATTTGAGTTCCATTGTTCGATTTAGCATTGAAGGAACTGCCCGGGAAAAGTAATTTTTTTACTAATTATTATTTATTTATGGGCTAAATATTTAATTTTTTTTCAGTGAAAAAGAAGAAAAAAGTATTAATTGTGCTGTTATCGTAAAAACATTACCTAAAAATATTGGCCGGCGAAAATCATTCCGTTCTACGGATTTTTTCAGGAATGAGGTGGAATTTTACAATAAGGTATTTTTTTAATTACCAAAATATACAAATAACACGCGTTTTTTCATAAAAAATAGAATAATATATATTTATACCCTATTAGATTACGCCTAAAAAAAAATCAATAAATTGATTAATTACGATTTTTTTTATTTTAAATAATCGATTTTATTTTTCATTTTTAACCGATTATTAATTGATTTTTTCGTATTTATATCGATTTTGACTAGTTGACTAATTTATAGGGGAAAATATAATTTAGTTTTAAAATTTAAAATAAAATCCATATAAAATCGGCATAAATAGATTTTTTTCAAAAATCGATTATCGATTAAAAAAGGTATAAATTAACCAACCTTGCACTAGATATGTACGCGGGTGCAATATATCTTCGAAACAATCATAGATAAGGGATTTTTATTTAAAACAGATTAACTCCTTTATTCACTTAAATAGATAAATACTTTGTATATTGCATTTTTCAGAAATATATCAAACTTATATATATATATATTTTTTATTGAAATAATTGATTATAACACCATTGTTTTACTTTTACAATCTAGCAAAAATAGTTCATAATGAAAAATATTCATATTTCTTCAAAAAAATGTACCAATTACGAGAAAAATGCTACGGAAAATCTTAAATGTTCTTATTTATGTAACAAATTGCTGTATAATTACATTATTTTTACTGTAAAATTTTTACCGAATTTAGTAAATGGTTTGGAAACGTATAAAGAAAACTTGAACTGTCAAATAAAAAACTAAAAGCATTAAAAGAATAAACGGTAATTTTAGAATTTTATGAATAAACAAAAATTAATACCGACACTTGCACAAATTATATGTATATTTGTTATTTGAATATTTAACAGATTTGGGAATCGTTAATGACATTCCAAGATTCAAAACACATTACCAACAAATTTTCAAACCTTCCAATGTAAGTTTGATACTAATAATGCGTCAATTACTTATAAAAATAAGAAATGAATATTTTTAGATGCTATTCGGCATTATACGATGGTGAAAATGATTATGTGGCCCTAGAAGATTTAAATTTCCAGTCGTATGTTCCTTATATACGGCAGAAAGAAATGGATTATGATAATATTATTCAAATTATTCGTTTATTTGCAAAATACCATGCGTTGTCTTTCGCGTTTAAGGACCAATACCCTAAAGAATTCGAAGAATTAACGAAACATAATGAAGTAAATCGGATTAAATTAAAATTATTGTTCAACAATTTAATTGTTTTATTATAAAGGAAACCTATTTTGCTGAAAATCACAGGAGTTGGTACAAAGATTTTCAAACACTGATAGTTGCTTGTGCAAGAGATGCAATCACAAAAGAACTACCTGCGTCGTATTCGGAGAAGTTCGAAGAAATGTTTAAGAAAGATGTATATGGGTAAGAAATTAATTTAGACTAGGTTAACCCGTGGCTACCATGTACCGATCCATTTGTCTGAATAATTTGATAGCGTTCTACACATACATCTAAGTTTTTATATGTGCATTTCAGACAATTAGTAGAAATATGTGAGACTAAAGGGAAATTTGCTGTATTCACTCAAGGAGACGCTTGGATACCAAATTTTTTAGCTAAATATGACAAAAACAATAAAGTCGTTGATATAAAATTGATTGATTTTCAATTGGCAAGGTATTGGGCTACAAATTGGAAACGTATTATGTTTATATTATGGAAATAAATTTTATTATAGATGCTGTTCATTAGCTTGTGATCTAAGTTTCTTTTTATACTCATGTACTAGTGTTGATATATTAAATAAACATTGGGATGATATCATGATTGAATATCATAAAGAATTTACAAAATTCCTTGCAGAATTAGGTACTGATCCCACGATATTCACATTAGATGATTTGCACGCTGAAATGGCAGCGAACGCGTTACTAGGCGTTGCAATGTCATTGGAAGCATTACCATTCCAAATGATGGATAATACTGAAGCACCGGATATAGATTCTATCCAAGTAAGAATTTAATTAAATATTTATTTATTTAAGTTCCTAGCAATAACAATAATGGAATAAGGAATCTTATTTCTAAAACAATAATATAAAATATTTAATTTAATTTTAGGGTGATGAAGCCGTAAATATCACTCAAGTTTTCAAAGTACATCCTTTGAAAACATCCGAAAAACGGCAAAAAGTAGCCAACATGTTCAAACATGCAGTTGATAAAGGATTCATAAAATAATTTTATATAAAAAATATGTTTTATTCATTCCAGACAAGTATTTTATAATAATAATTAATACTCGTAACATGAACAAATAATTAATGTACTCATGTTACTAGCTAATATGTATTTTATGTAGTATTGTATTTAGAACTTTGGTGAATTTGTGTAATAAATAAAATTAACCCTTATTGATTGAAAAATCTCAAATGAATTTATAGTATATTCCGAAATTGGACCACTGTAACCCCCTAACGAATAAAATATCGAATTTCTTGAACTTGAAAAGCATTTTCAGGATAAATTAGCAGTAAAATAATTTATAATCGCTAATACTATAGAAATAATATTATTTTAATTCATGAAAGTCGAATAGAACGAAATAAATGTGATCCAAATTCGGAATACGTCTTAAATGTACTTTAATATAAAACAACGAAAACGAAAATCGGACGATAACTTTTTGAGTTATCTATATTAACAAACACTTTTTGTTAAGAACATTTTTTTATCCGAGAATGCTACAGGTACTTCGTACGGCACGCTATCTACCGGGGAAAAATGCAAACAATCTACTACGTATAGACGCCATGTTTGTGTTTCGACAGTTATTTTTAATTCAATGTAATACATTATAAATAGGTTTTTCAACCACGATTGCATAATGTCTGAATGTATATATATATACACAAATTTCATTTTGGGATTTAGGTTTAGTGTAGCGTGCCACACTTTTCTCGTAATCATATTTTTGAAGGTTAAATTTTTTTAACAAAGAACTTCTCTAATCAATCTTAATAATATATGGGCCAACGAATTACAAGTCATTGAATAAATACTTGTGCATTTATAAATAGAGAACACAATCATTTTCTTAAATTGTTATCTGCTGACCATTTTGTGTCTATAATTCATTCCAAGTTAAAATGGTTGCGGAAAAATTACAAGAATTAATTTCACCAGATTTCAATGAAAACGTTTTGGTGGAAATTTTACAAAAATTTAGTGGGTGTAAACAAGTAATTGTGAATAATGTTCAGTTAAAAGATAATGTTGCAAATAAAGGTGATGGGTATATGAGTTTAATTGTTAAATTCACCGTTAACGGGACAGCCCGTGATAAGTAATTCTGATGTACTAATTATATTATTACTGTCTAAACTATTTAATTTGTATTCAGTGAAAACAAAGAAAAAGATATTAATTGTGATGTTTTCGTAAAAGTATTACCTAAAAATATTTGTCGACGAAAATCATTCCGCGCTATGGATTTTTTTCGAAATGAAGTCATATTTTACAATCAGGTAATTTTATTAGAAATAATTATAATAACCGTATTCTTTTTATAGGCAATCTCAGCTTTTCGCTCTGTCTACACATGAGGCAGACAGAGCAAAAACATGACGCTTGTACAAAAAGAATACAACTAATAGTTCTTATATTCATGTCATGGGGTTCTATTCTCAACATAAATCGACAACGGTGTGAAGCTAGCTTCAAAAACATTTTTATTACCACTGATTTTTTAGAATCTACGTCTTCCACATTACAATATGTTCTACACATACATACACACATCGATAAATGCACATACACATAAAATAAAAAGCGTTCTACATATACATTTATTTATATAAACATACAAACACATATATATGTATATATATTTTTTTTGAACAGGTTTGGGCTTCGTTAAAGGCATTCCAAGATTCAAAAGATATTCCCAATAAGTTCTTAAACATTCCAATGTAAGTTTGTGAATTCATATGCTTAGTTAAATTAGAGACGAGCTCGACATCTAATCTAATATATTTTTAGATGTTATTCAGCTCTAAGTGATGGTGAAAACGATTTCGTAGCCCTAGAAGATTTATCTGTTCAGTCGTATGTTCCTTACATACGCCAAAAAGAAATGGATTATGATAATATCATTCAAATTATTCGTGTATTCGCAAAATTCCATGCATTATCTTTCGCATTTAAGGATCAATGCCCTAAAGAATTTGAAGAATTGGCTAAAATCAATGAAGTAAGCCGCAAGATACCTTCTTCATATTATCAATTTTATTTGATTTTGTTGTTTTCCAGGAAATATACTTTGCTGAACAGTATAGAGATTGGTTTGCAGACTATATGGAAATTCTAACTGTTTGTTCTAGAGACGCAGTTCAAAAAGAATTGCCTGCGGCGTATTCAGTGAAGTTCGAGGAAGTGTTTCAGAAAGACGTTTACGGGTAACATATTATTTATGTTCGATTAGAACAAATCAATATAAAAACATCACTAATAAAAAGTGCATTTTAGACAATTAGTTAAATTATGTGCGACTAAAGGAAAATTTGCTGTATTCACGCAAGGTGATGCTTGGATACCTAATTTTTTAGCGAAATACGACAAAAATAATAAAGCCGTTGATATAAAATTGATTGATTTTCAACTACTCAGGTAAGTGTATCTTGAATTTTGTGCCTGTTACTCGTACGGTAAATGTTCTACACATACATACATATAAACACATACATCCGGATTCTCCTCATATTTCTACTCGACAAAAATTATATAACGTTTTATGACTATATAGTTACTTCAGATTGAGTACCTAAAGGCCATAAAAGTAGATTTAAGCAATAAGAATAATTTGGAAACTTAAACTATTCAATTAAACAATCCTTATACGTAAATCAACAATTGTAAGTCTTTATATCTATAAAGGTTCTTCAGATTGTGTACCTAAAAGCCATAAAAATATATTTAAACAACAAGAATTATTCGGAAACTTAAAATATTCAATAAAAAATTCTTTGAATATACGTAAATCTACAATTGTACGATTTTATATCTATAAATTACTTCAGATTGTGTACCTAAAGGCCATAAAAATAGATTTAAACAACAAGAATAATTTGGAAACTTAAAATATTCAATTAAACAATCCTTTGAATATACGTAAATCTACAATTGTAAGACTATATCTATAAAGTATCTTCAGATTGTGTACGTAAAGGCCATAAACATAGATTTAAACAACAAGAATGATTAGGAAACTTAATATATTCAATAAAAAATTCTTTGAATATACGTAAATCTACAATTGTAAGACTTTATATCTATAAAGTATCTTCAGATTGTGCACCTAAAATTGATTTAAACAACAAGAATTATTGGAAAACTTAAAATTTTCTTTGAATATACGTAAATCTACAATTATATGTCTTTATAACTATAAAGGTACTTTAGATTGTGTACCTTAAATGCCATAAAAAAACTCCTGGGAATTCTAGTTTGTGGGATGTTTACATTTTTACGTTCACTGTTTTAATGTGTCATTAGAAACTAAAGATAACCTAACGGCTTAGTGCATTGTTAATAAATACAATTGTGGTTCATTGATATTAATATTCACGATGAGTATCATTGCGGAAGAAATGGAAGTTGAAGCCGATGCCGACGCCGACTCCAATTCCGATTCCAATTCAGGCGCAGACGAAGACGAATTACTAGAGAAGAAAGCCACCGAACTAAAACTACAAATAACTGAATATCCATACTCATACGACGCGCACGTTGAATTAGTTTCAATTTACCGCAAACTATTCAACTTATCCGAAATGCGCGCTGCTTACGAGGGCTTCCACAAAAATTTCCCACTAACCGCCACACTGTGGCTAGACTGGATTCTCGATGAGATGCGGGTTGCAAGCACTGACAAAGAAAAGCAATATATTCTCGAATTGTTTGATAAAGCAGTGAAAGATTATTTATCGGTCGATTTGTGGTTGGAGTATGTCCAGTTTAGTATCGGGCAAAGTGATATTGATAGTACGCGGCAATTGTTTGAACGTGCCGTAAACAGTGCAGGGTTACATGTGGGTAAAGGGTGTTTAATTTGGGACGCGTATCGGGAATTTGAACTGGCGCATTTATCACTTAAAACCGATTCGGCGACGGACGAATGGAAAGAACAAGCTGGCCGCGTAGCGGAAATATATCGTCGACAATTAAGTGTCCCTTTGCTAGAAATGGAACGGACTTACATCGAATGGAGAGTCTGGACGGAGAAACTACCTCGCCAAGACATTGTCGACAAAGAGCAAGTAGATTGGGCGTACAAAAGAGCAACCAAATACATCGAAGACTATCGACGCTACGAAGACAAACTAAAAGAAGCCGATACCGACTTAGAAAAGTTGAAAATCTACCGCGAATACATAGAAGACGAAGGAAAACTGGAAATAGTGCGTTGTTTATACGAACGAGCCGTCGCAGAAATCAGCTTAAATCCAGAAATTTGGTACGAGTTTTGCACCTATTACTTCAAACTAGGCAACTTTGAAGCAGCATTAACCACCTCAGAACGAGCCTTACGCAATTGCCCCTGGAACGAAGATCTATGGGTGTTCCAAATACGCGCTTTAGAACTCGTTGGAAAAAGCCACGACGAAATCACTGCATGCTTAGAAAAAGCACTACTTAGCGGCTTTCAAACAGGACATCAATATTTACAAGTGTGGCTCGTCTACTTAGAGCACTATCGCCGCATTACTGACCCTAAAGATGAGGCTTCAGTCGAAAAGCTCCGCGAAGCCTTTAATAGAGGGCATCAACATCTTATTGACAACTTCGGCACGGAAGCTGACCCTGATTGCACCTTCTTACGCTTATGGGCTAAAATCGAAGCAAACTTCCTAAAAAATATGACTGCTGCTAGAAATATTTGGAATGATTACGGCATTTTAAAGCTTCTGGGCTCGTCCGCTAATATTTGGTTGGAACTAATTGAGTTGGAACAACAATTCGGGGATGTTAAGCATGTGGAGAAAACGTACCAAAGGGCACTAACTAGCACTAAGGATTGGCCTCAGTGTATAGTGCAGTCGTGGATGATGTACGAGCGTCAATTCGGGACTGTAGAATCGATTATTGCATGCACGAATTTAGGGCAAAAACATATGAAGAAATGGAATAAGGAGCATGCTCATATAGAACCTAGTAGGCCAAAGACGGACCAAAAAGGGCAAAAACGAAAAAACTCTGATCCACGCAGTGGTACTAAGGATAACGAACGGAAACTTAAGCAAGTTAAAATTACTGAAGATTTACCACAGAAAGATATTGAACCTGCACCAAAAGAGTTTGCACGAGTTGACTTGGATCCAGAAAAACGTATTAGAAGTGTATTCATAAGTAATTTAGACTATGCGGTAACCGATGATGAGTTACAAGAATTTTTGGGTCCATGCGAAGAACTTCGACTAGTTAAGGATCGTAAAGGTAACAGTAAGGGGTACGCGTATTGTGTGTTCGAGAAAAAAGAAGACGCAGACAAGACATTATTACGTGACAGAGAACTTATAAATGGTCGCCCAGTTTTTATGTCTGAGTGCAAAGCAGATAAAGTCGAACGTGAACCAACGTTTCGGTACCCAACAACACAAGAAAGACATAAGTTGTTTGTAAAAGGACTACCACTAAGAATGACGCAGGAAGAGCTTGAAGTACTTTTTAAACCATATGGAGCTTTAAAGGAGATACGTTTAGTCACTTTTAGAAACGGGAGATCTAAGGGGCTTGCATATGTTGAGTTTCATGATCCGAATGATGCCTCGAAAGCTATCATCGCTACTGATAACACGAAAGTAGATGGTTTTATCATTTCCGTCGCAATTAGCGATCCTCCAAAACGAAAAATTGATCCACTGGTTCCAGAGGTTACGCGCCATTCAAAAACTCGTATACAAATTCCGCTGGTGCCGCGACCAATTCTAACTGCGACCAACAAAGAAACTCAACCCACGATGACAAATGATGATTTCAGAAAAATGTTGGAAAAAAAATAGATTATAAGAAATATAATATATGTTATATTAATACGTATTCATAAATTAATTAATGGTTGGAATGGATGATTGTATTGGTTCTCACCATGATTTTAAGACATGCTCAAACACACTAGTTCTTCAAGACAGGCTCTCATTAACGACTTGGTGTGAAAAAGGCATAGAAAATTTGTATTATTTGGTTAAGTTTGGCTTAAGATTTTAAATAGGAGTGGTGCAAACAACCTTATATATTTGGCAAAAATACATATTTCATTTAGATGCAAATAGCATATAAACGTAAACCAGTAAAAAAAATAGTTAATAAAAATATATTTGTATTAATACATAAATAAATTATGTAACAGTTGGTTTGTTTTTATTATCTTGTAGTCTAAACGGAAGTATTCTAATTATTTAAAAAGTTGAAATTAGATGCTTACTTATTTTCGAAATAACATGTACGTGTTTAATTATTTACAGATGTTGTTCATTAGCGTGTGATATAAGTTTCTTTTTATACGCATGCACTAGTGTTGAGACTCTAGACAAACACTGGGATGATATAATGACCGAATATCATAGAGAATTTACAAAACTCCTTTCAGAATTTGGTTGTGATCCAACGAAATTCACGCTAGATGATTTAAATAATGAAATGGCGAAGTACTCTTTACTTGGGTACTCAATGGCAATGGAAGTATTGCCTTTTACAATGATGGAAGACACCGAAGTATTTGATTTAGATGCTATGGAAGTAAGACCTTGCCCACAGTATTAATATATAACTAATAGCGACACTATCAAAATAACGTTCTCAGTGTTTTATTTTTATTATTGCGTATAATAAATCAGCAAAATGGCCGCCCTTTTAATATAGTTACCAACAATAACTGCTGCTACTAGTTATATATAATATGGCTTCTAATCAGTGAATTACCGTAATAAATTAATATTTTTGATCTGTTAGGGTGATAAAGCCGTAAATATCACGGAAGTTTTCAAAGTGTATCCTTTGAAAACATCCGAAAAGCGGCAGAAGTTGGCCAACGTATTCAGACATGCAGTTGACAAAGGCTTTATATCATAATAGAAAATATTTTTATTAAAAAAAAATTAATTACAAAATAGTTTTATTTCATACAAGCTTAAGATAACTAACATGTGTAATTATTATGTAGTATTGTATAAGATATTGATGAATTTGTGTAATAAAGTTTCTAAACTCTACGTTTTTGTGTACTTATATATAAAACATTATTCCCACGTATAAATGCATCTCCGAATTTATTTTTCAATTGGCCGTTTACGTATTCTTCCGTTTGTTCCAATGCGATGTTCATGTAACCATCCAAACACGCCAATACTCCTGAAAATGTTTTCGGTTTGTTTAGTTTTATTAATCACGTATCCGGGCACAAATTTTCCTAACCTCTATAATCGACACCACTGTTTAATTTAACAACCACTGGTCTGCCATGAATTTGTTGGATAAACGTTGAAAGAGCTTCTTTTCGACTCATTTTTGCAAGGAATTATTTTCAAACGTACTATTTAAATTTTTATACCTCGACAATGAGGGGACAAACTTAAGACTTTACCAATGTTGCCAACATATTAAATAACCCAAGAATACTTTAGGGAATTTTCGGCATTTTCCTAGGGAATTTTAATTAAAATAATTTGATAACACTGTTTCTGTTCCGATAACTGAATCACATGCTACTTTACAAATATAACCTAACTGTGTTTGTTAATGGTGTAAATGTCTCAATTGTACTTTTAAAGTGATATATTGATAAGATAATGTTTGTACATTCTGTAAAAGTACCACGATTATATAAAGCTGCTTCAAAGATTGCCCAGAAAGTTGCCGAAAGTGGTGCAAGTGTGAAGCAACTTGTATATGAACAAGTTCACTATGTAAGTAGCATAATTTTTGTTTAATAGGACCAAAAACATTAATTTCCTCACGGTAGGATAGAAATTTGCTCATTAAATGCGGATGTTGCTTTCGTCGACATTTTATAACTTAGTCTTGGGTGTTGTATGATTTTAGTAGAGATTTGGGCTCTATTTTATAAAAGATTGTGGAAAGAATATCATTTTAAGTTATTTGCATGAATGTTTATGTTGTCCGCCATTTGCTTTAATTTTGAACCAATCAAAACACTTGTTGATTAGGGGTATGGTGTATATTACTATATGCACCTGCCGTGGTAGTATGATATACCTGGTAATATAAGGCAATTTACTTTTATAGAATATTCAGGCGTTATACGCCTTAGTGGTAGGGGTACTAAAAAATAGCAATAAACTCGATTATCTTATTCGAACTACCCAAATTTTATTTAAAGAAAACCGGTTAGACCCCTGGTTAACCAGGGTTCTAATAACCGAATTGCTATGGGGTAAACAGCAGTTGCCAACGACTGCCAAGCCAGTGCAAACGATTTTAAAATATAGGGACGAATTCAATAAAGCTCTCGAAAATTATACTGGCGATTCTGAACCGGTAGATGTAAAAAAGAAAGGTAATTGTTTATTTTTGTTTCAGACTGCATGAGTTTTAAGATTTGAACTTGACTAATAATTGGTGTTAAATAACAAATTAAAAATGGATGGTGAAAACGAAATAGACGAAGGCCCTTTGATCCCAGAGCACACTAGACAAGCATCAATTGCAGTATTTGGCCTTCTGTTTTATAGTTTTTTGATGTTTACAATGCCAATTGCCGCATTTTTTGCCACTCAAAGATTACTGCTTGATTACTTTCAAGTCGATGGCTTTATGAATACTGCTTGCGCAGTCTTGGCCGTGGTTATCACAGTAAATACTATCATTATTACATATGCCTATAAGGCGTATCACGAGAAAGAGTATGATGATCACGGAAATGAAATCAAGCCTGATAAAAAGGATGAATAGTTTTTTTTATGTCATTATTGCAACTTAATTTTAATATATGTAGCATTATTATATTTAATAATTTGTATTAGTTGTTCTTCTAATAAAAGATATATGTTGTAATTGTATATTTTTTTAATATGAAATAAACTTCTTCAGACCAATTATTTTTATTTTATTATTTAACACCAAAACATAACCAATACAGCTTAAATACTTAACTCTCTGTATTGTCAATTAATATTTAAAAAATCTGGAGTGTATGTGTTTCTGTGAATGAATGTGTAGAACGTTATGTGAGTGGGATTATGAATATGTGTTGAATAATTATTCAAATACATAATAGAAGCAGTAAACAGTTCAATTACTCGTGTATATGTAAGAGAAATGCTTTATTTATGTGGTATATCCATGATTAGATCTATATGTACAAGAAATGGCATGAAAAATCGCCACTTGCTAAATTATTTAATTAGCCAGTTGGATATTCGTATTTTTGTAGTTATACGCTTGAAAATGTTTTATTTTCAGTCAATAAGCCACGATATGTTCGTGTTAATACGCTGAAAATTAGTGTTCACGATGTAATTGGTATATTTCGTGATGAAGGATGGACTTTATTGAGATGTGGAGACAATTCAGATTATGGGGTATTTTTAGCTACTGCGGCATCATTGAGTGATGATCAATTTATTGTGGATATACATATTCACGATTTATTAGTTTTTCCGCCTAATACACAGTTTCATCATCATCCATTGTATAAAAACAATGAAATCATTTTACAGGACAAAGTATAAATACCTAAATAATTATATATAATATATATATATATATATATATATATATATATATATATATATATATATATATAAATTTTATATAGGCAAGTTGTTTGCCTCCATTTCTACTTGCACCGGAAGCAGGAAGCATAGTATTGGATATGTGTGCAGCTCCAGGAATGAAAACCAGCCAATTGGCGGCAATGGTTAAAGAGGAAGGAAAAGTGTTTGCAATCGAAAGAGACCAGAGAAGATATGAAATATTGTGTAAATTAACTGATGGAATCGGAGCCACAAATGTAACATGCATTAATAAAGATGTCATGACAATGACGAATAAAGACATTCCGGATATCCAGTACATTCTAGTGGACCCCAGCTGTTCCGGTTCAGGTTTGTAAATCATAAATATGAAACTTGGATATAAATATGTCATTACAAATAATGAATAGGTATGGTGGATCGTCTGAATTTCGAAGACAGTGAATCAAAATGCAATAAATCCCGTCTACAATCATTAGCCGGTTTTCAAATAACAATTTTACGCCATGCACTAAGTAATTTTCCAAAAGTTAAACGCGTAATTTACTCAACTTGCTCCGTGTACCCCGAAGAAAATGAGGAAGTCATTCAACAAGTACTCAGCTCTGTACCTAATTTTAAAATAGTATCGTTACGAGAAAAACTACAATCGAAATGGCTTAACTTTGGTTCAAATGATTTTGGTGACATCGGTACATTTAGTTTGTATACTAAGTCAGAAGAAGATTTAACCAATGGTTTTTTTGTGACTTTATTCGAGCGATGCGAAGACGGTGAAAAAAATCCACATTTTGTTAAGAGAGTGAAACGTAGTTCAGAATGCCAAAATGAAGAGAAACCTATACATTCCGAGGATGAAAACTTGGTTTTAAATGATCCTGATGAAAATAACATAGATGTAAACGTAGAGAAGAAACGTAAAAAGAAGAAAAATAAATTGAAGATGAATGAAGAAACAATTGATGAAGATCCAAAGCCGAAGAAAGTGAAAATTTCGGCAGAAAATAATGAACAAACTAAGAAAAAATCTAAGAAACATAAATTGAAAATGAATGAAGAAATGGTAACAGTTGACGAAGATCCAAAACAGGAAGTGAAAAATGCGACAGAAAATAATGTAAAAGATACTAAGAAAAAGTCGAAGAAACATAAATTGAATATGGATGAAGAAAATTCAAAACAGAAGGAAGTGGAAAATTCGGCCGAGAATAATTCAAATGAACACATTAAGAAGAAATCTAAGAAGAAAAATAAAACAACTGAAAATGAAGTTGAAACAATTGAAACTGATAACATTACAGTTGAGGATTCAAATAAGAAAATGAAGAAGAAATGCAAAAAGAGCAAATCTAAAGAAAATCCATCTGATGACATGAAATTGAAAAAGACAAATTCTAAAGAAAAGCAAATTTCTACAGATTCAATTGAAAACGTTGCAAAGAAAACAAAAAAACAAAGGAAAAACAGCTTGCATCAATAAAAATTGTTTCATCCAATATAAAACACTTAAAAATAACTATATATTTTATCTTAGGATATTTATGCTATGTTGTCGGTAGCACATGTCATAGCGTACATACATTTATATTTAAAAGATAACTTTTGTACATGTTCTTTTTGAAAATTAATAAATGAATAAAATCTGAATAATTTTTATTCTTTTAAACAAAGTTTGTGTTTGAATTTCCCGCTAAGATTTTAGTTCGCCCTAGTCCCCAGGTAGCGCTGACAATTTTGTGAAAAGTGGGCACAATTTGGTACATTGATACCCGGTTCACAGTTGTCTCTAAATGATCTTGTTCTTGGTTGCGGTTGTGATGATCTTCGTTCTAGTGTGTGATTAATGTAGTTTTATTTATTTCGTTGTGATCCTTTTAAATTAAATTAAAAATTATTCATAGTAAGTAGCGCATAAGATTACTTTCCACAAAATATCTTTTATATAAAAAGTATCTTGGGCTGCTTTTACTAAGAAAGTAGGCATTTTCTTTTTTATGCGAAATTTTTGACATTACCAATGTGACAGATTTTTTTTTAGTCTTTATTTCTCTAATTTAAAATCACAATAGATTTTCAGAAATTTTATATTGTTAAAATAATATTGATAACAATAGTTTGTTTTACATAAATTGATAATAACAGAGAATGTGTGATTATGAATGGTTTTAGATGGCAGCAGTCGCTGATCTTTGGGTTCAATTGTTTAGTTGCTGTGTTACTCAACCGCAACGAAAACGGCCTCGTATCCGGATAGATAGGTATCTTATCTTGATTACATATAAATAGCCGTTTATTTTTAGATAAAAGCGTACTTAATTAATCATACACATTTTTTGTCTTAATAAACCTAATATTTATTCGCGTTCTACATTAATTACTCGCTATCTAGTGGAGAAACATTCAAACACAATCCACTACGAAAAGCCGCCATCTTTGTGATTTGACAGTTCTTTTTAAGTAACCTAATACATTTTAAATATGTTTTTTTCACAACGATTCAATAATATTATGTGTCTGAATGTGTTATAAACAAATATGCATATCTATAATACCCAATCGCGTCAAATATAAAAAACAAATTTCAGTTATCAACGCCCCTTACGTATAACTCCGCCATCTTGATTGCGAAATACATTTCATAATCCAAATAAATAGTGTTAATTACCCAAATTATAGATCAATGATCGGGGAACCAATGAATTTTAAACATACGGGTCACATTGGAAGCAGAGATGTTGAGTTACCAAATGACCAACTGACTGCGTTGCAGATGCAAATGATGAGTAAAGGCGGGTACGAAACAGCGTATAAGGTAAACTAGGCAAATATTTACCAAATTTTCCAAAACTGTAAATTAAAAAAAAAAAATTACTAGGCATTATTTATGTAATTACGTATCCACTGTGCATTTAACTGATATAAATAGCGATATTAGTTCTAGAAATGTCTATTCTTATATTTCAGGATCCAGACTGGTGTAATTAATATTCGCATAATGCGTAGAGTCTAACGTGTTCACACTGTGCTGCTTCTTGTGTCATTTAAATGTGATAATAGTGTCTTGTGGATAATTCTACATACTTCCGTCTCTGCGAGCAGTATTTATTGTAAATTTAGTTGTTATATTTATATTATTCTCTTCCATGTATCAACTTTTACATTTTTATATTTATACAAGAATCTTTTTTCGTTTGTCTTTTATTTTCAAACCTATGCACAATTTAGGACATAGAGGCTAACATTATACACGTTATTTTTCAATAAGAAAACAATGATTCATTTTATTCAAATAAAATGAGAAAAGTCGTTGGTTTTCTTTTGAAAAATGAACGTTTAAAATGCATTGTGGTGCTTATAGGTAATTTGGAAAAAAAACTTGTATATTATAAATGGATTTTTATTTATTTACAAAATGGACATTGTGCTCATTCATGAAAACAGTAGTTTACAATTATTCGTAATTTTTCTTGAATTTGAGATATATATACGTTAACCTGCCTACCGACCTAACGGAATATTACGTGTGCAACTTGTAACTAGCGTCACAAGTCAAAATATACTTTAATATTTCTTCGTTCTGAGAACAAATTATGTATAAAATACCGAAAATTCATTTAAATTAGTCTTTAGGTTCTGAAATGTAGACTGCTAAAGGTAAATCGACTTTAAACTCAATCTATTAGTATTATTATTGTAGTTGATTATGATTACGTAATACAGGATGCGCCAACTGTTACTATTATAATAATTATATATACATAAATAATGTTCATACCCTTAAAACTACGAAATATACAACAAATATATACACACGAAATGGCGGCCTTGTTCCAAAATGGCCGCAACACATTTACGCGTAATTATTAAAATTTTGCATTTATTTATCTTAGTATTACAATATATACAAATACACAACAAACACACGTAATGGCGGCCATTATAGGTAATTCTTGTTCCGAAATGGCGCCGATGCTTCACTTAACAATACCGTAATTGTTTAACTTTGCATTTATTTAAATTAGTGTTAAAATAGGGAAGTTGTTTAAATTTTGCATTTATTTATATCGTCGTGCTTTTGTTCCAATAAAGCAATTTGCGAATATGTTCAACTTTTTGTGTTTATAATCGTGCAGTGGCCTTGAATTAATTTTTAGTTGATGTGTACGTAACTATATTATAGTAAACATAATAGTTATGTATGTAACTAGTGTTAAAAGTGTTACATTATTATTTCTACAGCCGCTACAAATCAAGATTGCAATTAGTTTTGACTTTTAATGATAATTGTTTATTAGTTACGTTAATTGTTGAAATTAATTGCAACCAATAAAGAATTAGGTATTGGTAACTAGTGTTAAAAGTAATCACTTTTAACATGTTCCCATTATTAATTCGAAACGGTTGTAGAGAAAATGGATTCTTTGTATATTTATTTACTATATATTAAAAATAGGTACTTAAATTTCTAGTGTATATAAGTATTGTTTATCATTAAAATACATAAGTTTCTTGTTATTATGTTTAGAATTTGTTTATTAATATAGATTTTCTTTCTGTCTATATACACAAATGTAATTGTATGTTCACTATTTTGTAGTTAGCTTTCACAGACGTAATTGTGAACTTTAGAATATTTACAAGTGATGCTCAAAACGTGCGATCCGAATTTTACACTTTTATACTACGTCCGATAATGTAATAGAACTCGAATTGAAACATTCGAGTTCTACGATCAAACTAATGTAAATGTAAACCTGAAAATATAGTCAAACCTCGGGTTACGAATTTACTAAACACAGCATTTTGGATAACGAATCCACTGTATTTCAGTGTGATTCGTGTTTTAATTCCTATAGGGATAATAGTTTCGGTTTACGAACGAAGTTCGTGGCTCGAGGTTTGCATCTAAATTTGTACCAGATTACTTTAATAAAGTAAAATTTCCTATTTAAAAATATGCCTTAAATAAAATGTTTACTAAACGCCTGAAGTTTTAGTAATTTTATTTAATATTAAACAAAACTAGAATTATATATTTAGGAATAAAATTATACAAACGAATTGCACAATATAAACTTACTGTAATTGATATATAATTTACATTTTATACCCATTGATGAATTTAAAATGTACATTTTTGAACCTATAACTGAAAATACAATCATGTAAATATATTTAAATAAAATATTTATAAACGATCCTATTGTTTAAACATCTGGGATGGCCTTCACTCGACTTCCTTATGCGATCCAGATGAATCTAGCGGAGTAAAATGCAAACAGTTCCTAGTCTAATAGACGCCATGTTTGTGTGATGACAGTTTTAATCACGAAATTTTAATATCTTTTTTAACTCTTGTCGTTGGAAAAGATACGAGTAAACAAGCACTGTAGTGTTTACATACAGAGCCGGTAGTAAAAACATCCAAGACTACTTATAAAATTTTATTCTCAAGTATAATACAGAACAAATAACATATTTTAAGAATGCTAAATAAAAAAATTCGTAATAATTGTAAATAATTTTTATTGGATTCAAATGTCCCAAATCTGTACATGTTTTCTGTTGGTAAAATAAATTAAAAATAAATGTATAATTGAACCTAAACTTGCTATTGATCGCACCTATAAGTCGGACACATTTTCAATGGCTGTCATTACATTGAAAATACGTGCGACTTAAATATAGATTTAAAACAAGCTAAGAAATGTATTAGATTTATTTCTTCCATGCGTTCTTTTCGTAGTCCCACTTGGATGTAAGACCTTCGACTGGATTCACCTCTAAGTCGATCATTCGCTTAAGTTGGGCCTTTTGGTTCGCGTCGGAGAACGAATCTGGCAATGGTTGATACACTAAACAGAAAAGAAAATACATCCGATATTTTCATGTTTGCTTTTCGGAGTTATTTTTGTTTTTACCGAATAGTTTCATGCCCATATAAACCCAGACAGCCATTGACATAAATATTAAGGCAAGGCCGACAGATGATTTCCATTCGCCGGACGGTGCTTTCAATTCAGCGAAAGTTGAACAGAACGATGCTCTGTACAAAGCTTTCTTTTCTTCTTTGCTCATTTTCTTCCAGTCTCCCTTTTCCTTGTCGCGAAGGGACTAAATAAAAATACACGATAACATCGACAAAACTAAAGCATTCGGACGTGCGTCCGCCATATTATTTATATGGCGACTTGAACGCATAAGTGCGTTAAATTTAATAAACATAAAATTCGCCCCTGATTTATTGAAATACGTAACAATAAACGTAATTTAACATAGAAGTTTACTGGTTCCCAATTTTTTAATGATGTAATTTTATCTTTTGGATTACTTATGTTGTTTTGATAATTACCTGAATATCAGGTGTGGTTTCGCGAAATCGAACGGCTGGCATAGGAAAGTCCACCCGATCGGAGTAGTTGGGAACACCGTTGTATCCATATCCAACGATTTCCCGGTTTCCAATTGGGGAACTGCTGTGTGCACCAGCTGAACCCAATGGAATGATTCGTTTGCCACTGTTGTTTAACGTCCGCAGACCCAGACTTAATATTCTGGCCGCCATGATCTTAGTATAACAATCAAATTACGTAATTTATAGAATTTAAACAACAATTCATATCATTTCGACATGTAGTAATAAGACATATCTGTGTTCTCTAAATGTAATGTATCAGATATGTAATATAAACATCCCAGCATGTATCAAATACATATCTAGTGTAATGTATCAGATATGTAGCATATACATATTTGCTGTGAATCTATTGTTTTGCAGGGACAATTTATTTCAAATTGCTAGAATTTCTCTTTTTATAAGTACCGGCAAATATTTTAAATATAATAACAATTAAATTACGTAATTTATATTTATAGAAATTAAACATTTCGAATATATGTATGTGTACAAGAAAACTTAATCTATTTTGACGATTGACAATTTGTTTTAAAATGGCTAGAAATTCTGTTTAAAAGCACCGGCAAATGTTTTAAATAGGCCAGTTTTAGTTAAAACTAGAAAGTAGAATCATTTGTTTTAAAACCTAATTCGATTAGGTAATCGACTGTTACAGCAACAATAAGTTACTGACAAGTGAAGCTAATTGTATTACAAACACATCTATATTGGTTTAAAATACGTAATAATTCAATAAATGTTTATAATAATTTAATAAAAATGTTGTCACTGGGGAAATATTTATAATTTTCCACTGCCTTACCTTGCCGACGAACTATAAAATGGCGTTTGATAGCGATCGGCGCAGGGCAAGGAATAAGAAAACTGCTCTTGTTCACTTGCCCAGTGTAGCCAATATTCTGTTAAGAAAATCATATAAAGCGGGGTGAAAATTTATTCCCAGTTTTCCTTAAATTTTAATAAAACAATTTCGACTGTTATAACGCTATAAATTTCTTTTAAAAAAATAAACTGGACTTATAATTATATTTTCGCTCTTTCTAGTGCTATCTCTTTTTAATGGGCCATGTTCTCTTTCTATCTATACTAGCGCTAAAAGAACGTCTTCCTGGGAACTATATGGCATGCGTACTGGCACTTGCGCTACATTATACTCCTTTTCCTCCAGTTTCTCTGTTGACAGTGTCAAAGATCTGTCAAAAATGGCTAGTTTACTTGAAAATATAAATATTCCACCGTGTATATGGTTCGAAAGTGGCGATAAAAGGAACGCCATTGCATCTATAGTTGCTGGCATTTTGGTAATGTCCATTTTGTTTTCGACAGTAAAAATAAATTGCTTAAATAATAAATCTAAATGGCTCATTGTTTCGTGGATTATTAATATTACATTTTAGTTTACTATTGGTTGGTGGTTTATAATCGATGCATCGGCGGTTTACCCAAACCTAATGTCTGGTGCTTATCATGTTTGCGGAATATTTGGGACAGTTTCACTAGTCATGGTGAATTCGGTATCAAATGCACAGGTTTACATTTACTACAATTGTTTTTTAATTATAGAAATGATTTAAACCGGTTTTATGTGTAGGTTAGGGGCGATGCGTATGAAGGCGGATGCATGGGACCAAGAGGCGCGCGAATTTGGTTATTTTTAGGTTTTGTCATGGGTTTTGCGTCTGTTATTGCATCTTGTTGGATTTTATTCGCTGATTTTGTTGCAACAGAAAAAGGTGAATTGGGCTGTAGGAAATTTTAAATTATATATATATATTTTTTTTAATTCATTTTTAGATACTCATCAGTGGCCAGGAGTTGGATTATTTTTACAGAACTCATTTATTTTTATTGCATCCCTTTTGTATAAGTTTGGACGATCCGAAGATCTGTGGGGTTAAATTTCTAATAAAAAGTTTAAATTATTTTCTTGTATGTTAAGCTATGGTTATGTAACCAGAAATTATGTAATGTGTATTTAGTTTTATTAACGAATAAACATTTTCTATTCAATTTGTTATGGTTTAAAATAATTGGACTCAGCGTTTCCAACAGTTTTTTTTTTTTCATTTCGGTTCAATAAAAAAATAACAGTTCGATATATAAGTATAAATTATTTTAGTCATTGAGACTGGTCAAAATTAAATCAGGGGCCCTCAAAACGGATATATCCATAAAAATTATGTTAGATTTATCGTTTTTACACTGCGAAGATAATAATAAATACACAAAAGATCCAAAAACATATGATTTATTCAACAATAAAGATCATCAGTTAAACACCTTTGTTGATTTCAACAAATTAAACAAGTAACACATTTAAAAATTATACATTACGATGTGCGCGTATGACTTCAAACAAATTACTTAACAAAATACATCACGTTCATTTTATACCAGTATAGATATTGACACTTGGATAATAAAATATTTTATTTATTTATAATACAAACTACTTAGTACAAATAGTAATAACCGAGCCAAAAAAAAAAAAAATGTCGTTTTCGCCTAAACATGAGTATATGTATATTTCCTCGTATAACGTTTAAAACCAAGCATGGAAAACATATCAAAATAATATTTAATAAAAAAAAAAAACAAAGTAGTAGGCCTGTTTTAGCACTTAACATGTAACAAACTCTTTAAAAATAACAAAATCTTAACTTATAATAAGAATAGATATTATTGTAACTATAATATAATACATTTTTACACTTTTGTTATTCTATGTTTTTATATCACAATCATAAAATATTTGACACATGAGATGAGATGTATATAATATATATATATATATATATATAAGAACTAAATTTTCTATATTCTAGTTTCACTTGTTTTGCGAAAATAATTATTTTTAAACTCACTACTACTTACACATTTCGCTAATATTTTCAGTCTTCAAATATCGTAATTTATATATATATACATACATATATATATATAAAAAAATGATAACCTGATTGAATTGTTTTATTTACTAGCTGTCTTGAAAACTTACCATTTTTAGATCAGTTTGATTCACTAATTGATCCAATTTATTTGGATCGTTATTGAATAACTTCTTCGCTAATATCTGGAACAAACATTTTTATTAGCAAATACGATTATTTTAATTCCGAGTGAATATTTTCAATTTCCTGTACTTACTTTTAAACTCTCTAAGCATAGATCCCCGTCGGTGGTGTTAATTTCTGTTAGTAAGCTATTCGCTCTTTCCAATTCGGCGTACAATCCAAACGGAATTTTCGCTAAACATTCCAGCTTCATAATATGCATTTTCGAGCGTAAATGTTTCGCTAGATGCCCATGTATACGAAATGCGATGTTACAATCTGAACACTTAAATGGTCGGGGTTCGGATGACGATAACGCAGGGGACGTCGATAACTATACATACAAAATGAAATAAAGCATAAACAGAATCCAATTATAATGAAAAATATGAATATGAACCTTATTCTGATGACTAGCGCTTCGTTCATGTTTCTGCAAATGACCTTTTGTACGGAAACTAACTGAACATGACTCACAGCGGAATGGTCGCTCTAAATAATGGATATTCATATGCAACCTGTTAATTAAAAAAAACATTTATTGCTGCGAATAAGTAAATTGGTAAAACCACAAACCTCAATTGCGATGGTTTGCTGAAATTCTTGGAACAAATCGAACAATTCTTATTTTCCTCCGGTTTCACCATCAATTCATTCCCAGTCTCTTTACCACCAGCAAATTTCTTTAAACCTCCATCCAAATTATTCCCATCACAATTTAACGCCAATTTTAAATACTCCGACGCTACATTCTTGGCCAGAATATTTTTCTCCAATTTCACTTGCTTAATCGCAATCTCCGCTAATGTTTGCATCGCTGATTGATCCTGGTCCGTATAATCGGGGCTTTTCGATCGACTGCGATCCCCACGCACATTTGATTTCTCTGACGACGACAACGAATTTTCAGGCAAATCAACCATTTTCCCAATAATGCGATCGTTCGTATCACTGTTTTGCGAGAACGTTTCACTGCTATTCGATTCCGAAAAACTGTTATGGCGAGGTTTTTGCGTACTGAATACAATTAGCGGCTCAGATATGCGATCGTTTTGGTACAGTTGATCGGATGACGAAGAAACTAGTTCTAGTGGTTGGTTAACATGCGTGATTTGGTTTTCATGGTTTAACACAAATGTTCGATGCACTAATTTGTCATTGTGTTCGATGCGACCATTAAAAGTGTCGGAGAATGTTGCGGCAGGTGACAAATCTAAAACTGGCGAGTTTTGAATTGGAATTCTCAAATCTACGGCTTTAGGAATTGAGTCAACTGCATCAGTTCTTTGTATTTTATAGTGCGAACTGGATGAGGATAGTTTTCGTTTTCTATAAACTGTGTTTGTTGCTAATACACCTTCATTCATCTCTGCCCGTTTAGCGGAAAATATAGTTTCAAAGTTGACTGAATCTCGATTAATTAACCCGAATTTGTCAGTGTGTTTAATAACCGGAGTTGGTAATTCCTTTGGAATGTAATCTGTGTCTGAACTTTTCGTAGTTTCAACATCGAAGTGTGTTTGTAAGTATGGGTATGTTAAAGGTCGTATTTGACCCGATTTGCCCAAATATTGAGAAACATTCATATCGTTTGGGGTATCAAAGACTTCCGGTTTGGAAGCATTCGATTCGTCAAGTGACTTAATTTTTGAAAAATTTGTATTTGTTATTTTATCAGGGGTCGAAAAATCTTTTAATTCGTCTAGACTAAATCTAGATATAGTTGTACTTGAAGAAGGAAAGGTGCTGGAAATTGATGAATTCGTATCTTGAATATGTTGATTATTTTTATGGGCCAACGATAATAGGCAATGCGCTGCCTCGTGTTCTTGTAAACGGGTTGATTCGTCTATGGGAAAGAAATAAGGACACATTTGTTATATTTTAAATAATATAAAACCAATAGCGACAGTTATTGTCGACGCTTTTGATGTTGATGTACGTACCCTTAGGTTTACATACTTTAAATTAAGGAAAAAATGGGCCTGGGGTGATTTGCACCCCAGTGTGCCAAATAAGGGTAAAAAAAATGTGTATGGATGAAATAATCTTACCGCTGCTTTCGCCATCGCTTTCGTCCGTGTCAGAGCTAGTGCTGTTATGCGTTGAGGTACTGCTGGTCGCCGCGTATTTCTTTGTGTGCGCTTTGCTCTTCATATGTTTCGTCAGGTTGCCCTTCGTTTTAAAACTACATAAACACGAAATTCTATCGTTACACGTTTTGTATATTCAATTGTGTCTGATTTGAACATGTACCTGAAGTTGCAATGTTCACACGTATAAGGTCTGTCGTCCGAATGCGTTCTGATATGTTTCTTCAGCATCGATGGTTTCTTGCACCGTATTCCGCATTGTTCACAAACGTATCGACCTCGTCCTATAATCAAATCAATATTAATATTTCAATCATTTACGACTAACGAACTTAGGCATTTACCTCTTCCTCTAATATATGTATAATCCTCATTAGACTCGTATCCACCAAAAACCGAATTACTCTTGTTTAAATGATCTTCTTTTATGGATGAACTTTCGCTTTTTACAAACTGGAACAAATTACAATTTCCATATTATTCGTATCTGGTTTAAGATTTTCGCTATCAGAAACGATGGTTTTGTTTTATTAAAAGAGCATTTGATTTGAATTCCGGTTCTTGGATTAGAAATATGGTAACATAACAATAGGTAACATACCTTGTAGCTTGAGTGGGCAACGAGGTCCGCCTTCGCAGTGCCAGCCATCGTGTACTTGTGTTGCCGTTGCCTGTAATCGTACGCACTCACATTTAAACTATCAATTTTGCTCTCCTGCTGGCGCCATTCCGAATACATGCTTAACTTCTTAAAATGTTTCACATAAAACGGTTGCGTTTTATTCAACGTACAATACACAGACTTCGTCGAACTTTTCAAACCAAGATAACTGAAATAATTCCCATTCAAATATTGCTGGCAATATTTCTTAGCGACGCGCGGCGTATCCGGACTTATTAGCGCCTGATTGAACATCGTCGGTGTTAAACCATGGTGCGATTTAAATGCGCCTGATGTTGGCTTTAGTGCTAAACTTGTCGGTCGAACAAATCGCCGTGATTCCTCCACTGCACTAGAAACTGTTGCGGATGGAGTAGTTTTCGTTTCCGATATTCTACTGATAGCGTCGATAGGTTTTGTTGAAAATGATCGGTTTGACATTGATTTGGTTTCAAAGTATGGCAGATTATCAGCGCAGTCTACGAAAATCGTTGGGGTTTTTCTTTCGTAGGAATTGCCGTTTACTATTTTGTCTTTCGGTTCGCTATGTTTGGATCTAGCACTAATTGCAATTGGGTTATAAATCAGATCCGGTGCGACTGGACCAGGAATTCCAGGAACGTATGGTATTACTTTTCCATTGACAAACAGATTCATTGGATTGTAAGCATGTTGCGGTTGGGGAACTTCTGCCATTCGTTGCTGCAACGATATTTGTTTTTTCGCAAAATTCAAATTCTCTAAATGTTGTTTATCGATTGGATCATTATCGATTTGCGAAGTATTAATTTCTAACGGTGCCATTGTAACTGTTGGTGTTGTAGCTAACGGAATTGGTAAACCAGTCACTTTTAAGTTTGGAGTTTTTAAATTTGGTGCTAATAGTTTGCAAGCTTTCTGTCCGAAATCAATTAAATTCGATTTATATAATTCGGTATCTTTGTCACTATCATTATAGTTAGTTTCTGGTGTATCTCGACAAAAAAAGCCTCGATTCGTATTATTCGCGATTTGCAACAATTTCTCATTCGGTTCAAATGTAAATTTAGGTTTATCATTGCGTAATTGTAAATTTAAACTTGGTGATACTAAATCGGCATTATCATACATTCGGATTATATTCGGCGATGGTAAACTATCGGTTTTCGGGCTATAATTAGCTTTATTTTGTAACACGGTGCCGCCGGAATGTAAACCAGACTTAATGACTAAGTTCTCACTTAAATTTGCACTGAATTCCATGAAATTTTGTGGCTCTTCCTGCATTTTATTAATACTTTCGGATTCAATTTTAAAACTTCTCGTTTCGCCTGAAGTTTGTGTTATTTTCACTTCCCCACCAAATAATCGAATAGGATTCTTTTTAATTTGCGGTGACAACGGGTAAGTACCAACAGCAGATTGAAGCATATATTTATTGAAACTAGGCGAATCAGATTGCGTATGATGTAAAATGACATTATCATCAAACGAAAACGTCCGATACTTTTCCGCTTGTCGCTCGTTTTCAATCAATCGCGTTTTCCCTAAACATGGCCCTGGGGATTTCAACGGAAACGTTGTATGTTGCATATGCGGTATATTATCAAACGCATTCTTGTTTTGTGTTAAAATGGAAGCTACATTCACCGAACTACTTCTCGCATAACGTATATTACTAGTTTTCGCGTTACAATATTTTAATTTATGCATTTCTAGTTCGGTTACAGTTTGGAAAATCATTTTGCAATATGGACATTGCAAGTTTGGGTCAGTACTTAAATTTTTTAGCAACAATTCCTTAATTAAACTCTTTTGCGTGTTGTCTGAGTCGCTTAAACATCGTTTTCTATTCTTTGCGGTAAGATTTAACGGTTCGTCGGTTGGGTTTTTATAGTCCGGTTGTTGCCAATGTACAACTTGCTGTGATAAATATTCGGGTTCTGTGGGCTCCACGTTTCGTTTTCGTATCACCACTGCATCATCACAGTTCATGATTGAGTTGTTTTTGTGTATAAGTTCATTAATTCTTAGTTTTAAGATATCGGGATTTGCTCTGATATTTGGTGTGTCTGGACTTGTAAAATGAGCAGAATCGTTTTCTTTAAGTTTAGTTTCTTCAAAAAATATGTTCGCTGTGTGAAACCTTGGTTTATACGGTTTTTGTTCCCGAACTTTAATTTGGTCGTAGTCGATGTTGGGTGTTGTGGGAAGTTTGTCATTTGTAGGTTTATCTTCGATGTAGTCGTCCTCGTTCTTTTCGGAGGAACTGTCTATGTCCATGGGTTCTATGGGGCCAGCGGCTTGGACATGCTTGTTGCCCATGACCCTGTTCGCGTGTGTTCTGGATCTACAGTGTTTGTATAAGTTCGATCGGGTTTTGAAACTAAAGCCGCAACTGACGCACGGGTACGGTCTCTCGTTGGTGTGCGCCCGGATATGTTTTTGGAGCACGCTCGGTTTGGAGCACGCTAAATTGCAATAGGTGCAAACGTATTTGCCGCCGGTAGGCTCCGAGCCATTCGGTTTCTTCTCCGTGGTGACTTCCTGTTGCGCGCCATCGGTGGTGTAAAGCTTCGCCTCGTCTATTGGCCGCTCTGATATAACACTATATTTAGAATAATTGGTATCGAAAATGGAAGACTTGTCTGTTTTCGAAGTACTTGGTTCAGAAATGAGTTTTGTATCAAAACTAAAGTTCCTTATAATGTTCTCCTTTAGCTCATTAGCTAAAGTAGTGGTTATAGTTGATATGCAGCTAGTTACGTTTGAGGTTTTTACAAAATTCGTATCGTTCGGCCTGACGACCATATTAGTTTGGTCAGACACTCGATATTTATTGTAACATTCGACTGGTTCCTTTGGGACAACACTGCTACATGATTTCGCTACATTTACACTAACTGCTACTTTTGATATGGAAGACTGATTATCTACGGTTACATTTGCTAGTTCGCTGCTGCTACGACCATTTACTACTAAACTACTGTCATAATTATTTGTACTCTTGAAATTTGGCACGCTTCCTACATAGTTATTGTCTTTAAATAATAAAAAATTCACAGGTTTCTTGTTATCAGATGCGCCCCCTATGGCCCCCCTATGCCCCTCGATTGGCAATTTCTGTGCATCGATTTCCCCGCATTGGCCGTTGTTCACGACAGGAACTAACACATTATCATTCTTATCTTCTACGTTGTAAATTGGACTACAGTTTGATTGTTTCTTAAACTTTTTATGCAAATATTTATTCCCAGTGATTTCCATTGTTCAAGTAGCTTGATCTGAAATCAAGAACAACATTAGCAATCACCACTCTACACTATTATATATATATATATGTATATGTGTGTAGAACGCTTTCCGCTTAGCCGTTGCTTTAGCCATTCATTTTGGGGCCTTATAACTCAGGAAGTATACGGGCGATTGGATTTAAACTGGGAGGGGATTCAAATGGGATGCCATATAATATGTGTAACAAATTTGGTGTAAATCGCTCCGGTACCTTCAGAGAAGTAGAGGGCACAAATTTGGTCTTACGAGCGACCGAGTATATAAGTTATATATATTTTTGGATTCAGGGCGACGAGACAAACACTTTTTGTTAAGGACATTTTTTGATTCGAGAATGCTACAGACACACGACTTCGTACGCTATCTATCGGGGGGAAATTCAAACAGTCCACTACCTATAGACGCCATGTTTGTGTTTTGACAGTTCTTTTTAATCAACGTAATACATTTTAAATATGTTTTTTTCCATTTATATATATATATATATATATATATATATATATATATATATATAAATCATAGGATGCGAATATTAATAAAAGCATCACGGTTAGGGCAACCAGGGAGGGAAATCGGAAATGATGTTTTGAATAATTGACTTCCTTAACCTCAAGTAGTTATTGTAAAATGATGCGACACAATAGAAGACTTTTACTTTTATTTATAATATAGAGTTATTTACAACGAATTTTGATTTAAACCGGTCCAATTGTCTACCATTTGCAATTACGATCGCTGTGAATACACCTTTACTTTTGTTCCCTATTTATGCTAATTTAAAGGTGTATTCACAACGAAACAGTAACTAAACTTAGAAATTACTAGTAATATGTCCAGTTTGTTGACAAAAAGCTAACGTTTAGCAACCAAATATATAATTTTGTTGCTGTAAACGTTAGCATTGTATGTACTGGTAATTTCTAATCTAGATTACTAATTGTTTCGATGTTTTCACAGCGAAACAATTAGAAAATTACACATAATAATCTAGTTTGTATTACGACAAACAAAACAACAATGTTTGATAAATTGCTGTGAACGTAAACTTTAGCCGTATTCTTTTTACACAACAGCACAGTTAGGCTCATGTTTTTGCTCTCTCTACCCCATGTGTAGACAGAGCGAGAAGATGAGTTTTAACCACAACAAGCTGAGATTGTGTTTAAAAGAATACGGCTTTTGTATGTCTACAACAAAATGGAGTTATTAGTTATAAAATTAGTAATTGTTTCGTTGTGAATAAACTATAAGGCAAATAAACAAATCACGTTAGGCACTTTTGTCACAATTGCAATTTACTGAATTACTTTCGCAGTTACATAACACGCGGCAATACACGAAACATTGTTTCACCAATGCGAGACAAGCATATTTTTATTTGTTTTCATTACATTTCTAGAAATATGCGAAACTTATCGGTTTTACTACTAGTTAAATACGTTTTCTTAGAATATAAATATGACTGGACTACCTTTATAAGCAAAACGCGTTTAGTTGCTGTTTAAACTAACAAAAAAAAATAAATAAAAACATGAATAAATTATCAGGCAATTCGTGAATCACTGATAAGATAAGTAAGAACCTCGTGAGGCGACGAGCGCACACTAATTTTGAAAATAAAAACGTGTGAAACTTAACGAACAAGCGGACAAGCACCAATGTCTTCAGCTCGCCATTTTTATATATATATATATATAATTCCATTTTTACAAAAATAAATAAATAATTGTATATTATGTACATATACGTATATTATATTAATTGAAGCCCCCCAACCCCCCTTCCCTCCCTCTGAATATATAATGCAAGTTTGCTTAAACTAGTAAACGAAGTATAGTAATGAGACCTTTGGATGATGGACGTCGTACTTTGTTAATCTAACCATTTTTGCAATGTCACCACACATCAGATGATAAATAATCAAATGAGTTTTTATTTTAGCGCCTAGCTGTACAATCCCGGTGTACATCTGTTTATGAATGAATTTCATAATATATGTTATACGGTAGTACATTTTTTTTGTATTATTTATGAACAAATTTAACCTAACCAGCGGAATATGTATTATTTTTCTACTATTTTCCTAACATTTACCGAAGATGGTAGTATAATTACTGGTTTATGCAATAAATTCTAACAAATTAATCACTTTGGCCTTTTTACTTAGGTTAATATTAATAATAGCCGGTTATTATTCATATAAACCGATTAAGTACTGATAGGAAGTCGAGCGCAGGCCACTCCAGGTTTTTACGTTATACATATAATGAATTAAAAATATAATAAAGCTATATTACATATATAGGGAAAACTAAGTTTAAAAAAGTCAAGTGAAGGCCACTCCAGTTTTCTTTTAATATTTAAAAATGTATAAAATATTATACAATGCAATGTCCCTATTTTTCATATCCATAGCTAAACCGAAAGTCGAGTGCAGGCCACTCCCGCTTTTTACTTATTTATACGTTATGTATATAGTATTATGATAACATATAATTAAAAATATAATAAAGCTATATTACATATATGTATAGTGAAAACTAAGTTTAAGAAAGTCAAGTAAAGGCCACTCCAGTTTTTTTATATATATATTTAAAAAATTATAAAATAATATACAATGCAATGGCTCTATTTTTTATATCCATATCAATATAAACCGATTTATTATTGATAGAAAGTCGAGTGCAGGCCACTCCAGCTTTTTACGTTATGTATAAAGAAAGTATTATGATCACATATAATGAATAAAAAATATAATAAAGTTCTATATTACTTACATAGTGAAAACTAAGTTTAAGAAAGTCAAGTGAAGGCCACCCTAGTTTTTTATATATATAAAAATAATATATAATGCAATGCCCCTATCAACGTATATTTATATATATATAAAAGTGTAGAGATTCCATAGTTTATAATGTAAAAGAAAAAAGAATTGACGGACGTCAGCGTAGTACGTACGAATCGAGTCTAATTTGCGTGTGTGTGTCGCAGTCGCAGTGGCAGTGTATGTGTTTCTGGCGAAAAGGTGTAGGCATGCTGGCTAAAGAATGATCAGCGCAGGGCAGCGGGGTAACGAGGGTGGGTAAAGACAAGGCAACGGCAAGCAGCCCGCAGCAAGACAACTTAGGTTGACCAGACAGACAGCTATGACGCCAATATGATAGTCTCACTGGCGCCATAGTACACTACCATGCAAAACACACTCAATTTAACTCAACAGGCTGATAGGTATACTTGGGTATACACACAACACACATACACACTCAGTCCGAGCTTCGAATGGGACCCCCAAACCAAATTAGTCAGAACCATAACAGGTGTAAATACCGTGAGATCATAACACAAAATACATAGCTTAAAAGTGAAATGTCGATGTCAAGCGACAAAAACATACAGCCTCCCACACGCGTGCTTAGCTTTTAAATCAAATCACTGAACTGAAGATATTAGTCATGAATACTTACCAAATATAAAGAGAAACAATGCCTGAATCCATAAACAAACAAACAATACGGCTCCTGTTCTTGATTGGCACTTGTCAATTCACACTCACTAGAATATTATATACAATTTGCGAATGAATACTTGCATCTTATAAAATTAATTACAATATATGTATATATATTTGGCACTAAACATCTTGCATTTAAAATAACACACTCTGTTTACATATTTCACTTATACCACAATTGTTTATAGTTTATACAGTAAACACTAGCATTTCTCCACCGAATATTTCCTTATATTAAAAGATACAGACGTTTCACACACATTGCACTAAAATGATATGCTGGCTACCTCGACGCCATTTTGTTAGCAGTCGGTCTCTGTTTAACCACAGTGTATGAGTAATCTTATCTCTCGCTTTTAGCATTTCTCATTTCGACTAGTATTTCTACTGCTGGAATCGCCCTTGTCCCATCTCACTCTAGCATGCTGCTATTTGATAATGCCACCTCTTTCCACACTGAATACTTTCAAAACCTGTTCACTTGTTGTCCTTGTCTGTGGCTGGAATCACCCTTACACCGTCATTTCCCGTGCATAGCTTTCTCTTTCTAACGCGCACGCACAATAACAAACATATTTAAGATGTTCGTCATTTGGTTATATACACACAAAATGCATGCTCTATCCTATACGGCCTCACATCATCTGAACTAAACAGCCAATACAACTCACTGCTTCTCAATGATTAGATTAATCAAGACATAACAACTGCGTATTGCCGTGGCTGAATAGCTCTGTTGCGTGCTAGAAATAGCGATAGTACTCATGTTACTGTGCTGTGTGCTGCCTGCTGCCGCAATGGTATGCAAGTCCAACGGGGCATATTTGTAAACTGCTTCGACGTAATTATTATCGAGATTTCCCTAATTTACTATGCGCGTGTTTGGAACTCCAGGCGTTATTTTCAAATACACACACACAGTATATAGCGCTAGTGCCTAGTGGTAAAACATGCCAGATGATAGCATAAGCTAAATTTAGATGCGCGCCGCGAATTTACAAGGTTCATTCGTTGCCAAGCATTACCCTTCGGTCTTCGGTTCGGTTCAGGCGCAGGCCGTTTGTTTTGGAATCGCCTTGTGATGCTGTTAGCTGTTGACGCCCGTCTCCGTTTACTGCAAGGGAATTTCCTATAATTCGTTGTCTCTGTCTAACGCACAGGGAATCTCCTCGCCACTGCTTGTTTTCTCGGTTACTGCGCACAAGACACCTGTCTCTCTTGTGCAAGCCGAAACAAGTTTGGCATTTGCACCTCTTTGTTGCTCTTGGAATCTCCCAGCGTTCTCTCTCTAACCACATGCCATTGAGTGCGCGTGCGCACGTGACCATCAATGAAAACTTTGCTAGTAATACGAAAACGGAAAACGAACAAATCGCGCAAATGCGTAATGAGAGTGCGCGCGCGCGCGCATTTTTTGCACACTCGCCAAATGAACATGCCACCAATCGTTTTTTTCTCGCTTTTATCGGTCTTATCTTGACACGCTGCCTACATTATTGGACAGAATTTAAATAATGATAGGGAGCCAAATTTCCTGAACTATTATTCAAATTTCGCGGCCGGATATTATTATTATATCTTCTCACTCACGTAGGCATAATAGTAAAAGGAATAAGACTTTGTGTAAAAAGAATACGTTGCATTCAAAATTCGCAGGGCGGGAAACAATACAATCTGTATTAAAATGTATGAAAAGGGGTTTCCCCCGTATGTGGAACTTATTACGCTAATAAATAGGCATAAATCGAGTCTTTTCGTTTATACTCGAATTTTTGAGGCGATTCGAGAGGTCACTACGGGGGGCCTTGACCTTATGCTATATTTATGTATGAACAAGGTTACAAATGTAAGCGATATAAGAAGTTCAAATGTTGACTTTTACGATTATGTTTAAAATTAATGACTACGCATGCCTAAGAAGAAAATGCTGCCACCTAGATGTAAATTTCTCTTTATCAAAATCAAAACAAGTTAAAGAAGTTGTAAATGTTGATTTTTTTTTTTAATAACAAATTTATTTTAACAATTATTTACGACTACAAAACTACAAAGGTATAATTATGTATTTTGAAAAATAAATACAGATTTTTATTTTTGATTATGCTACAAGATCACAAACAGGGAATTAACTACGTATCGAGTTAGTCTTAACATTTTTCTGTAATATTATCAACTTTTAATATTATTATATGCATTTTCAAATAGTAATTCACAGAAAAATAATTAAAATAAAATTATAATAAATATTGAATACAATCTTTTTTTAACATAAAAATAACAGACAAAAATAAAATCATTTGTAAGTAAAATAAAATCAATTTATAATATATAGATAATTTGCACTATGCTGAGTTAAAGCCGCATCCAAAATTCTCTACACCTTTTCATCATGGAAACCCTTTGTATTTAGTTGTAACAGAAAATGGCAAGAGAATTCCGAACGTAGAACATTTGTTTCAATATTTACAATATCAATTTATTTACACGTTTATAATTAGCAAAATAACTATTAAAGCTTATTTAGATGAAAAATGTGACGAACATTCGGTATGAAACTGCTTCAAAATAGAAAATAACACAAATATTGAAATCACTTACAATTTATAGTATTTATACTAAAGAACGAGCTGGTTACTACTTTTTTTGTTCATTTTCTAGTTCTTCGGCTTCTGTTGCCGTTTCAGTAGGTGTTAACGCACTTGCTACTTGTACTGGCTGCAGAGTAGCCGTTGCCGGTTTCTTGCTACTTGCCATCCTGATTGGAGAATGATTCGTGTCGACATCCTGCGCTGGGCACTCAAAATGCACACAGTGGAATACCTAACCATAACCATAACTTGGGGTTTACAGAGGATAGGAGGCGGAGAATAGAAAGAGAGAAAGGATATTTTACACTATCCTGCTTTTCGAGCTATATCTCTGCTGTCTTGTAAACAAAAGCGGGAGAGTGTAAATTATCGTTTCTCTCTTTCTATTCTCCGCCTCCTATGTAGACTGATGAATTACCTCGTTAGCTGTGTTATGTGTTCCAACAATGCGAATAAAAACAATAGGTTTTTGAGTGAACCGAAGTGATTGCCAAGATCTGCACGGTTCCCTCGTCCGATCAACAACAATCTCCCAATCCCACAAATTGCACGATGTTTCGATGTAATAACTATAGCTGCGATCATCGCAGTCCCACAGCAATAACCGCATCGACGATAATAAATACGGTTGACCTAACTGAATCAAAATCGTTCCAGACCCTAACTGATGACACGTGTAACCCGAGTCCCAGTCGTAATGTTGTGTGTCGCCATTTAATAAAGCGTTTCTGGATCGACTATTATCGGAATATTATTAATTGAGCTTATATTAAAAAAGAAATGATTGATAGTTACCTAACGCCCTCAATAACTGATGCACTAAGGTCCATGGTAGCAACGTTGTGTTTGGGCACAATAAGACCTTTCGATAAGCGTGGTATAGTGACTTTATACATTGCTTCGAAGGACACAGCATGAAAAACCTGGTTCACAAATTGAATTATAGATAGAACTTCTTCATTCTATGGTAATAATTCGGATTCATATTATGTATTAAATTATAATTAAAATTAAGACACGCATTTGATTTTGGACACCTAAGATAAACCATCAACATGAAATATTGCGTTAAATAAATAAATAAGTATTTAAATAATCGTACTTAAGCAATGTCGGGTCAAAATATATATATTTTTTTATTACACTTCCAAAATAGGCTCTTTTTTTAAATTATTGTTTTTTGATCTCCGAACATGAAAATTATAAAAATTTAATACGCATCGATGACATTAAAAAAAAATCTTTGCAAACGTAAGCGATTTGATGGTTTATCTTAACTACTGATAAGGAAATAATAAGAAATATTGAAAATAATTTTTATTTGTTGTTTTAATTGATTGAATAAGTGTAACGACGTTATTCCATCCGCAAAATATGAAATTGAGTTTTATTTTTCAATTCCCGATTCACCCATAGCTAGATATAAGGCGTTCTACACATACAACTGGGTATTTATATGTATATATTGTAGTCTGGATATAACGAACTCCTAGTTCAACAGGTTCGCTATAACCGAGGTTGGATATAAAAGAATTGATTGATCAAAAAATCACATTAAAAAAATGACCTTAAACATATATAATCAATGTTCCATTAATCATGTTCATATTTCGCGGGTTGAAATGAACGGAAGTGACATTTTAGTCTGTAGTTTTGTTCGATATTGCGCTAAATGTATAAAAAAATACATTATTGAGATATTTTTAATATACTTATGTATAAAAATGTATAAATTGTAACAAATACATTTAACGAAATTGTTGTATTTAAACTGAAGTAAAATATATGTTGTATTGTTAATGAAACAATTGTGAATAGACTTACTTTATTTACTGTATTGTTTGTGCCGACAATTTTGACATACTGGACGACTTTTGCTTCAAAATTTAAATATTGCCATGAACGACAGTAATAAGAAGAATGATCGATTATTCGAACCCAGTCTTTTTGTTCCATTGATACTTCGATGTAATACGAATAAGATCTGCATAGAATGCACGCACAGTTAATAAACAAATTTTTATTACAAAAGAGGGGAATCACCTTAAATCACGATCCCAGAGAAGCATTCGAATATGATTAATAATCGAAGGTGTCCCTAATTTTACAATAATCCCCTGATCGCCAGGCTCATTGATTGCATGCCGCGTATAACCCCGTTCCATATCATATTTACTAGTTTCTCCATCTAACAAAAATTCACGAAGTTCGCCGCTGATCACCGCCGAACCCATATGCGACGATGCCACATTTTCTTCCGGTACTGTTCAAAATAATATATACATCAAGTGTTTTAGTATAAATAGTTTGTTACGCACATAATTGTCCTCTATACGGGAGAAAATTAGGTTTTGCATTCGGTTTGATATTCGGCTTGGAATTGGTGCGTTCCGCAATTGCGTCCAACAGTGAATCCGGATTCACTAACCCAGCAGGTCTCACAACCGACAACAATTCAAACACAGACATTAACGGCAATCGGACACAATTTAAAACGACATTATTTGAATCGGCGTTCACTTGACACCAGCGGCAAACCCCTTTGAATATATCCACTTCCGGTGCGAAAAAAGAATCGCGTTTCAACACTTCTTTAAATGTCACCTATAAAAAACCCGTTAATATTATACACATTCTTTACACAAATACGCATCGATAACTCCTTACTTGTGAAAGACTCAGAACGGATTCCTGAGAAAGTATATCAGATGCATGTCGATCCATAAAATTATAGCAAACTTTAACCAATTGATTTAAACCGTATAAACGAGCTGTATCCAAAATAGCGCAAACATTTCGCAGCGCTAAAATTTGACGTAGATGATCGGAGATTGACGTTTCGAGCTCTTGAAACCCATATTGATGCGCTAAACCTAACGTGTCTAATACAACGTCTTCACGCAGTGACATTAAAGTCATATGTCCTATTATAAACACATTTACATTACATTTTTAACTTTTCTAAAGATGTAATTTACCAACCTGTATAAATGTATCGCAAAAGTACTTTAAACGCTTGTAACGGGGTGCCTTTTAACTCAATTTCATCCTAAAAAAAAAAAAAGGATTTTTTTTGTAGTGTATTGGCTGGGTCAAATCAATTCCTAGTGGAATTGAAATAATAATTTACAATTCAACTTAAAAACAAAAAAAACTATAATTGATTTCAAAACGAATTGAAATTAGGGCCCTGAATTGAATACTATAAACATAAGCACCTTTAAAGCCTGTATTACACAGGCCAATATATTTACCTGGCTGGCTTCTCGCATACCTCCGAATAATAAAGCACGGAAATATTCACTTCGGGCTGCAAGCACAATCTATAAACAACATATATTATAATACTATGTGCCCATATCATAAGCAGAATACGGTTCACTTTTCACCGATATTATAATATAAATAGATATTGTTCTTCACGAAATTATTTATATAAATCGTAATAAGTCAGAAATTAATATTTACCGTTGTTAAGACAGAGAAGAGGATATAAATAAGTCTAGCGCCAAAAGTATTCAATGAAACGAAACAAAATCATGTTTTGAGTCGAGAATGTTACAGACACACGAACTAAAGTGATCTAATTACCTTATGGGCATGTAATTGCACGCCCTCAATGATGAATGTGATATCGGAATATTCTTTGCTGCAGCACAATGAGCCAAGATGTTCGGCAAGTTGTGACGAATGTTCGATGTCCCCCTGCCTAGATGTACCACCAGAACCCATATATTGATGACTACTCATCTGAAATAACACGATTTCACACACTAATCACATATCAAAGACGGCAAATTATTGTAATTAAATCATAATTCGTTCGAATTCACAATCAACACATTCACTTAAACTAACCTTATTTACATAAACAATACGATATTACACAAATAAAACAATTTTCTTGGGAGAGAATATAATATTTATGAAGATATCATTTTACAACCTCAATATCAAAACAAACTGCCATCTTTTATGTCAGTAAAATTATCCACGGACTTTGAACAACAACAATGTTGCTAACATCAAAGAAAAACCCCTAGATTTTCATTACACAAACGAAATTCGTTGAAGTTTCACATACGGGAATATGTACATGCGTTCACAGCGTTCAAATTCGGCACTATGATCGCATACACATATTTCCGTAAATCAAACTTCAACAAATTTCATTTGTGAATGTACCTTAATACAAAAACAAAGCATATTTAAATTGTCCAAAGAACAGTATAAATGCTTCATTTATAATCAAAAACTATAGAAATATGTACAGGAATAATGAAACAATGTCAGTAAAGTTATCCATGAAAAATCAGTGTTGCCAACGTGAACAATAATATCTCTAGATTTTTATTTCGCGTTATTAGCATAGATATCTTTTTTAGGTTGGCAACAGAACTCGAAACGGGAGATTATCGAGGATAACTTTACTAACATCACTTTCAGTGTGTCAAAAATGATTTCTATGTAAAAATCGCTGTCAAAATGACATTGATATCTTCCTATTTGTTAATAATTAGTGTCAAATAACAGAAATACGGCATAAAACTATACCAGGTAAGGATCATACGTTGTCTGAGGGACAGTTCACTGTTTAGTTAAGAATATCGACCCAATTTTGCTCATGAGGCACCGACACCGACCTTGTCAAACATTTAAATACGTGTTTTTTTCTAAAATTTTGAGTTTTTATGCTCGCAATTTGAAATTATTTAATTCTCATTTATTTTTGAATACGATTTACGTTGACTGTGGTTACATTAGTGCATTTTCAACCTGTTTTTTCGTACCGCAATCCGATTAAAACTTTGTTCAATCCGATCGTATTGCTACAAATACTATTGCGCAATAGTGCACTTGTCCAGTTTTCAGTAAATCATTTTTTTTTGTCGAAAGTGTGGCGGGAATTTGTGCGTTTTTGTGGTAATTTTAATTTCTTTTGAGTTTTAACACACGGGTAATTTTTTTTTCGTATTTATAAATCGTATTATTGTTAATTAGATTGATTACATTTGTTAAGTGTTACTATTATCTATTTACGTGAATTGATTAGGTAATAATATAAAACTAATACTATACTGCACATAACAATTTAAAATAACTAAAAATGTTGAGTGGCCTACACTCGACTTTCTTATTCGTAGTTTACCCTAACAATATAATATAATTAATTCATGTTCTCAGTTAATCTGTTTGTGTTTCAATTCGTGCATTTTTTTAATGATTATATGTTTTATTGCTGCGTATAAGAAAGTAAAATATATGTTAACATATCCTATCCTTATAATATTATGTTAATTTGGGCGTGTGCTTGGTTTTTTATCGATAAGTATGTGCTTGATGTGAACCAGGATTGGAATATTATAAAAATTGGCGAGCATATTTGGAAATATTTGGAATGGCAAGTTTCGCAGCTCAGGCGGCGCTTCGCTCCAGATGGACTTCCTTGGTGGAGGAACACAGCATAGAAGTGCCTGCAGAAGTTAGCAATAAAGTTACGAGTGTTGTCGGATGGCTAAAGCAGGTCTTTCATTTATTTAAAACTCTTTCTTTTCTAATATTCGTTTTGCTTAGACTTCTTAAACGCTTTGAAACACATTCCTGGTACCCGGTTATTGGTATAAAGACTAAATAATGCACTTAATTTCGCATCCTTGCTCTGCGGTAGATTCCTCTCTATTCCCTACTTGTGCTAACACACTGATTTTCTCGACGATTCACGCAGACTTTCATGTACATTTAGTCATAAAATACGTCTAAATGAATCTGCTTGCAATTGCAGGCGTCTCTGGAAGTTCGAGCGGCTGGCAGGCGAGCAGTTAACTCCTTAGCAGGTGGCGCAATGGCCCGAAATCTTGTGATTATACATTTTAACGATGTTTATAATGTGGAACCAAGACCAAGTCCTGAACCAGTTGGCGGAGCAGCACGATTTTGCACCGCTGTCAAGAGTTTCCAATATTTAGAACCACTGGTGCTATTTAGCGGAGATGCGTTTTCACCAAGCATGTGTGAGTACGAAGCACCGAAGAAGCTAAAGCATTCGATCGGTTTCATTGAATAATATCAGAATTATAAATTACTGCTTTTGTATTTGAATAGATTATGCAACAATAACTAATTTAATTTTGACTATTTATATAATTTCTAGTAAGCACTTTTACAAAAGGAGAACAAATGGTTCCAGTTTTGAATGACATCGGAACGCATTGCGCAGTATTTGGAAACCATGATTTTGGTAAATTTACGTAATATTATATATATATATATAGTATATATAATAATTCCTGGGTGAAATTTTAGATCACGGTTTAGAAGTGCTTTCGCAGTGGGTCGCCCAAACCGAGTTTCCCTGGTTAATGTCGAACGTATTAGACAATGAAACTGGCCGCCCTTTAGGCGAGGGCCGAATAACTCATGTTGTCCACTGGGCCGGTCGGCAAATCGGTCTCGTCGGATTAGTAGAACAAGAATGGCTAGAAACTCTCGCAACAATTAATCCGGAAGAAGTAACTTTCTTAGACTTTGTTGAAGCCGGCCGCAAATTAGCAGCGCAACTAAAACAAGAAGTAAGTTCACAAAAAACGCCACTAATAACTATTAAAACTGTTAAATGTCTAGGGTTGCGACTATGTGATTGCCTTAACACATATGCGAACTCCAAACGACGTGAAATTAGCGGAACAATGTGACGAAATCGATTTAATACTCGGCGGCCATGATCATGTATACGAAATCCAGCAAATCAACGGAACGTACGTGATTAAAAGTGGAACAGATTTCAAGCAGTTCAGCAAGATTACGATTAATTTCGATAATGTGAGTTCGGGCGGATCGCCGGAGGTGTCTATTGAAGAGATTAGTGTTACGTCATCGTTTTCGGAAGATGAGAAACTTAAAGAGAAACTGGATAAATATACAAGTATCGTCGAGGGGAAAATGGATGAGGTTTTGGGGTGTTTCTCCGTTCCGTTGGATGGAAGATTTACATCGGTTCGCACTTCCGAATCTAATCTGGGGAATTGGGTAAGTTTATCCCCAATTTAATCAATTATTAAGTTGAAATTAATTCAGCTCGCGAAATACTGAAGAAGTACTTCTGTGTGTCCATAATCATTAAAAAGCGCTGTTTGCATCGCATATATTCCTTATAAGGCGAGTTAGACGCATAGGTGCGTTTTATATTATAAATTATGTATTTTCCTAGGTATGCGATATAGTTTTAGCAGCTACAGGCGCTGATCTAGTTGTGTTAAATTCTGGTACATTTCGCTCAGACATGGTTCATCCGGCTGGCGATTTTATTATGCGGGATCTTGTCAATGTCATCCCAATGAGAGACCCAATTGTTGTTCTTAAAGTTACCGGTAAGAGTTATTATTTATTAAGTTTTCTTGTGGCAGAACACAATATATTCTATATTACAGTGTAACAACTGAATCCGTAAGATTCACAAATGTTTTTTTTTATTATTGGTAGGTAAACAAATCTTGCAAATATTAGAAAACGGCGTATATATGTATCCGAAACTGGAGGGCAGGTTTCCTCAGGTGGCGGGTGTAAGTTTCGCGTTTGATTCTCGGAAACCGCCTGGATCTCGAGTCGATAACGATTTAGTTCGAATCGGGGATGAATATTTGAACTTGGAACAACATTATCGTCTTGCAACCAAAAGTTACATTCATGCTGGATGTGATGGATACACTATGTTGCGAGATGCTCCAGTCGTAGTAAGTACATACATTACTTTTAAAAAATCAACGGATTAAAATTCACCTTATAGACCTATAGCTCGGAATCGCACCATAAATGGATATAAAATCGAAAATAAGATTTTCTAAATACTCTATTTTCAGATGGATGAGGATGAATGCCCGGAATTAGGTCTTGCAGTTCAAAACCATTTCCAAGCCATCAATATGAGACTAGGAAAATCGAAAAAACATTCCAAACATAGACAATCACTCGTTACATTATCAAGAAGGTACATATTTCATTTAAATCGATTCATCGATTACAATAGATTTTTAATTTTTAAAAATCAATCGATTTTAAACTCATTTTTTCGTAAAACATTTGTATTTTATCAGTCGATGACGCAATCCATATTTAATTTTAGAAAATGCTAATTTAATTAATTAACTCTTCCGGCCCAATGTGTGTCGTCATGAAAGGTACGGCATAATATATAAGTTGTTTTGTGACTGTATAGACATAGTTTAGTGAAGATGTTGGACGGGAGCGAATTGGATGGTCCTCCACCACTGCGGAGAGCAAGTACAATCGAAGCGCATTCGCCATCTCAGGGCCCAATCGTAATGGCAAGTTCAAAACTAATGAGACGCGCCTCACTCGATGATTTAGAACAGGAATCGTGTCAACTTACACCGCGAATTGAACATCGAATTGTTGTGATTAACACCGATGAAGTAAGTCTCTCTCCTTTCTCACGCATACAACAAGTGCTGTGCTAGCGTAGCTTATATATCACAAACATTCTAGAACCTCTCTGGAATAATCCACGGCCGTTACAATATATATGTATTGTTTTATAGAAACGGCAAGAACTTTTTGTACAAAAACAGAGAATAGAAGCAGGTTCAGTCATTCAAGAAGTGGATGAATGTTCCCCACAAGATCAAGTTGGTCCACAAAACAGGTTGTGAATCTAATTTAAAATACAAACAGCAGGTACTGTGCCTCACCCAATTCTTAACATTTATAATTAGACATTTTACAGTCATAACATATATATATATAATAGTTTTTGTCGCATTAATCATAAGTAGATAATTATTATAAACATTGTACAAACAATGATAACATGACACAGTCATTTTTAGCTCGTCGTACCGAATATACAGTGTATCGTGTGTCTGTAACATTCTCGCATCGAAATATTACTTAAAAAGTGATTGATTGCAACAATTTACAGTTTATCTGTTCAAAATGCAGTGGTTATAACTTGGGGTTTCTTCTTTAAACATTAATGGTTAAATGAAACATGTACGGCGAGCTAAAGACATTGGTGCTTGCACCTATGTTTATTACTACTTTGTATATTTCGGCCTATTAACTTTAGATTGAGTCATACATATTAAGAAGAATAATTGTTCTTATTTTGCTTTCAAATTTTTAACGGCTTCGAATCGTATTTTTTCCGTTCCGGTTCAATTAAAAAAAAAAATATATAAATTCGGTTCCGGTTTTTGTTCCGGAAATAATACCGGTTTTCGGTATTTAAAAATATATATGTATAAAAAATTTATTATACAGTTTGAACCGAAATAACCCGATTTTTTTCCGGTTCGAAGCCCTGATCTAAAATCTAAATGTAACTAAGTTCTCATCAAATATTTTTTAGCCAAATATTTAGTTTTTAAATGCACTTTTTAATATTTACATTACTTATTTAACTAATTTAAATCTAGTAATTTGTTACATAATTTTACAATTTTTACATAATTGCCATATTATTTATTTAACTTATAATTATATAGATGTTGTTTATTATACTGTGATTCAAACAATTAATACTCAATATTTTTGTCTTTATCTTATGTTTACTATTAAAGTAATAACACATCTGTTTAGTAATAACCAATAGAATTAATAAACTACAAATAATAATAATAAAATAGTTACGGAAACGTTACTAATAAAATCGTAATTCATAATTTAAAATGCTAAATATAACTAATAAAAATGATTAGAGTAGTTTATTTTGTCAGTTGTATGAAGCTTGAATTACTGTTAAAATTAACAATGGCGGCGAAACATAGGTTATGTTTAACGCAAGTATGTATTGCCAGTGTATTGCATTATATACCACGACGATATTAAAATGTATTAAGTTGATTGACATGAACTGTCACTATAAAAACATGGCTTCCGTTTGAATTTTTCTCCGTTAGATTAAAATCGAAGATATTTTAGAACATCCATGACTGTCTTTGTGTTTATTTTTTACCTAGTAGCGCATTATAATTTCAATATGTGTAGTACTACGAATTACAAAACTACAATGTAAGTGTGTTTTTAATAATAATATTGCCTTCACTTAGAGCGTGTTGAGTGCTCGTAGACGGCACTGTGACTTCTATATGTAGCTTTTATTCGCGAAATAATTAAACGAAATACGTTCATTGCAAACACTAACTTATTTTCAAATCAAAAACAATAAAAAATGTTCGAATTTTCAATAACTTTGTAACACCATGCGATTTAATCAAAATGTATACATATCTATAGTAATATCAAAATGCATACATTCCCCTTAAGTAAGCTTGTAACAGTTCATTAGCTCCTCCCACAACATGGCTGAGTAGGAGGTAACAACACAATATGGCTGTGTGGGAGGTGACAACACAACTAGTTTTATTCTTTCATAGGTGTCGCTACTGGTTATATATGTATACTGTGATGTTCTACTTCAATTTTTTTTTGATAAATATTTGAATGTACATGCAATGAACGCTAAATAACGATGCTACTTGTATTATATATTATCTCCGGCCACACTATCAACGATTCACAGCACCACACAAATATATATATATATATATGTATATATATATATTGTATTCTTGCCTTAATTAGATATGTATTGTGAACATTCCCTATAGCTCTCTATTCGTCTAATGTAAATAGATTAGCACTGAAGGTATCAGTACGCATTTTGCATACAGTCTGGCCAAAAACGACAGACTGTAGGAAAATGCGCATTGCTAAATGCCGAAAAGGTATTATGTTTAATCTTAATTTGATACATTACATTTTACTGTAGCGTTTATAACTAAATAGATATACGCAATAAAAATTAAAATAATTGAACAATCACAGTTTATTTGCGAGTATATTCTGCTAAAACGCAACTTAATTCACTAGAAAATATACATTTTAGGAACGACTTGAACACCATCTGTTTTAACAGAATACTCGCAATATACAACCAAATAATTCAAATCTACGGTACATCCAATTCGATTATTTATATCCTACAATATTCAGTAAAATGTAATGTGTACAGTGAATTTTATTTATAAGCTTCGTGTAACTAACGTCACAGCTGTTAAGACAGATATAAAACCAATCAGCTGTGTTGTGGGAGGAGCTACACGAGCCACTCATAGCTGCGGTTTTTGAATAAAGCATTTTGATTAGTAACGCAAAATAGCCTAACCAATCAAAATGCTTTATTCAAAAAATGCACCTATGAGTATTAGATTTTATTGTTACTGTATGTATACGTTATACCTATAATTTTGTTAATGTTATTTCATTTAAACAGTAAAATTCGTCGCACTAAACGTTCTGTGACGTAAACGATTCAAAAATATAAGATTGTGCACATTCAACAGTGATGTAACCACATAAAATAAAAAGTACTACGAAACCATATTTGAATTGAGTTGAATATAGTCACATATACCTAGACATTGTTATAAAATATGTTTGTTCTGATTTTCTTCTATTTAAAATATATACTTATGTTTATAAACGAAATAGATTTGTTTTTAACTTTTCCTAAGGTACTGAATTATCGTATTAGCGCGATATTACCTAATGCAAGCGCTTAAACTAATTTATGTTCAAATTATCAATATCTTACCTGGTACGTTAGCATCTTGCCCATATCCTAAACTAAACCGACTATAAAAATCATTCTAAACAATCGTAAAACAACTAGATATTCTAAAATTAAATTGTTTTATTTTAAAATTATAAGTTTTACATTTTTTATGTTTAAACAAATTTAGTTATTAGTTTTTTTTTATTATTATTGGCACTCAAGTTTTAACAGTGTTATTTAATGTTAAGTTTAAATTTAACCCTTATGCCAATAACCAAGGTACCGGGGTACCCTTTTGCTGCTTTTCACTCAAGATTCTTTATGTTCCCGACAAAAGACCAATTCCTCATTACTTCATTGGTTTACGTCAATTTGTACCTTTGCAAATTACAATAAATTTCCATAAAATCTGATAATTAATCTGGTTATCCTGGTCATTAAACAACGTAAATGGTCGTTAATTACAAAAGGGTTAAACTTTTTTTCTGTTTTAATAAATTATTTCGACTATTTTCTTTTTTCATAAAAAAAAAACTACACCAGTACAAATGATTTAATTAATAATATGATTTAAATATTCAGCATGTATTTAAAGTTATATTTGGTATAATAATTTAAACAAAGGAAATAAGAATATAAACTTTGTAATAATATAACGATGAACCCTGGTTGTTGTTGTTGTGTTGATAGATATGTTATAGATCCGTTTTGGGTCCTAAGCTTAACGGAATCGCTTGAAGTTCAGTTCGTAGACACAAGAATTCCGCACAGACACACGTAAGCGTAACACACACCAAGTTTAGTAACCACCACGAGACACTGGTTGGAAATGAGCCATTATAAAACCAACACACTATCAAATGGATCAAATGCCATGTACAACTAAAATCTAAACACTGTTTTGTCCGTTCTACAATGAACCACAACACCATCGACCTGCAAACAATTACATATCGCATTTATTTCAAACACAATTAAGCAATTAATCATTTATTTTAAATTAGTGAAAGATATTAATATTTCGCACAACTTTTGTTTGAAAAGTTTCTTCAAAAAATGTACCAGTTACAAGAAAACTGCTACGGAAATTCTTATATATGTTTTGCATATATGGGTATTAATTAATAAATCGTAAGATGCCTTAGACTTAAATAATTGTCCTTTCGAGCGTATTTATTGAAAAAAATATTATATTTTACTATATTGGGAAAGTGAGTGGCCTGTACTCGACTTATACGTAGTTTTCACTAGAAATATATATCGCACAGTCAAACCAACAAATAATATTTACCTTTTTTTTTTACCTTAAGTAAACCTTAAATGCTTATAACTATAGCTTAATTAAATAAAAAAATTAAAATTTCATACCCGATCAATGAATTGATGACAAACGCAAAGATAACCATTTTCCCCGCAATGTCTCGCACTTGGATTTCCTATTAAAGAAAACCAAATTTAAGTAAAATAGTACATAACAATCGAACATATTCCATATTACATGGTATTCAAATAAATGGTCTAGTGATCTATTATCCCCGGATATAAATCCCAGTAACGTAATTAACAATCCTAACGATAAATACATTAAACACTGAACTGATGTAATTTGGGCAATGATCAACGAAGGGTCCCATTGCGTATTCCGAAATGATCCCGATAATTTCTTCATGATTTATTATGTTTGGCACAGTTACATTATTTCCTTTCAAAACATATTTAACCTAAAAACAGCTGTTCACTGACAATCAGTGTTGTCAGGTCTATAAAAACTATATCCCTAGCTAAAGCATCCAAAAATATCTATAGCTGTATTCTTTGTAGACAAAATCTCAGCTAGGCTCATGTTTTTGCTTTGTCTGCCCCATGTGTAGACAGAGCGAGAAGATGTAAAAAGAAGACGACTAATATATATCACTGGCTGCATCCCCATTGACACAAGTTTACGTACTCGGTCGCTCGTAAGACTAAATTGGTGACCTCTACTCTGAAGGTACCGGAGCGATTCGCACCAAATTTGGTACACATATTATTTAGCATCCTATTTCTATCCGTTCGCAGTTTAAATCCAATCGCCCATATATTTCCCGAGTTATAGGGCCCCAAAATTTGAAGCCCCTCTTAATACGGCTCTTAGAAAAATAATTAAAATATCGAAAAATTCAACACAATATTCTAAGATATTTTTTGTCTACAAGATTTCTTCATATAGTTGACCCAAAGGTCATAAAAAATTATTAAATATTATAATTCTTGTATTTTCACATGACTATTTTCCAATAACGCATACATGGACATCATAGCGAAAATAGTCTAAGGGAATTCAGGGAACTTAAAAACGAGTTCTTTTGTAATCATAATACTTTAATACATACAATATTTAACATTCTTATTTACTTTCAATATAAAAAATGGAGTGGCCTGCACTCCATTTTCATTATATATATATTAATACAAAAAATTATAGCCCGGTTGATCACTCTCACTATCCGGATTAGATTCACTATCACTTTGGCTAGCATTTAAGTCTATGCCAAGTTCATCTAAAACTAAATCCAACGCAGGTTCATTTTCCATAAAATAAAGTTCACGATTCTTCGCATGTTCACAGCGCGTTTTCCAGTCATTTGGTGAAAACGATGCGAAAAATTCGTCACACAAACTATCTACGTTTGTAGCGTTAACGTTTCTTTGCCCAATGTATTCCTTTAATGAAGCCCAAACTAGTTCGATTGGGTTCAAATCCGGATGATGAGGCGGCAATCTTAATACATCATGCCCCTTATCTTGCAATAAACTATCAATTTCATAGATTTTCTCACGTGGTTTATTCAATTTGATTAAATTATACAATTCTGGTTTTAACATATTTTTATTAAAATTAATATGTTTGTGTCTTAGCCACTTTGTCATTGATTCTTTAGTTGAGGTTGAAGACGGTGGCTTAATCGCTTGTGTATTTTTATAATAAGTCGCATTATCAATTAAAACTAATATGCTTTTAGTAGGCAAGTTGGGAATTAATTTTTCTTGAAGCCACCGTTTGAAATTTTGGAAATTATCGCGATTAGTTTCACTTGTATTTAATTTGAATTTAATAAACGCATTTTTAACAAAACCAGTTTCACTACCCGCGTTTAAAATACAAAAACCATAGTCTTCTTTTGGTAATTTCGTCCCATCTGTTCTATGTATATGTTTTAAGTTAATGTACGTTTGATCCATGTAAATAATCGGGCGATTTTCTTCTCGATAATGCTTAATATTGCGTAGATAATGTAAACGTAGGGCCCTAATGTCGTGTCGTTCCATTAAAAGTCTTTTATTTGTCTTTGTTTTCCCCCAACGGAACCCAATTTGGTGTAGTGAAACCCGAAAACTTTCACGGCTCCCTTTATACTTAGTCTCTTCTATGTATTTCATATGTACATTACAAAGTGTAGGCACTTTTCGTTCAGTCACATATAAATTCATAATAATTGTACGTAATATACTTCGATTAAAATCATCTAAGTTCGTTACAGTTGCACGTTTTGTCCGTTTAGAATTCGGTGTGACGAATGATGCCGATTCACCAGTCTCAATTAAATTCAATTCGCTAGATATGTTTGATAGGGTTCTAGGGCTAACGCCGACGGCTTTACATACACGTTCGTGTACTTTGCAAAATGGAATCGATGGTTCGTCTAACGTTGCTTCTTCTTGCATAAATCGTAGCACATTTGCAATGATCTCCCTGCTTTGAGCGTGTAGCACTTTATTTTTCACTTTTGATTGGAACTTTGTCTCCTTTTGGCCACTTTGTAAATACTTTTTCAACATGTTCACTAATTACAAGTTTCTTTGAAAATAAACATAACTTGTAAACATAGTTTTTGCGTATTGTACACGAATACAGTGTACCCAATAAGCTGATAAGAAAGTTCGTATCTAATAGGTCTTGGTATACTAATCAAACTATACATGTGTATTTATATATAGGAAGATTGCAATTCATTTGGGAATGCTTTCAACGCTCCAAATTGTTTATCGGTTAATACGTGTACATTTTTTGTACAACGAATTAATTTTTGGTTTGATTGGAAATATCCCTATTTAGTAAATGTGTATGTGGCAACACTGTCTCTAATATTTTTGTCTGGACTAGATTAAAGTGACATTTTTGGACAAGAATTATTGTTATGCGATTGTATTATTCAACCTATTATTAATGTACACGTGTCTTATTCAAAATATGCAACTAATGCCATGAATTTGGCTTAGGTAATAAACAAAAGAAATTGTAGAGTTCATCGTTTAGAAAATTGTTTAATAAGGTTAGTTTGATAATGTATGAACTATTACAATATAAAAATAATTTGTTATTTTATTATAGTTAGGTTTACAATGACGGATTTAGGCGATTGGTTTAGCTCGGTGCCGTTTTTTACACGTTATTGGCTTGCTTGTACCGTTGGCCTATCGATATTGGGCCGATTTGGAATATTGAATCCGTACTATTTAATATTACTGTATGAGCCCCTAAAAAGCTTTCAGGTAAATAATAAACTAATTCAAATATAGTTATTGCATCAAAAAAGTCCATTACCGTTTAACCAAGGCCACATAGATCAGATTTTCTACTTAAAATTCTAAGTATTTGGCAAAGGCAAAATGGAGCTGGGGTGGTGTACACCCCAGTGTGTTAAGGAATAAAAAAATAATATATTATGTTTTTATTAGATATGGAGACCTTTAACAGCCGTATTTTATTATCCTTTAACTCCAGGCACTGGATTTCACTATTTAATAAATTGTTATTTCTTATATAACTATTCAAAGTTGTTGGAGAGTGGTAAATAAAAATGTTTAAATACAAAATGAAAATCGTTAGTATTTTGTGTATATTTCAGGTGTATATTTGGGACGAGCGGCTGATTATTTATTTATGTTAATATTTAATTGGACATGTTGCGTCATAATCGGATTAATCGCCGAAATACCGGTATTATTAATAATCATTGATTGATGCACACAACCCGCGATATTTACCCAATATATTTTCAGCTGCTGATGGACCCAATGGTACTATCAGTCTTATATGTTTGGTGCCAATTAAACCAGGATGTAATTGTGAATTTCTGGTTTGGCACCAGATTCAAAGCGATGTATTTACCATGGGTACTCCTTGCGTTCAATGTCGTTATATCCGGAGGGTATGTCTTACTTATATTTGTATTATATATAATATGTATAATTATTTATTTTTTAATAGTGGGGTCATGGAGATAGTCGGTATACTCGTTGGTCACCTTTATTTTTTCTTAATGTATAAGTACCCTCAAGAATTTGGTGGATTATCCTTTTTACAAACGCCGTCATTCTTGTAAGTATTTTAAACCAAATGTGTGTGTAAAATGATTAGGAGAATGAATGTATTTTTGCAGAAAACATTATTTTCCTGATTCACCGGGCGGTGTCCATGGATTCGGTGTGCCTCCGCAAAGCCGTGCTCCAAACCCGCCACCGAACCGTGCGGGAATGTTTGGGCGCCATGACTGGGGCAGAGGGAATGTCTTGGGCGGTGGAAATTAACAAAATAAACATTTTGTGTACATACCAGTGTGCCAATTGTGGTGACACTGACATTCTACATAATACAGTTTTTAATCATTGTAAACTACTCTGGAGAATATTTCATGCTTCTGGAACGAAATTTATATTTGAATTAAACAGTTTTTCATTATTTCGACATGTATAATTAAATTATAATTACGTGGCACGGTGGTTTTAATCTTTGTAAATTGCACAGGGTGTTGCTCCGGGGGAACAATTCTAATTTTAAACATATTTCTATTTGATTTAATCAATCATGATAGTTTTTGTTCATTTCAATTAAATTATAATATTACGTGGTACGCCACGTATTTAATTTTTATTGAGTGTTTCATTATAAATTTTATGATTTTCTCGTGAATAAATGATGTCTGTGTACATATATACGCATTTATTTAAATAAACATTTACAGAATTTACACACTAATTAGAATTAATAACTTTCAATATATTCGTTTATGCCCTTTTCACACATCCTATTGTTAAGTCCTAGTGTGAAAACGGCATTTTTATTTAAACAATAAACATTATATAAATAATATTTAAATTTGTTCCCGCTAAAATGTAACCTAGGGAATTTTTAATAACGAATAGGGACTTTTTATGAAAGTAACGTGACAACACTGAGTGTATGGTGAGTGAACATAGGCGCAGCAGTTTTCCCTCTTTTCGTTCTTGTTGCTAGAAAGGTAAACGAAGTTTTTGATAACATGGCTATTTTGTGTACTTTTATCCAACTTTATCGTGATCATCTGTGATATGTTTGACTGTTTCATTAAAAATAATTCACGTAGTACCCATTTTCTTTTAATATAGTTGTATATTTTTTCAGTGTAACGGATCCAAAGAATCATGTCAGATATTGAAGGGTAAGTCACATGTATTTATTATTTATTTATAATATGCATTTATTTTCGTCTTAAAAGTGCGTGTTGTAATTAACCGAAAAGCATATCCCTTCTGAGAGATATTGCGGCTTATTAACCTTAGAATTCTAATATGTCTTTCCACGCGTTAACATCTAACGTTATCAAATTTTATAGTTATATAAAAATTAACATATAGTCTTAGGTCTTTTTTACACATGAATTACATATATATTGTAAATACATTTGCATTGCTTGTTATAATACAAACTGGATTATTATTTATAACATGTACAATATTTAAATACGGCATTTCCCTTACACGGTTTTCCCTAATGGCGGCAAAAGTTTCTCTATAATACGCTGTGAATGCAGTTTTATGATACTAAATTTGTGTTTACTGACAAGTTTTATTAATTCTAGAGACGATGTCCCATCCGCGGCACCCACTGGGGGCGACATGGATGTGAACCAGGCCCTCCAGGAGGTTTTAAAGACTGCGTTAATCCATGATGGTGTTGTACATGGGCTTCATGAAGCTGCTAAAGCTTTAGATAAGTAAGTACGTGTTTTTTAATTTATTTTACTATTATATATCCTATGTAATAAACGGTGTATTGACTTTTTGAGTAATATTGGGATTGATTATCAATTAATGCTCAGATTTCAAAGGGTCTAGATTAAACGGCATTGTTCATAGTACCAGCAGGTTCCAAAATGAATCTCTTGGCTCTCCTAAACATGCAACATTTTTAGTTAATTCACTTCACGAATTGTTAATTCCTACCCAATAGCGTAAAAACAATAATCATCGTTCCGCTCCGTTTTCTGCTCCTAAATTAAAATGTATTCGTTCCACGCCGCTTAAGTATCAATTGCACAAGTGTATAGGTGAAATTTTACAAAATCTATCTATTTTACGTGTGCCTTATGTTTGCAGGCGACAGGCAATGTTGTGTGTATTAGCTGAGAACTGCGACGAACCAATGTACAAGAAACTTGTATGCGCATTGTGTTCCGAGCATCAAATTCCAATCATCAAGGTAGACAACAATAAGAAGCTTGGAGAATGGGCTGGACTCTGCAAAATCGACAGCACTGGCAAAGCACGCAAAGTTGTCGGATGCTCTTGTGTTGTTATTAAGGTTTTGTTTACGATTATTTCTATATTTTTCGTCGTTTTGTCAATTGGCCTATTGTATAACATTGAGATTATTTTTTTAATGCTCATATTGCAAACGGCCCACATTAAAATGGCATTGTTCATAGTACCAGCGGATTCCACAATGAATCTCTTGGCTCTCCCAAACGTGCAACATTTCTAAAACAGTTAATAATCCAAAATATAAATACATTATTAACTAAATTACATATATTTAAAGTGAGAGTAATTTTTTATTTCCTTCGGTAAATCATTGAATAATTTTGTAACATGACTAAAAATTGGTTCTATCTTCGAATGAATATATTATGTAAAATGTTTGTTTTAGGATTACGGTGAAGATTCTCCAGCAATCGACGTACTCAAAGAATATCTTAAAAACGCTAAGTAATGTGTATGTTAACTTTGTATAAATAAAAAACAAAAATTGAATTCAATGTGCTTCATCCCTTCAGTCGTTACGTTCTATCTCTTCAATTTAATACCCTACACCCTCACAGTATAATCTATTTGGTAGATTGGTACTATTCCCAATTACTTATTAGAACCTTTTATCATGGAAATCTTATGTATTAAGTTGTTACCTACATTTGAATACCAAATATATTTCACAACGAGAGAACGTCTTAAAACTATTATATAAGTATCGTGAAAAATTAGGACCCGAAATAAGAGCTACGTTTTTATACAAAAGTATTTTATTATCCAAAATTACAAACGATATATAACTTATTTAATATGTTTTACTCCGAGAATTTGGTATTCGCATGCGTAATGGCCATTCCTAATGCAACCAACGCATCGATTTGTCGCTCTTTCAACCGTTTCGTATCCTCCCATTTCTCCCTCTCAAAGTTAACGCGATTTTCTTCATTCTGCTTCTTATCCTGATACCTTTGTTCTTCTCGCCTACTTTTCTCCCATAAATACTCTTCGAGCGATATTTTCCGTTTCTTTTTTCGCGATCGACCAAAAACTTGCAACGCAGAAAATGTTGTCTCTTCGCCAGAAGTCTCTTCACAAACTTCGGTATCTGAGACCTTACCATCCGATGTATTCCCTAATACAGCGTCAATCTCTTCAAAATACTCCCACGTAATAGAATTTTCTCCGAACGCAATTTGTTTCTTCTTATTTGATCTATACGTTGCAAGCAAATTCCGATATTTAATATCGCATAAATCTCCAGTAATATTAACATTATTCATTTCTGTTGCAATCAATACCCATAGTTTCTTTTTCTTGCAAGTCGGTGCATTAAATTGAGCCTCTTTTTTTAATCGTAAATCTAACAATAGTTTAATTGCTTTATTCGTCCATTTGAATTCATTACTTTCATTCGTAATAACTTCTGTTTCTGGTAATGGATTCGTGTTAGTTTTATTACTTAATACAGCATCAATTTCATCAAAATATTCCCACGTAATAATACTTTCGCCTGTTGTTTGTTTCTTCTTATTTGTCCTGTATGTTCCTAGTAAATTGCGATATTTAATATCGCATAAATCCGCGGTAACATTATAGTTGCCAACTTCATTCATTTCTGTTGCAATCAATGCCCACAATTTCTTTTTTTTGCATGTTGGTGTATTGAATTGTGCTTCGCGTTTTAGACGAACTTCGAGTAGTAGTTTGATTGCGTTGCTAGTCCATTTAAAATCGTTATTCATACTTGTGGATGCTGGCTCATTTTCCTGTTGGCATATTTCTATTGTACATTTCTCTAAGGAACAAAATTGTAATAAGTCTTTTCACCTAATTGTACATAATGTGTAATACCTTCAGTAATTTTTTTGTAAAGGTCGTCGTCTACGTCTATTACGATTTCCTTTCCATTGTGAACTAAATGTATTGCATTTTTCTGTGTTTCATCCATTTTAGTAAATAATAGCCTACAAATATATGTAGAACGTATCTAAACACTGACAAGAAGTGTTGCCAGTGGCATAAAGAAAAGCTGGAGAGGCCTTCACTCGACTTTCTTGTAGTGTTACTATCTATATATATAGTTATTCCGAAATTAGACCACTGTAACTGGTTACACATAAAATATCGAATTCCTCGATTATGGAAAGGATTTTAGGGTGAAATAGAGCAAAAAATTCGGAATATACTACTAATATTGCTTTATTTTATATCACGCTAGGTGAAATGAATATTCCTTTGTGTTCGATATTACATAAAATATTTATTATACATTAAGTGACCGAAAGGAGTGGGAAAATAAAGTGTTTTTTAACCATTTTATAATAAATACTTATAGTATATTTATTAATAGTACATAATAACAGTGAAACTTAACAAGCTATTCATTTCGATTGGTTATCCATATAATTTCTCTAATACGCTGGTGGGTGCGTCTGCTTTGTACCTAGCAATTTGTCGCAATAACGCTAGTTTCTTTGTTTTGCTATTCGACGATTCCATGTCGTACAAATTGCATAAATTTATTAACAGTGATTCATTTAATCCCCGGGTTGGATTCATATTTATTGCGTTCTCTAATAATGCGATTGCTTCCTTTAATTTGCCACCGTACAGCAAACACACTCCCATATTATTCAAAATCTACACAAAAATATTATTGCTCTGAATAAACGATTGAAATAATGATATTTACCATAATATTTGCCGGTTCAAGTTGACTAGCTTGTGAGAAATACTGATATGCATCACTAAACGCATTTTGTACAACTGCAATTAATCCCCTATCGATCAATTCACGAATATCCGGTGTTTCTGACCTAAACAATGTATAAGTGTAAAATTATTTCGCTATTTATAGGGTATGATTAGGTAAAACCAATTTACAAGATAAATCGCAACCCGATGTGGATAGTATATAATATATGTGATAAATAGGGAAAGTAATGACCTTCTGAATTCTCTTGATTTTGCGAAATATTTTTCTGCCCCCGTTACATCACCTAATTGTAAATAAATTCTTCCTAAAGCTGAATACAAAGCTTGCCTATGGGAAGCCCCCCATTCTGGTCTTGTAGTCAACTCTTGTAGTACTAATATTGTTAAATCAAAATCCTATAAATGAAATATAATTAAACCATTTGAAATAGCGACAATTCAACAAATGTACTTTTTGTGCTAAAGCACAATTAACAATCGAATGCTGAATTCGGGCTTCGCGTCCTGACCATAATTTCAATGAGTCACTTCGATCCGCTACATCGATTTCAGTTGGATTACCATCTTCACACAAACCTTGCTTTAAATTATTTAACATCTAAAAATAATATTTCCGTTTCTAATCAAAATAGTTGTGAATTTCTAGTTTGTTTTACCTGTCGAACTGTGGCAAGTAAACTGAATAGTTTTGTCATAGACTCCTTCGGTTTGCTGCAATGCATTGGTAATTCAGCGAGCAATAAACGGAATGAAAACGTAGCAATTGCGCCTGGTCGGCCTCCATACATTTCTGGATAGAATTGAAAGAATAAATCTGGTTTTTCTAACTGGCCAAATGGTTCGGCTTCGACTTGCGCTAATGTAAACGATTTTATTTTAATCAGCAGCGCTATTCTAGTGAACCATAGCTGCAGGGAATGAGGCGAATGCTTTGTTGGGTGACCAGATCGACCAGTACCTAAAATTATTTTTATATATTTATATATATAACTTATTTATTTTAATATACCTTGTCCGTATATAGTCAGCAATCTCCCTGTTAAATTGACCGCCGATTTATAATACCCAGCCTGAATTAACTCGCGAAGACCTCGTTCGTCTTGTGTTACGTCTGCAGCGCTAAGAACTTTGCATTGGGCTGCTTCAGTTTCGCCTAAATATCGTGAGACTGTATCATGCACATCATCAGTCTTAAATAAATAATTATTATAAAATTGTTTTTTTTTTTAATTTTAATTAAGTCTAACCAAATCTTCTTCCAAAACTACACCAGGCATAGTTAATAATTCCCTTTCTGGAAAATAAGTGCCTGGCGGTGAAGTAACACAGGCAATTAAGGCCCGTCTAGTTTGTTCCATTGGTATCCAGGCGTCTCGACGCCTGTCCGCTTCAGTACCTCCTGCGATTCGTGTAGTGAAACCATCCTAGTACATAAACAGGGTATTCACAGCGAACCATGTAGTAATTAAGTATAGGAAATACATTAATTGCATTATTGTAAATGCTAGCATGATTTGTCATAAAACAAACTGGATCAATTGCGATTTATAATCTTAATTACTAATTGGTTCGCTACACTGGAGGCGAAAAACAGAACTACAATGTTACCAACTTAAAACACTTTTCTGGGGATATTTACACTCGAGTAACAGTGTTACCAACTTAAAATAATTTATTTACTATATTAAACCCCAATAAATTTTATATTAAAAATCATGTAAATCACTTACATCTGATAGATCTTTTGTAGCTAATCCGATGTCTGTGATAATTCCTGTGTTTGAACTAAAGTTCGCTGCTTTATTGCCAATTAAATCGAAGAAACTCGTAGGATCTGACGGTGTATGCTGCACTGGTGTTTCTGCGAAAATTCTACACACAACTGGTTCTTTGATACTAGTTTTCTTCGTGTCTGTTGTCGGTTTTGAAGATAAATCGTTGAAAAATGTCACTGAATCCGATTTACTAATTTGCGCTGCACTTTGGTCAAAATACTTGCTTAACGATGGCGTAGTATCTGATACATTCTTCGATTTATCACTTTCAAAACTCAATGTTACTTGAGGATTATTTGACTTCTCCCCTAAATTTATGTTTTGTAAATCTGTCGTTATTCCTAACACACTGTTACTTTCCATTTTTTCAATAAGATCGTGACAATTCCTGCACGTTTTATTGATTGCTACTAATTACAATGGTTAATTAATTATTTACACTTGTGATTTTTGATACACATTTTTGAGTAATACTGACAACAGGGAATCTAGGGCAAACAGTATTGCCAACTAATTTTGACAATTTTCTTGTAATACATCAAAAAATAACTAAAGGTTTTCTTCCTCAGCGTGTTGGCAACACTGCGTGCGTGTGAATGTGAAATCGTTTCATAATAAACAATAAGAAAATAGTGAAAATGTCTGCAATTGGAGTGCCAGTTTTAGGTTTAGTGTCATATACGCGTAAAGTTCAGAGTTTATATAAAAAGTCTCTTCGTTTATTAGAGTGCTGGTATGATAGACGGTAAGAATAAAACATGTATACGTTGTTACATAATACACATTTGAGTGAACATAGACCAGCGTACCGATATGAGGCTGTGTTAATGCGACAAAGATTTGAGGAGAATCGTTGTATCAAGGATATGCGTGCTGCAAAAAAATTACTAGAAAAAGGCGAAGACGAATTATTTAAATATCAGCATTATAACGTTAGAAAATGTAATGAATCTATTATTATTATTCACAGATATGTGTAAATATAATATATTTCAGTCCCGAAATCTCTTGGTGGTGTCGCGTTCGAGAGAGAGGTGCTTCCTCCTGATTGGGTCGTAGATTACTGGCATCCATTAGAGAAGGCTCAATATCCGGTTTATTTTGCTAGACGGGAGAAACGGAAGCAGGAATTTATTCATATGTGGGAGAAGAAATATGGGAAACCGGATCCAGCAGATCATAGTCACTAATTTAATTATACAGAATAGTAAATTGTACAGTATCATGTTGTATAAATAAAATTTATTTCAAAACCGAATACGACTTTTTTATAAATATTAAATCTGCAAGCAATATCTAAGTCTACAAATGTTCTTCTTTGTAGCAAAAACATATATGTAGTTGGCCTAGCGAGAAGTTGAGGGATAATTGTTTTATGATCCCTCGTCTTCTCGGTAGGTCAACTATACAAATTAAAAAAAAAACGTAATGAAATAACAATTTATTGATTACAACAATTACAAGTAATTAGCCTGGTGGCCATTTCATTTGGCGACCAGACAGTACATGGATATGTAAGTGATACACGGATTGAGCTCCAACAGGGCCATCATTCACAACCAAGCGAAACCCTTGTGCTAGTCCCTTATCAGCCGCAACTTTACGAGCTACAAGCATTAAATGCCCAAGTAGTTGGCCATCAGAATCCTCAGCTTTAGATAACTGAGTAATTGGTTTACGTGGAATAACCAAAAAATGAACCGGCGCTTGCGGATTCACATCTTCAAAGACAACACACTAAAAAAAAGTTTGACCCTCTTGACCAATTGACTACAAAAGTGATTTAACATAGACGTGATTGTAACAATCCGAGATGAATCACCTGATCGTCTTCGTAAATAAAATTACACGGGATTTCTTTCCGTAATATTTTCCCAAATATAGTATCGCCTTCTGGTCCAGCACTTTGGGCGAGAGTCACTTCGTCAGTCATATTCACAATTTGATTTTTAATAAACAATTTACAACTGGCTACACGAATATCGACTAATGTTTAGCTTGGTAACACTGATGCATGAGTTTAGTTGCAATCAGTGTACCCAATGAGTTGATGGGGAAATCCCCTAGGTCATTTTATCGCGATGGTAGTAGGGGACTGTTACAGTATTTTTTTCGCGGTTGACTAGACACTTGACAGTTTGAATGAGTAGATTGATAGGTCACTGGTAAATATCAATACACATTCATTTGTCATTAGGGTTTTAATTTGTTTTGGTTTATCGACGTGTGAAAATGTGCGGGTGTCCGTGTCCGTGTTGTGTATAATTTGTTTAATGTGATACAAAATGAAACGGTTAACAGAAGAAATGGTTATTGCGCGAACGAAAATATCGGATATGACAAAAGTAAAAAGATTAAATTGTTGGTAAGTAGTACCTTTATGTATTCCCTAGCTTAATTAAATTTAATATACGAGGCGCATTTTAATATGTAACGGCATCCTAGAGCAATTAAATGTATACACTACGGGACCAATTGTTTAAATTGTGGAAAATATACAATGGATTTTAAAAATTCTGAATGTATTTTTATATTTAAATGAATGAAAATATTCGTTTTGAGACTATTTTCTTAATTACGTCTGTGTATGTGTGTATCCCTGTGTAAATTATGATATTTCAACCAGAACTAATAACATCTCGTTATTTTTTAATATTTCGTAAAAAAAGTATGCGTTAGAAAAAAATGTTTGTAATAAAAGTTGTAGATAATAACTGTTGTTTGATGAGTATTTTTGTAAAACTGTACAATTTAGTGAAACTAGGCATGTTACTGTTTCATGGCAATGGTAGTATATAAAATAAAACAATATATAGATAGTGGAAGTATAAGAAAGTCAAAGGCCACTCCAGTTTTTTTTTAATTATTTTTTCTAATAAATTGATTAATTTGTTTATGCATACTTTTACGTAAACGAAAATTAAAGTAATAATTTTTTTAAAGGTATCGTGGTGCAAATGGAAGGTTCTGAAGCCAATCAGTGTAAGTTGCTTGTGTTTTTTTTTGGAATATGTGCATGTAAGCATGTAAAATATATGTAATCCTTGAAAATCTGAAGTGTGCTACACTTGGCTTTCTTGTACAATTATATTTTGTGGTATGTTTTATTACTAGAAAGAATTTCGATAAATCCCACATACACAGATATATACATCCCAGTATTCGTTCCTAAACTAATTAAACCTCGATTCACGAACTTAATTCGTACCTAAAGGTCCGGAAACCGAAACTATGCATTATAAATTTAAATATATAAACAGTAAAACCTCGGTTTACGAACATGTACACAAAGTACTGTAGTAAAATTTGAAATAAGTAAGAATCTAGAGTCCACGAACGAATTAATTCCTATTGGGAAAGTAGTTTCGATTTACGAACGACCTTTTTAGGTCATGTAATATTTGTTTGCAATAGTTAAATCTATCAACGTTCAAAATAAATATGAAATTAATTATTTGATTAGGGTGTTAATTATAAGTTTTAATTATAGGGGAAGTGAATTAGCGGACGTGAGTTTGTTACGGCGTATGCCGAATGTGGAGGTGTTGTCTTTAAGGTATGTGGTGTTCATTAGTTATTTATACGAAATTCAAAGTATTTCATTATTGATATTCAATGTGGGCAGTTGTTGTTTGCCCACGTTGCCTTGACAACATTGATACGAGTCTTTTTAGGTAAATGCTGCAAGGTAGAATACGTAAACATCGATCATGCAATCGTGACTCATCTTATTATACTACGTTTTCAATAAATACAAAAATAATACACAATAAATTGTCCATTCTATTCAATTATCCCATTTTTTTTGGCAAACCTACATTTCTTTTTCAATATATAGATTTATAAACAATTTAATTTCTTCATATTGATAACCTAAAGGTCATACAAAAATATTAAAAATAATGATTATGCGATTTAAAATATAATGCCAAAAACAATTCGGATGTTTCTGTTTGTTCTCTTTAGTATAAACAAAATTTGTGGATTATCCGATTTCGAATACTGTCGTCAACTGCAAGAGCTGTACGTTAGACAAAACGAAATATGGAATTTAAATCAAGTGTGTTACTTGCAAAATCTAGCAAATCTAAAACATCTGTGGCTTGGCGAGAATCCGTGTGCAAATGCGGAAGGGTATATTTTATTCAATCAAATCAAAAAAAAAATGGCATTAAAAACACTGATTAAATTATTAGATATCGATTGGCTGTGATACGTGCATTACCTCAACTGCAAAAACTTGACAATGTGATCATACAACCCGAAGAGCTTTCGGACGCATTGAAAAAAGGGCAGATTCTTGTGCACCCAGATGAACAAACTGAACCAGAACAACAACCCCATTACGAACAAACATCTGGGTACCGATCGCCACGAACGTATAATGATCAAGAGGTAATTTTTCCCAATTTATAACAACAATAATATTTATGAATATGTTCACTAAACTAAACAGGTTGAGCATGAAGCAGGAGACCCTGGAGACTTTTATGAGAACGATGAGAGAAGAGAATACGATTCACCGACTATGCAGGTAAATATGCGACATAAATTCACTCGAAATATGCAATCATTGTTTATTTATTCAGGATTATTCGAACGGGGACAAACAATATAATCAGTACAGACAGCACGAGGGAAGTGATGAATCGAATTCATTTGATTTGCCACGTAGAGAACATACAGAGAAAAACAGTTGTCCTGTAAACCATCGGCCTCCATTTCACAGACGACCAGTTACACGAGTAAATATGTTCAATTGCAGTAGTGCAGGGTGCAAATATTTACAATTAATTGAAATTTTGCAGAATTCTAATATTCTTTCGGCAGTTCTTTGTTTGGTTAAAGAATTGGATTATCCCAGTTTGGAAGTTATAGAAATGGCAGTTCGTTGCCGTATGGATGAAATTAACGAATAATATATATGATATTTTAATCTTTAATATTTATTTCACATAATTTTTGCACTTAATAATTTTTTTCGTGAATAAACATTTCTTCGTATGGTCTAGAAATGTATTTTTTCTATAATTATAGAAGTTATTTACAATATTAACAAAAAATAGCAAGATTAGGTTTGACGATTTTCAAATCGTTATAAAAATCAAAACATTAAGTAATAAGCGATTTAAATTGTAAAAAACGATTAAAAATCAGGGGAAAAACGAAATAATCGTAATTTAGTTCGATTAATCGGAATATTTGCATTAGATTATATATAATATAACCTCCCCACTAATACTAATACGATTTTAATACATTAACATATTGGGAGCAAAATTAATTATATATATTACACCCTTGTTTTCGTAAAATCGAGCGAGTCATGTAGTGAAATGAATTCGAATATTATTTTATTTTATATTTGTGATATCGAAAAGAAATGTATGAATCAAAATCCCCTGGAAACGGGAGCTGTGCTATAAACACATTGCCTTATGATATTAGAAACTATTTGTTATATAATTTAAGAGAATACCTATTTTAATTGTTGATTTAATTTACTATATTTAACTTTTAAATGCTTCTATGTATTTTCTTTGTTACTTAATAAATGTTTATTACATGAATTTCTTGTTATACACCTATTACTTTCTTATACAGTTGTATATAAGGAAGTATAATAGGAATTAGAGCATTATTTCTAAATTACTATTTCCAAATAATCAGTCTTAAAACAGCTTTTTACTTATACGTATGTAAATAAGGAAGTTTTGTAATCTCGAGATTTAACGGAAACAAAAGAGCTACATTTTGAATATACAAAAAGTATTTTATTATCAAAACATTACAAACGAATTACAAGTAAAAAACACTTATTTATTTAATGTGAATTAGAAATACGAAACATGTATTTTTAATTAACACATTTATCAGGAACTTATGCAAGTTTATATTATTTAGTGCCAGTTGAGCCAAACCCTCCTTCGCCGCGTTGAGTTTCAGTTAATTCCTATAATAAATCATTTTTAGGTCTAATCTGCCATACCCAGCATTCAATTCCATACAAGAATTCAATAAATAACATGTATGTATTTAACATTCATTTGGCTAGTGGCTCATTTTCCTTTTAGGCTTAATCTGCCATACCCAGCATTCAATTCCACACAAGAATTAATTAATATACACATACCTGAACTTCTTGCAGTACAGGGTAACAGATTCGTTCGCAAATAAGCTGAGCGATACGGTCTCCTTTCTTAATCTCGAAGTCAATATCACTGAAATTAAACAGAATCACCTTCAAAGGGCCTCGATAGTCCTCGTCAATGACGCCAGCTAAATTATAATTACAATTAGAACCGTAATAATGATAATATATGAATAATATTTACCTCCAACATCAATGCTATTTTTCGCTGCAAGGCCCGACCGTGATGCAACTCTACCGTAACATCCTTCCGGAACTTCAATTTTGATATCGGTACATATCATTTCTTTACCACGTTTAGGCACTGTGTAATCATAGGCACTTTTTAAATCGAAACCAGCGGCTTTTAGCGACCCTTTGCACGGTGCAAACGCGTTTTCAGATAGTTTTGTGTAGCGTAGAACAGGCAATTGTTCAGCAGACATTTTGAAATGATTTCACTTTTGTAAAATAGACAATGAGAATACAGAGCACGCCGATTTGAACGACAAAAGATGGCGAAATTACTCTTTTTGGCCAGTTATTAACCTAAACTGCTACTCTTCCCGCGAAAATTAGCAACCGGCAACGGCAACCTGGAAATAGTGTTGCCAACAGGTTTTCAGAAAAACCCCCTATTAATGGTTTAGCAAGTATACACTAGGCAAAAAAAAGCGGGAAATTTTGAACAGTCACCAGAAAATGTATTACTTATGAGGGTAGTTTGTACGTTTGTCGCGATTTTATTGTGTTAACAGTATTTTTTTAATACATTTTATAATTGTTGTTAGGTCTTACAATTTTTCATAAAAAAATTAGTGCATACATAATATTTTTTTATGGCCAGAGTAGAGAACAGAAATTTGGCCTTACGAACGACCGAGTATATAAGTTATATATATATTTGGATTTAGGGCGACGAAACAAACACTTTTTGTTAAGGAATATTTTTTGATCCGAGAATGCTACAGACACACGACCGGATGCTATATATATATACACTTATAGTGAAATCTAAGTATCCGGAAGTCAAGTTTTTTTTTCTTTTATAGCAATTAACAAATAGGCAACTATATGTCCATTACATATATAATGTAATTATTTTTAATTTGAATTATATGACTATATATTTCATTTAACTGTTTTTCTACCATGTAATTATGAATATGTCCTTTATATATAAATAATGTTGGAAATAATAGGCTAATGGGCGCTCAGGTCACCTTTAAAACACGACACACACTTAATAATAAACACACACACGAGTCATCCGGCTATTGGACACATATACAGTAATGCCGAAGCGTGCAATAAACAACACGGTTCTTGACGACATTATTGTTCCGCTCGAGCTGCCGTAATTCCGCAACAATTTGTCATGCCACTTCTCAAAAAACACTCCTTATTTCGGTCTTACCGTTTAGTTTGTTTGCGGGTTCTGTACAATGCGCAACTGGATTATTATTACTTATTATAATACCTAAACAAAATGTGTTTGCAACTAATATTATTGTTTTGTGTTATTTATATAGCTAAAGTTTATTCTGTCTCTGATGCGCGTTTAGCACAGGTAAAAATTTTAATTATTAATTATTTCGTACTTAAAGACAATATTTATAACATTTAGAATCAATTTCTTAAAAAGCTGCGCTTAAAATGCTTTTGGCGGGAAACATACAATTCTGTATTAAATTGGTAATTTCCAGGATGTGCCTTTAGCCTAAAACTTATTAAATATATCATCAAATTATTTAGAAATTGTAAATTAAGGGAATGCGTTATGAAATAATATTTATAGTGTACTATTTAGGCCATGGACACCTTTTAATCAAGGAAATCTTAAGTATTTAATAGTTATATCGCGAATAAATGATCTCGAACATATATAATTAGGTCAATATTAATATTATTACTCATTCAATGTTTATAATGTTACAAATTTACTAATAGAATACATAAGTTTCACTAGATACATATGTTAACTGCGTTACGGTTTATAATTTCAAACTACGCTCCGTGACGACCTAAATAACAACTAGAATCTTTTGTTGAAACAAACATAACACAAACACATGTATAATTGCATAAAAAGAAAATTGAACAATTCCAGGGAAGTAATTTAAATCTAGGGGATGCCCTTCAATTTTTGCGCGAATACGATACAGAAGCAGCTGGCATGTGTTTCCGGGTTAGTTCAGCACAATGGAATTACGCCACAAATATAACGGATTTTAATAAACGGCGAATGATCGAGGAGCAAACTTTACGCGCGAAATTTGAACGATTATCGTGGCGAAAAGCGGTCAGCTTTGAATGGTCCCGGTTGCCGGACCCAATGGCGCGCAGACAGTTGCGCCTTCTTGTCACAGAGGGCAGGGCTAGTCTCGCGGACGATAAGTATAACGAGGTATACAACTCACAGCTAGCCAAATTTTTTAAATAATTTGGCGGGAATAGCGGTGGTTATGAATATATGTAATTTCTAGATTTATCATTTAATTGCGGAAATGAAGGATATTTATGCGAACATAAGAGCGTGTCCATTTAATAGTTTTGACTCACGGTACTGCGACCTTGAATTAGAACCAGATATTACGAAAATAATGGCGAATTCGAGAAACCCTGAGGAGCTATCGCATATTTGGAAGGAATGGCATGATAGAATTGGTCCACCTATGAAAAATAAATATATGCGGTTTGTGCAACTGGCGAATCAGGCTGCACGAATGAATGGTATGATTTATTTAAAAATATATATATATATATTATTAACAAATCATTCCTCGTTCATGAAAAATTCTAGGAGCCTACATCAGTTTCCTGAAAAAAATAAAATAATTATTATTTTTTGAAGAACATTGTATTTTTTTTTAGGGTTTAGTGATGCAGGCGAACAAATGCGTTTCGCGTACGAGTCTGAGGATTTAGAATCTGAAATGTTAGAGACTTGGTTGAAGTTAGAGCCGTTATATAAAGAGCTTCATACGTATGTACGAAAAAAATTAATTCAACGGTATGGTGAAAGGTATATAAGGCCCGATGGGCCTATTCCAGTACATCTGTTAGGTAATCTTTGGGGACAAGATTGGAGTAATATTAAAGATATTGTAATGCCATTCGCGCAAATTAGAAATATTGATATTTCTGAAGAAATGCGTCGACAAGAGTATACGCCTTTAAGGTATAATGTTTTAAAATATTAGATTTGTTATTCATTATTTAATTTGTCTCATTTATAGAATTTTTCAAGTAGCTGAGGAATTTTTCATTTCATTAGGAATGAAAGCAATGCCACCAGAATTTTGGCGATATTCAATTATTGAAAAACCACTTGACCGCAGAATGCAATGCACTGCAAGTGCATGGGATTTTTGTAATCGAGTTGACTATAGGTAAACTAATTCATAACATATTTCAGAATATAAATATTAAAAAACAAACACCTTATTTTATAGAATAAAACAATGTACCCAAATCGACATGGAGAGTTTCATATCAACTCATCATGAAATGGCACATATTCAATATTATTTACAATACGCAGATCAATCATATCTGTATCGCGATGGTGCTAATCCAGGTAATATAATTAATCCAAAATTACCCTTGTCCCACTACTTGCTTTTAAAACCCCCCAGATTTTTACAACTCCCTGATTAATGGCGCTCTAAATTTATATTGTATAGGGATTTACATATTATTTGTTGGGGATTCACAGGTTTTCATGAAGCAGTCGCAAGTGCAATCAGTATGTACGTAAATAATCCAGTGTATCTACGCCGGTTAGAATTATATCACAACAATACAGATATTTATGAATCAAATATGAATTATTTGATGACAATGGCCCTAGAAAAGGTTGCTTACGCACCCTTTGCATATCTGGTCGATAAGGTAATGTAAAAAAAAAACAATTTGGCATCGGCGGGATTCGAACTCTTAACCTCTAGGGCGAAAGACGATAGTTAAAATATTATATATAATCCTACTGTAAAAATAAAAGCTACATTTAAATGTACGGTTTTAGTGGCGCTACAAAATATTCCGTGACGGCGTCCGTAACATGAATTCTAATTGGTGGGAAATGAAACTACAATACCAAGGCGTTACACCACCGATACCAAGAAATGAAAACCATTTGGATCCAGTAGCAAAACGACATATTCCCGCCGATTTACCCTATTCTAGATATTACATCGCTTTGCTTTTACAGTTTCAAATACACGAGGCTCTATGTAACGCAGCTGGTTACAACGGTCAACTACATCTATGTAATATTTACCGCTCACGTGAAGCGGGTCGTATTTTAGCGTAAGAGTTTATATACATATATATATATTATAATTAACTAAAAGTGTATATAATTTTAGTGACGCATTAAAATTAGGCAAAACAAAACACTGGAAAGACGTAATACGTATTTTAACAAAAGGCAAAACAGATAAACTATCAGCGGATGCAATGTTGCGGTATTTCCAACCATTAGAGCAGTGGTTACGAGTGCAAAACCGGGATGAAATTATCGTTGGTTGGAGAGCAAATATGGAGGATACAGCATTGTTTCAATCATTACGCAGTCATCAACCGAATAAAACTCCAACGATATCTCTTTTCTTTATACCATTCATTATTCAGATGTACAATTTATTTTACTGATTTTTAATATAAATCACAGCTAAATGGTTATTATTTAGACTTAAGAAGGAAATTAATGTAGTATTTATTCTAATTCATTTTGTTTTAAATGAATTAGACCGAAAAGTGATACAAATAGTGATGTTTAATACTGTAATATTAGTGAAATAATGTAATATACATTTAAGATTATTATAAATTATATATATAAACACTCAGTTGTATGTGAATGTGTAGAACGATTTGTTTATGTTTCTAAGGTAACTAAAATTTTAAATGCTGTCTGCATACGTTATTACAGTAGTTAAAATAAATATATTATGTATGAATAGTGAATATAAAAATAGAAGTAGTACCTAAGTACAATGTGTGTGTTATTGAATGTCAACATAATTATTAAACATCAAAATAAATATATTATATATGAAGAGAGAATATATAAATAGAAGCATAATTGTGTGTGTTATTTAATAACAAATGGAATGTATATGATATGGGTAGACGGTGCCCACGGGTTAACCTAATATATATATAATAATGAAATCGGGTAATTTTATGAATATTTTATTTAATATTATGTATATTTTCTTACACTACTCATAAAAGTATCAATTACCTTTATTTGGCATTTTAGTGGCGGCCAAATACGGGTTATCGATATCCCAATTATTATTCACGTTCTCTTCTTGATGTTTCTGTAAATCTTCATTTACAGAATCATCATTGCCATCCGATTGTGTAGCGCTTTCCGATTGTTTCCGTTCCGATTTGATTCGTTTCCGGGGCGGCGCTTCGCTAGGCTCAATGTGCGCCTCATATTCTAAATCTTCTGGATCAAAGATTTGGTCTTGCGGCAACATTGCATTTAAGTACGGGGGAAATATTGGTTTACACGCAATTACTATAATAAATATAAATACATAAGACACTCACAAATTGTTGTATTTATTTGGAAAAACTTACAAGGAAACATATGATTATCCTCAGTGTCGAATAAATTGTGCGTGTCGTTAGTTTTTGCTAAAAATCGAGTCAAAGCCTTTTCAATATCTCGTTTCTGTGCCGCAGCTTTTTCCCGAATTGCCTCATACTCGGTCACTGGTTGTTTGTGGGTCTAAAGAATAATTACTAGAGTGGCCTTCACTCGATCATTTTTATTATAAATAATATATATTTTAAATATTATTTTATTTTGTTTGAAATGCAGTAAGTCCCGTATAACACGAATGGTATAAATAACGTGTAACTTATTCAATTTTATATACTAAAATAAACGAGGAATAATAACTTAACCAGAAGTAGTGGTTTACTCTTACAACTTATTAAATATCTCAAAAAGGACATGAGTTACAGAAAAAATGAAGTTATTCTAGCAATATACATACGTAAAAGTAAAAAAAAAAAAAATCCCTATAAAGTCGCTATAAGACTTACAGGTGTTCGTATATAGGCATGTGGGTCGGGGAATGGCGGTAAATGCCCCGGCACATGACTAGGATGTGGCTGCTTTGTCCCCGCTGGCAGCATATTATATTGTTTATGTGCCAAAGATTGCTGTAAAGCGGGTAGACTACCCCGATTAGTTCGTTTCGCATATTGTTCAATCCCCTGAAATGAGACTCCTACAAAAATCATTACAATTGCCTAATCGAGAATTCTATATTACCGACCCATGTTTACTAGACCTAAGATGATGTCGCCTATAACAGGCTCAGAGCGACCTGTTAGTTCACAAAAGTTCCGGCTGCTTTGACCAATTTCAATTAGAACTGAAATATGGTTTATTAACACAATAAACAAAATAAAATCACCTACGTTCCCCAATATCATAAAATCAATTAACAATAATTATAATTACTTTAGTCATATTTATACAGTTGCAATGTAGAAACTAGACATAATAGAATAACTTACAGCATTGGAGAATTTCAGTTAATGTCTCTAAAGCTGGTTTATCTATAGAATCATAACCTAATTCCAATAAAATACTAGACACACAAGCACCTAAGATTTTTCTACGAAATGTGGAACACTGAACTTCCATACTTATAACACAACGTTATTAAATTATTAATTAATAAAAGTTTATTTTACACAAACATCAACAACTATGAACAAAACAAATATGAACAGTGTTGCCAACATTTGAAAATCAAACTTCCCATAATTCCATGTTACATATTAGCTGTATTCTTTTTACAGACAATTTCAGCTTGTCTCGGGTAAAAAAATTAAAGAATTGTAACAAGCTATCTATATTTGCAAGTAGATGTTACATTTTAAGTAATTTATAACATATTTACAACTACTACAACTCTTAATAAATAGCACTAATAGAGTTTATTCCAATTTTCCTGCTCTTCTCTTTCCTTGATAACGTCTTTGAGATACGGTTGCAAATACGTTTCGTCTTCCTCGTATTTGGTCCATTGCTCTTTTGGTAGTATGGAATGGGTCAAATTTAGTTGAATAGCACGAAGAAGACGGTAGTTTCTTAGGTCGCGTGTTTCTCCGGGTAAACGGCGTAAAGCTTCCTGGACATCTGGCGTCTCATATAAACAATCGTCTCTCATTAGACCTAGTTTATTAAAGCCAGATAAATTGTATGCCCATTTCTTAAGAGCAGTGCTAGCAAATCGTCGTTGCACAAAATACACAGCCATTTCAAAAATGTAATACCGTATTAGATAACTACACAAAATTTCTTTCAGACAACCATTTATTGTGTAACAAAATTCATGGTGTCCAACTGTGTAAACGAAAAGTAGTAACTTTTCGTTTACGTAGTTGGAGACCATTTTCAATTGAGTACGTGATTTAATTTTGAATTATAATTTTATTTAACTAAATGATTTAAAATCAGTATATCTATATATATAATATCTATTTAGTAGAGTTGTAGTCAAAATATTTTGAATTCAACTGAATTGAAACTCAACTGTCTAGGGCTATTGATTGCAACTAAAATAGTAACATATGGTATAGGGAAGAGAATACACATTTGGCAATACTGATTTTAATATTATTAAAACTGATTATAACCTTTAATTCATTTCGTTCTGTCATTGTGTCATGTATCAAAATTTATAGTGAACTAGTATAATGCATAATCAGGGATTAATTTCTCTTTAAATAATCAATCTCAACTATACCGGAGTAGGGGATAGATTTATTTTTAATATTATTTGTGTAAAAGAAAAAAATGGCATATACTGCAGATGTTTTCGATGACATAAATATGTAAGTATTAATCATTTATTATTTGTATTGTCTACTTATATAATAATTGGTATTTATTATTCGTTGTCATGGTTACCCCTATTAGTTCCCGTTGCATTATAAAACAAACAGCCTTTATACATATTTATATAGCCCTAAATATAAAATCACCCTTAATGCAGAACATAGAAAACAATATTAATTGTTGATTATTTTAAATATTTATGGATGTAATTTCGTAGGAGTTAATTAACTCAAATAATTTTACACATTTTATATGTAATTTTTATTTTACATAAAAGCAACAAAATGTTACCAACTTAATAAATCGAATAAATAGTTTGTATACTGACAAGCAATGCTAGCATTCACAGCAACAAAATTATATATATTTGCTGTGAACGCTAGCATTGCTGGTCATAAAACAAACTATTTCTAAGCTAAATTACTATTGTTTCGTTGTGAATAAACCTAATGAATCTACGAAAAATATAAAAAAAAAAATCAGATAGAAAACTGGAGTTTTCTCTGGTTCAAGTAAAAAAAATATATATATCAAATGTAAAATTACTATTTTCAAGCATCCGGGGTGGCTTTAGCTCGGCTTTTACTTTTTTTTTCTCTATATATCAGGCTTTGACCCATATTTTTTACGGTTTTCGTTTTGGTTCATGTAAAATATATATATATATATATATATATATCAGTTCTCTTACTGTTTTCGGTTTCTTTATAATTTTGTAAATATTTTTATTTGTATTAAAAATGTATTTCACCATAATTTTTTTTATAAACTTGTACTTAATAGAAATAAACTAATTTTTTTTTTCGGTAAAAGTAACGATTTTTTCTGGTTTTTGGATCAATTCCGGTTCGAAACCCAGTATATGTATAATTTCTGCTATAATTGCCATAAAATAGTGATTTAAAAATGTGATTATTCATGAAATGGTATTATTAGATATATAACTCCTGAGAAATTGTACATTGAGCCAAAGGATAGTGTTATTATACTAACGATTGATCGTGTATCGGAAATAATAACACTAGAGAATAATGTGGGGCAAATACCGTCGTCTAGTAATCGTAAAGCTGTGTGCGGAATACTTGGCTGTATTTCGCTAATAGCTGGGAAATATTTAGTGGTTGCTACACAAAGAATTCATGTTGGATACATCGCGGGACAAGCAATTTGGAGATTGGCTTCATCGGAGTTAATACCTTATACACGTAGCACTCTACATCTGAATAACGAGCAATTAATCGATAACAAATTGTATATATCGATGCTAGAACATATGCTTGATACTCCCTATATTTATTTCTCGTATACATATGATTTAACGCATACTTTACAACGACTACACAATACCGCACCAGATTTTTTACAGGTATATTTATCAAATTGGATTTTTAAACTAATTTTTAATATTTATATATTTTTTGTTCAAGTTATCATTACTAGAACGAGCCGATTTAAGATTTGTGTGGAATGGGCATTTACTAAAAACATTCAATTCGCCTGAACTTTGTAAATTTTGCTTGCCCGTCATTCAGGGTTGTATCCTTTCTTTAATTCATAGGTTTATTCGTTTATATTCTGTGTGTCTGTAGCATTCTCCCTTTCCTTAACTATTTAAATTAGTCATATCAATAAACCAGTGCTGTGTAAATGGGCAATCATTTTCCTTGAGTATTGTCTCAAGACGTAGCGTTCAGCGGGCAGGCACCCGCTTATTCCGTAGGGGCATTGACCACCAAGGCTCTGTCGCCAACTTTGTTGAAACTGAACAAATCGTTGAATTCCAAGGAGATAGAGCAAGCTTTGTACAGGTATCAAACAACTACAACTTTCATCCACACAAATAATGAATAAGCAACATCTTAGACACGAGGCTCAATTCCATTATTTTGGCAACAATACCCAGACTTACGTTATAAACCACCGCCAAAATTAATACCTGGTGAAAATCACGCAGCGATGTGTGCTCGCCATTTAGAAATTCAAATGCTACATTACGGCAGACAAGTACTAGTCAATTTGATTGATCATCGCGGTCCGGAGCAAACACTTGAAGTTACATTAGATGAAACTATATCGCAACTTAACAATGCGAATGTTCGGTTAGTCGTTTATAGTAAATTAGAAGGTTTCATATTATGTTATATTATGTATATTCAGGTATGAATCATTTGATTTTCATGCTGAATGCCGCAGAATGCGCTGGGATCGGTTAAGTATTTTATTGGATCGATTGGCGCATGAACAGGATGATTTTTCGTGCTTCCTCTTAACTCGAGACGGGACTCTAGCGTCTTTACAAGATGGAATATTTCGGACAAATTGTATTGATTGTTTAGATAGGACTAATGTAGTACAATCTATGCTAGCTAGGCGATCATTAACATATGTGTTACAAAAATTAAATATTCTTCGTACTGGACAAACGGTTGAGGAACAAGTTGCGCTGGAAGCGATGTTTAAAGAAGTACATTTAAAAAAAAGCGTTCTACACATACAAACAAAAACTCACTATACATATAATTTTAGGTTTGGGCCGATAACGCAGATATGATTAGTGTTCAATATTCAGGCACAGGTGCATTAAAAACCGATTTCACGAGAACGGGTAAACGAACCCGAGTTGGTTTACTGAAAGATGGTTACAATTCAATGACTCGTTATTATAAAAATAATTTCGCCGATGGTTTCCGACAAGATGCAATTGATCTATTTCTAGGACATTATATTGTTCAAGATGGTGAAGGTTCTATTCGGCCTTGCCCACTTCGTATTGATCGAGGTTGGAAATATGTTACAGTAAGTGCAACTTAAACTCTAATAATAAAGCTTTATAGCGCAATATAATGAATAATGTATATATTTTAGTTCCCGTCTGTGTTACTAATTGCGATTGCAATGTTCATGACTTGTGCTGTACTGCCGTCGGAGTATTCAACTGAGACACTCCTGTATTTACTGTTCTGGGGCTCAATGGTGATTGCTACGGGTACTACAATATTTAGATACGGGCCTGAGTTCGTTGATCGTCCGAAACTTAGCTAGAAATGTTTATACTTTTATTGTTACAAATTTCCTTAAATCTTTAGGTACTAATTGTTATTGCAAATCATGTACATTTTTATTAGTAGCTTGTTTGTAAATCTAACAAAACTTTTGTATTTTCTCCAGAAATCGTAGATTTACATGTTAGGTGGTTTTTAATGGAAAAACATTTTCTTCTAATTAAATGCACTGAAAATTGTTAAATTTTATTGTATATAGTATTAAGGTATAGGTATTTTATATTCGGATCGGATTTATTTCATATATTAAATCAGTATGTTATTAAATAAAAATTAATTGAAATTTAGTTCATAATGTAGGAATCATTCAATATTAAAATTATGAGAAAATGTATATAAAATATAGGAAAATAATATATTTCAAAGCATGCAACAAATCTTTTATAACATTTATTTCATCCAATTTGGGGATTTAAAAAGGGTTTTACTGATGCACCACAAAATAATTGGTGATATATTCTATTTATTGTTCCAATTTTATTTAACTTCTATTACATTTATATTGAAATATAAATATATTCAAATAATCATGCGTTCCGCTTAACTATTACAATATATACCAATGATTTTTTTATTATCAATATGATACAAAAATATTCTTCATTGTTATGAAAAAGTGATGTTTTGAATATTCATGAATTTTAACATGAAATAAATACACAACTAGTTATAAGATCTTAGTAGCGACACTGTTTTTCTTTTTATAACACATACAATTGTTAATAAATGGCACATCTAACAGCAAATAACTAAAATAATATGCAATATTAGTTTAACAATAATCGTTGAAAAATTCTACATCCATAGTTAACAATTAAAAAAGAAAAATGACCAAATATTGAAATTTATCAAACTATTTCCCAAGAAACAGAGTGAACAATTCACGTATAACATACATACATTTTAAAAATAGGCTCGGAGAAGGAAGTACATCAAAAGTTAACGGAAACAACATATAACTACGATTCATTGTTTATAAATACGAGCGAATGATGTAAGGATTTTTTTTTTTACTGTTTTAAAAGACGTTATTAAACACACAGTATTGCTTTTTTGATATGTATATTGTGGTGTTTTGCAGTTTCTTAATATTCAAATAAAGTTAACCCTGTCTTTAAATAAATTTGCATTATTATAATTTAATTATCTTTTAATAAAATATAATTAAACTGGTTACGTTTACTGTTTTGACGAATTCAAAAATTAGTCAGTTATACTAATTTATTTGAAGCGAAGGTTGAACGATATTTAAATAACAAATACAAAGGAAAAATAGTATTTGGTCAGCAACAAAAACAAAATCTAATACAAAGAAAATTGTTGAATGAATTATCGTTTTAGCTAATTCATAGCTACCGTGATACTTTGTTCAATTTATAAAAAAAGATAGTCAATTGTTTTCGATAAAACTTAAATACTTAATTTCATATAAACTAAAGAAAATAAATCGTAACGTGTTCACGTTCTTTAGTTTTTAGCGACCATATTTGATTTTCCAACGAAGTTCATAACTGTTTTGGATTTGGCAAGAGTTTCTTAGTATATACAAACTATTATATAATATATACGCGATAAAAATAAAAGTTAGATTGGGGTATTTTTTGGACAGTTATATATACCCCTTATTCACAACCAGTCTATCTCTTCAAATGAGTGGTAACCTTTAATTATAACTTAATTGGTTCATTGGGCGGAACTTCCTCATTTGTGTGCTCCAGGAGTACGGCTTTCTCCTCGTTTCTGTTACTGCTCCCACTCATTACACTACTATTGTACATTGTGTCGTATACTGGATTTTCAAAATTCGTACTCTAGGAATTCAAAATAGTTATATTAAATCCACATCCTACAATTATATATATATATATATAGTATACCTTATCAGGATCTAGTGCAAAACTTCGTTCTAATGGATCAACATCATCTTCTACATCTCCATTCATATACATTGGATTAGAGATCTCCAGATTATTATCATCTAGGCGTTCATGAGTAAATGGTTTACAATTATTTCTGCGTTGCAGCGTAATATAACCGATAGCAAGTCCAGCTAATAGCAAAGCTAATAAACCGAAGAATATTAATAATCCAGTTATAATGCTTCCAGAATTTGAATCACTTTTAGATTCAGCTGCAGCTTGTAAATTAATAATTTCACATTTATCTCCTTCAAAGCCATGCGGGCATCTGAATTAAACAAAATAGTTTAATTTATTGTCTAATTTTCAATGAAATGAAATGAAACACTTACTTGCAGTATGCGCCAGCTGTATCATTAGTGGTACAAGTACCACCATTTTCGCATTTACCGAAACACGCGTGTTTAATTGAACACTGTTCACCTGACCAATCACCTGTGCAGAAACAACGGGGCTGTGAAGTCGTATTAAACACTTGGCAGACACCGCCATTTTGGCAGTAAGCCGTGCAAGAGTTCTGATGGCCCAGGTAAGTCTAAAAAAATAATTATTTCGTTATAAAGGTTCACCTATTGTTGAACATAAAATAACAAACCTCGCAATTGTTTCCACCGTAAGTATTGGAACATTTGCAAATTTCCCTATCGTTAATTACAACACATTTGCCCCCATTTAGGCATTTATTGCTAGCGCACAGCGTTGGGCAACCTGCCATACCAGGTTTCTCTTTGCAGAGATCATTTTCACAACGTCTGCCGCTAAATAATGGGGGACAATTGCATTCTACTTGCTTGTTCCCTTTCCGGCACGACCCTAAGACAATTTTTATTTAAATTATTTATAAATCTCAAACAGTAAATAATTTTATATTACCTCCATTTTGACATATATTGGAGCATGCATCTTGTTCGCATTTCTTTCCGGAATATCCTGCAAGGCAAGCGCATTGAGGTCCATTTAAAGTTAACGTACAGACTCCCTAAATACACAAAAACATTCAGTTAGATACGCTAAGACATATGGTTTTTGTTAAAATTTTACTTTATTGCTACAATATGCGTCACAATCAGATAATTGGCAGTTTTTGCCACTGTAGTTGTCTGGACATTTGCATACTTCTGTGCCGGACGTTTCTTGAAAACATACACCGCCATTCTGGCATGTTAACTGGAGACAATGTTCACAACGGGCACCTGGAAGAGTTATCAAAATTATAAAAACGAACTCGATTTCGTGCAAATATTCCAAAACAAAATGTACCAGTATATTCTGGTTGGCAGTTGCATTGTGGTAATCCTGGATGTGGTGTAAAGCATGTGCCGTTATTATAACAACGGCCCTCACATATGTGGATGGGAGTTTCGCATCTTTCTCCGGTCCATTCTGGGGGACAGTTACACTAAGGGCAGAAATAAAATGCATCTAATAATTAATTATTTTCCTTTAACAATTAAAACTTACCTTTAATTGTGCGTCAGAATCGCCTGTTCTTGAGGACAATAAATCTGCGTAGCACATACCCTTGTGTCGACAATATTGCGAACAACGGTAATGTTCGCAATGTGTGCCCGAATACAGTGGATCACATTCACAACGCGGAACAGAATTGATTATCTTACATTTTCCATTTAGACAATTCAAATTGCAAGTGGAAGTTGCAATCACAGCGGTTTCTGTGTCTGCCTTGCATCTAGTCTAATATATATAAAAAAAGAAAAGTAATAATAACAATTTTTCAATGCTTCAGGGGCGGCTGGGAGGTCTCCTCTTGCCGTCCTCTGGGAAGCTTAGAAAACAAATAATGAGAAAAACAAAAAGTTTGCGAATTGGACAATGTAATAATAAAATAATATTATATATTTTAAAATAAAATTTGGTCAAAATACAAACCATAAGAATGTGAAAAACAATAAATAACAACACATACTGTTTCATTTTGAAAGCAACACTAACCTTCTTCAATAACAGGTTACCCAATTAATAACAACGATTTTCAAGTGTTTCATAACATACTAGAAACACTTGAAACGACCTTGTACTGGGAATATCCAATATGCAGACAAATACTCTCACAAACGTAGATAATATTCACAGGTATAATAATAATTAATGATCCACTCACCTCGTTACCAGTTCCCGCTGATGATATAAAACCATTGGCGCAAGTGCACGCTCTGTCAGTCACACTTAACAAACAAAAGGCCGATGGATGACACGGCATTTCTTTACAAGGATTCGGTACTGCAAAATAAACAAATTAAATCACTGTGATTGTACGTTTAATTAGCTGCGCGTATTCTGTTTTATTATAACTAAAACGAATTAGAAAGTTAAAGATTTTGTGTTGATTCAAAAGTTTTCGCAAAACACTGGAATGTTCATTTTATTAAAATGTTGTAACCATTCTTGGTACATTGGTTGGGATTCCCGGATGTTTTTCATTCTTAGGAATCGGGAATTGCTTTTTAGTATTTCCAGGAATCTTGGGAATATGTTATTTTTTACTCATTAAAACAATTAAATTCGAGATTTTAACGAAAATATATGTTTTGATTATTTTTGAGTCGAATCTGATTATTTTTGTTATGTGTGTGTGATAATAAATTATTAGTTTAAGAAAACAAACTATGTGGCATCACAAACTGGTCGACTAGTTAGGAGCTTGTCCTAAATTATTAAAAAAGCTACCAAAAATAAATACATAAGATACATTTTCTCAGATATTTATTATGTTTATATCGAACCACCGTTCGTGTTCGCGTTTACGTATATTAACCGTTTCGTCATTTAATATAATTATTATTATTTGCCGTTTCCTTTATTTAAATATACGTTTGTCTAAATGAATACACATACAACGAAAATATATGTTATTTCGTCAAGTGGCCCAGGAGTATCGAAATATTGTCTACCGTACACGAAAGTATGACGGATAGACTAATTATTGGCGACTGAACCAACCAAGTTAGGAGTTACAGACACTAAATATATATTACGAAAATAAATATTTACTTGTTTTATCTTGTTTGTATTCCTGCACAATGAGAATGTCCGTGAGTCTGGGTAGTCCGTGTAATAAAATTGTACTGTTCTTTTTTCCAAATTTATCCAACCGTAAAATATTATTCGTGTATGTAAGCACATACAGAGTATCTTCAAATACATCTAATTTGAATGGTTTGTCATCTGCAAACATAAAGAAAATTGCATGAGTATTTAAAACAAATTCATAAAAATAAATGTACCTGTAAATCTTTTAATAACCCGCCTGTCTTTGCCATCCAACAAAATACTCTCAATCACATGTAACTTTGGGTCTGCCCAGTATAATCTACCAACAGGATAATCTATTGTTAAGCCAGTCGGCCATTGTAGATCCCGATCTACTAAAATCCGTCGTAGCGACCCATCCATATAAGCGATTTCAATCAGAACTGGAGCACCCCAATCGGCCCAAGCAACCATCCTCGTTGTGGGATCAACGACTACATCATGCGGCTGCGTCATGTTCTTGTCGATTAAAGTCTTCGTTGTTTGTCCATCAAACGTCGTTACAATTAAACTTGGACCACCACCATCAATTATATAAAGTCTTCGAGCGACCCAGTCTACAGATATGCCACGTGGATCCTTTAAACCACCCACGGCCTAAAAATAAATAAATAAATAAATAAATAATAATAATAATTAGTTTATAATATAAAATAAAGGACTGACTAAAGTGGTCATGGGATGCGCGTCTCTAGTATTTCTTGCGCCGTCATCATTAAATATTGTTAAATTTAATTGGTGAATCTTCTTGCTGTGGTGATCACACCAAAACGCTTTATTTATTCTTGAATCCCACAAAACGTCGACATTGTCCACTTTGGTGGGCGCCATTGATATTAATCCCTTTTCGAATAGATGATTAGGACTACTTCCGGCGACTTTGTATGGTGATAGTAAACGAAGTTCGGCCTCAATCGCAATCATAACTGACGCTGGTTGACCCTTCGCCTGACAAGTGCCATTTTTCATGTTTTGTTGCGTTGCATAACCAGGCGCACATTTGCACGTGAAATTATTGTCTTTCTTCTCTAAACACACTTGGGAACAAGTGTCCCATTTGCATGGGGAAACATTGCAGTTCAATTCATCGCTATAGATATTATTATTAAATAATTTGTATTAATTCATTTGAAAACTCATCATCGCTCACTCAAAATCGCGTATTACCTGTTATCACCACAGTCGTTGTTTCCATCACAATGCAGTTTTGGATCAATACAATGATTATTAAAACATTTGAATTGGTGATCGCTGCACATACCGAATGTTCGACACGTTTTCGGATCTTCATCGCTTCCATCACCACACTGGTTCTCACCATCGCAAACAGCTTGCTTCGAAATACATCTGTGATTACGGCACCGTAACTTCTCCGGTGGACACGGTAATTTTGCGCAGATTGCATAAATTTCATCAGATTCGTCATCGCAATCAATTTGGCCATCGCATTGCCATAATTCAGGTATACATTGGCCACTCGCACATTTGAATTTGTTTTCGGGACATGTGCCATTACAGTTCTTCTCATCAGAACCATCGGAGCAGTCATGATCCCCGTCACATTGCCATTCACTATGAATTATATTATTACATTAGTTACACAATAATATATAAGATTTAATATAACTTACATAAATATACAATATTGTGGATTTGTACACTGGAATTCATTTGCGCCACAAGTGGGAACAGTACAATTATTCTCATCGGAATGGTCGTCACAGTGGAATTCTCTATCGCATTGGTGATTTCCATGGATACAACGGCCATCATTACACTTGAATTCTGATTCGGAACAGTTGCGAGGGTTGCAATCGCGTTCATCGGAATAATCGCCACAATCGTTGTCGTAATCGCATCGCCATCTTCCGGGTATACATCTGAAATTGGCAATTAGATTTTGCGTAATAAAGCTGTTTAAAAATACTTACTTATTATTTTCGCATCGGAAGTATGTCGGTTCACAAGTGTGATATTCTAGAGAACTACAGCTGGGAGGTTCATCTTCGTCTTTAGAACAATCAGGATCACCATCACACTTCCAGGAATTCGGTATGCACCGTCCAGACAAACATCTATAAATACAAAATATTGGTTATTCTGTTATATGAACATAATATAAAACTTACCTAAAGTGATCAGGAGGACATGTTCTGCTAACACAATCTTGTAACTCGTCTGAGCTATCTTTACAATCGTTATCACCATCGCATACCCAAACAGATGGAATACAGTTTCCATTGGCGCATAAATACTGTAAAAGAAAATCGTTATAAATACATACATTAATGCAAATTTTATTACTATACCTGAGTGGGAGGACATGTAGGTGGAGGACAATCTTTTTCGTCCTCGCCAAATGGACAATCCTTTTGTCCGTTACAACGTTTACTAACTGCTATACATTTATCGGACAACGTTTCGTTTCCTTTACATTTGAATTGCGTACTTAAGCAATTGTACTAGAACATAGTCAAAACCATTAATAAGTTATATTTTTTACTCTCTTATACATTATACATAAAGGAAATCATGAGAAAAAACCGGAACCGTTAATAATATTGTATACAGTTACCTGGTTGCATTCTAACTCATCAGTTTTATCGCCGCAATCATCATCACCATTACACAATAGAGACGGATGTATACAATGTTTATTCTTGCATTGGTATTGCCCCGGCATACAATGAAATTCTGGACAATGTTGTGGTTCATCGGATCCATCACCACAATCATCCTGGGTATCACATTTCCACCAGAACGGAATACACTTATACGTCTTAGCGCACACGAAATGCGCTGTCGTACAATTCGCAGTGCAGCTAACATTATCTGCAGCTAATATGTAATTATCTGGGCAAGCGCACTTGTATCCAGGTTCAACGGATGTTAACAAACATAATGTAGAACAATTGCTGTTGTGGCATTTGTTATCAAGCGCAGGTTCTTGCCGTTTTGGATGATATATGTGAATATCCATAGGTCTATGGACAGTCGTGACTAACGTCGAACAATTATCACCGCGGTATTTGTGGCAACGTTCAATTGATTTCGTTTCCCAATCAGTCCAATATATATAATCTTCCCAAACAGCAATCGCGAACACATGGTGCAATTTCAAACTCGGATTTTCAGCTAAAATTTTATTTATAAATATATATATATATATATATAAATCGTCTAAACCCAGTCAACTTACTTCTCATGGCGATAATTTTAACATTGTTGCCATCTAGATCTGCCACAGCGAGATAATCTTCGCGCGCGTCTGCCCAAAACAGTTCGGACGTTTCATACGCTACAGTCAAAGCATTTGGCCATCCTAACGATTTATTCACGATTACTCTTGGATTTGAACCATCCATCTCAGCTTTCCCAATATGTACTTTTTCACCCCAATCACTCCAAAACATTACACTAAACAAAACATTACACTGTATATTTAAAATAGTCTAAAATAAAATGATTTACCCATTTTTGGGATGCAAGGCAATTGCCCTCGGTTCATCAAGGCCGTCATGTAAGAGAACCTTTCGAAATCTTCCATCTAAAGCAGATACTTCGATGGTGTCTAAACCTTTATCGCACCAATACAAATTGCGTCCGATCCAATCAACAGCGAGACCATCTGGATTTTGTAACGTTGCTGAATGCAACACTTGCGGCGATGATTGGTTTGTGCTGAGGTCGTGCATGTTGCATGAACGTTTTATTGAGCTGCCTAATGCAGTTACATCTGACCAATAAAGACACTTTTCTTGCCAATCAAAGTCTAAACCGACTGCGTTTGCAAGATTGTGCGCTAATAAGTTTATATGTCCCGATAAATCTAATTCTCGGATGTAGTAACGATTGGCGAATATTAATTTTGGCTCGATTTCTATAAATTGCAAATATCAAAATGAATAAGACATTAATAGGTAATAGGGATAATATTAGTAACCTGAATCAACTTTGCATGACTGTTCATCGGGTCTAAGTATATATCCATCGACACATGAGCACACGTAAGAACCATGAGTATTTCTGCAAATTTGGCTGCATGGTCTGTCTTCGCATTCGTTTATATCTTCACAGTTGTGTTTATCTTTAGGACTTACTTTAAAACCAGTTTTGCACTCACATTCATACCCTATCGGTTTATCAATACACTTGTGCGCACACTTTTGGAAAAATGTATAACACTCATTTATATCTAGAATCAAACATATTTACAATCATATTTCTTTAATAACTACTAATGAAAATAAACTTACTGCAACTTTTTTCATCTGAGTAATCGCCACAATCGTCTTCGCCATTACAAAGTAATGTTTCATTAACGCACGCGTTATTAAGGCATTGAAACATGTTTTCTTCTTGGCAAATATCACGTAAGGGTTCTATTGAAACAATTACTTATAAATGATTGTTTTTTTTTTAAATAAATAAAGTAGTGCATACTCAGTTCATCACACATAGTTTTATCTTCATCCGATTTGTCAGCACAATCATTTTTACCATTGCAGCGCAATATTGCTAGAATACAACTACCATTTTTGCATTTGAATTCATTATCTTTACATTTGTTTGCTAAATGGGCACAGCTTGATGGTTCATCACTATTATCGCCACAATCGTTGTCATTGTCGCAATAAAATTGCTGAAAATTATTTCACTGTATCACAGTATGTTCCAAATGGGTAAAATAGTGCTTACCCTTGCAATGCATTGCCCGTTTTGGCATTGGTACTGATCAGGAAAACATTGAATTGGATTGGTAGCACATCCATGCTGGTGGTGTTCATCTGCACTGTCTTTGCAGTCGGCTTCGCCATCACAAACCCAAGCCCATGGAATACATCGGCCTGTACTGTTGCAACGGAATTCCCATGAGCTGCATTGCCGATTTTCTAAACAAAATTATCATACATTTTAAGTATTTATTGGAAAAGAAAACATTTTAGTACCAATTAATACATATATAAACGAACTTACTACAATGTTCATTTTCATCTGAGCTATCAACACAATCAGCTTGCCCATCGCATTGCCATGACAAGGGGATACATTCAGTGTTATTACACATAAACTGATCCGACCGACACTGGCGTACTAAAACAAACACACGTATTTCTAATAAATGAAATCTAGCCACTGGTAATAACATACCGCAATCTCTTTCGTCTGAGCTGATACCATCAGACCCCGCATCTTTGCAATCATCATCGTGATCGCAACGCCATTCCGAGAGTATGCAACGGCCATTTGCGCATCGAAATTTATTCGCTGGACACTGAATCGACTGTTTTACTGGTTCTAAAATGAATCAATTAGAAATAAATACGTGATTTGTTTATAAAGAATATACCAATTTTTTTCGTGCAGTTCTCTTCATCGCTTTTATCCCAACAGTCGTTTTCGCCGTCACAAAACCATTCAGCGTGAATACAAGCAGTCGTATGTTTGCACTGTTGCATGTTTCGGTCATGTAATTGTTTCTGGCAATCACGTACACCACAATCCATTTCATCGCTAGCATCCGCACAATCGGGATCGTGATCACACTGGAATGTTCTATTTATGCATTGACCGTTCTTGCATTTGAAATGTGTTTCATCGGAGCAAGTACAGTTCAGTTCATCGCTGTTGTCGCCGCAATTATCGATATAGTTACAGGTCAAATTCGACGCAATGCACCGTTTGTTAAGGCATTGGAAATAGGCTGGCGAACATTGACGATAGCCTGAAATTTTAATTATTAGAACATATTTTGTATATTATTTGGACAGAATCATTTGCTTTTGACCTGATTTAAGCGCTGGCTTACCACAGTAACCGGGATCTTCGTCAGTGCCGTCTACACAATGTGGAATACCGTCGCAGGTCAACTGAAAAGGAACACAACCACCATCCGAACATCTGCAACAAATTATTATATCAGTACATATTATATCAGTTTTAAATGAGATATTCACCGAAAGGAGTCGCTGGAACACGTAGATTTTTTTAATACACATCGTTTATGATCTTCAGTTAACGAACGACCGGCATAACAACTACAAATTACTTTCCCATGGTGATCTAAACCACATACATCTTCACAGCCACCGTTCAATAGGGCACATGGGTTAGAGAAACCTGTTAAATGACACCCAGATATATGTGTAGAACACTGTTTAAATGTGGCAGAGCCAATATGCTTACAATCATTGGTGTCATTTGCGATTGCAATGATCCCCATTGGTCTTGGAACATCTTTTCGTAACCAAACCACTTCTTCGCCAGTGTACTTGTTTATTCTTAGTACTGCGTGCAGCACCCAATCAGTCCAATATAAATAATTACCATATACAGCAATATCAAACGGATGTTGAGGTGTTACTTTGGCGATAGTCTACGGTACGCAGAAAAGGTGTTAAAATTAATCGTAATTTAATATGAATAAAGTTTACTTACAACCCGATTACTACCGTCGTATTCGCATCTCTCTATTTTATCGAGTCTTGCATCACCCCAATACAGTTTTTGTGTCGGATGATCTAGCGTTAACGCGTTTGGCATCCGAATTTCTGTTGTTATTATATTTTGTATACTAAAACCAGACATGTATGCCCGTTGGATGGATGGATGATGTGAATTCCAGTTTGTCCAGAATAGTTGCCTACGTATTTTAAAACATATTACAATTGGCATACAATTTATGATTTATAAAGTTACATTTTACAACTGTCCACTGCGATACCCCTGGGTTTATCGTTAGGTTCCAATCGCACCACACTTGCCACGGCACTCGCATTTGTTCCAAATTCAGTTAAATTTATTTTGTTTATTGTTGCATCGTTGTTACATGTCCAATATAAAGCATTATGGATTTGCTCATATGCTAACCCTTCTACTGAACCTTGATCTGTAAATTAACACTCACATGTATGTGTGGAATGCTTTCTTTTGTAATATAAAATACATACGATCAACAACAACGGCGTGATTGCTTCCATTGAAGAAAACAGTATTAATAGATCCTCGTTGAATATCAGAGTAAAATATTCGGCTACGCTTAAAATCAAAGGACAATCCAATGGCATTTCGCATAAGTTCTTTATTACTGATGATTGCATACGGTGCATTTAACTCGTTGGAATCCCACATGTGAATTGAATCGAGTCGTACAACACGAGAATAAATAATAAATGCATCATATTCTATAATTACCAAAAACGAATTATAAAAAACAGATAATTTTTAAAATGATTCGCGTATACCTTTACAAGATTTACCATCAGCTGCTACTTCACCATGCGGACACGCACAAATTGGATGACTACCATTAAATAAGCATAGTTCTTCGCAACCGCCATTGTTTACAGCACACGGATTCGTTCCAGTTTGCCGATCTTTGGAGAATATTTGAATATCTTTCAGTGAGTCACCAGCGTTACGAAGCATTACAGTAAAGTCGGATACGTTGTTTATTAGTGCCGATTTAATGCTGCCTCCTTCGTGGATACTAAGAAAATCACAATTAATATTTGTCACACATTTTAAAAATTAATTTGTAACGTACTTGTCAATCCAGTAAATCATATCTTTATGTACGACTAAGGCAGATGGGTGATCGAGTGAGTGATTTAAGAGTAATTCCCTGTTTGTGCCATCATATGAGATTCTTTCAATTGTATTTGATACTGCATCACACCAATAAATCATTTGGGCCTAATATATTTTAAATACACTCAGTATAAAGTAAAACTTTAAATTTTGGGATTTTATGTTAAAACATATATTAAAAAATATACCTCATAATCTAATGTTATGTCCATGATAGCTAAAGATTGATTCAGTATAACTGTACGATTCGTTCCATCTAATTGTGTTCTTTCAATACGACCGGCTGTAGACCAAATTAAATATCCTTTTATAGGATCGACACAAATTCCTGGAAATAAACAAAACATGGTTCGATTTTAATATTCTAATTTAGTTTCTTGCCGAACACAGCGACGCGTAATATAAATGTTTAAGATAATTACCTGTAGGTTTCTCTATGTCTTGTGAAACAACAACATAACGGGATGATCCATTCAATCTGGATACTTCCATAACGTTACGTTTAGGATCTGACCAATACATATTTTCTGCTAACCAATCTATAGCCAAACCTACAAAAATATACAAATAAAACTTAATAATTTTTATATAAAAAAAAATGCAAGTACCGGTTAGCCAATCAACGGGTACATTTTCCATGCTTTCGTACTGTTCCACGACAACTTTTCGATTAGTCCCATCACGTTTGATTTTCGTTACAGTTCCATGATCACTGTCAGCCCAATAAATTTGATCCCTATCTATAAAATATATATATATAAATTGCGGAACATATTTAATTAGATATATATATACGAACTTGCAAGAAAATCTATGCTTGATGCCATAGAAACTCGTGATATTGGGCCTAAAACTTGCGTTTTATTATCGCTATTATTTAGGGGCAATCCATGGATTTCCCAGTTTATTGAATAAAATAGAAATTCATCAATTCCTGATCAAAAAATCACATTAAATAACATATATTATGATTGATAATAGTTTATTTACCGATACAACTTGTAACATTGCTTGGATCTATTTTGTATCCAGTTGAACACATGCATGTGTGTTGTTTACCGGATATGGGTAGACAAAGATGTTGACATCCACCTTTGTTGATGGAACAAGAATTATTTCCGGTCTGAATTGTTGGGTCATATATTCGGAGCGCCAAAACGTTACCTATAAGCAGAAAAATAAATAGTGAATGGTTTGCGGTGTTGTAGTCAAGAACTAAAGGCTTTTGTGGAAACTAATTTTGATTATTTGATCAATGACGTGTTTACTTACTTGTATTGTTTCGAAGTACTGTATCATTTTCAGCTGTTGTCATATTGCAAACGTGTATCGCTTGGTCATCTTCATCTGCGTAGTATAAATTGCCTTGGTAAATAACAGCTGAGGTTGGTTTTGACTCTGATGGTGTTTTTACCTTAAAAAAAACATATTTATTGTAAATATGTAGTAATATTGAACTCAAATATGTTGCAATTTAAAAAATGTACATACTATTATGACATTATTAGTTTTGAAATCATAATACTGTATGCAATCTTTGTAAGTGTCGACCCAATACAATCGCCACGAATCTAAATCTAATGATAAACCTAAAATAAAACATAGTATTCATTAATATCAGGCAAATCGTTTGTAAAACTTTCAATTTAAAATGCATATTCGATACCTTACTTACTTTGGAAACCTTTGGAACCATGCGAAGTGCTTTGCTTCACCAACTGTTTTCTATCAGAACCATCCATAGCTGATCTATCAATCATATTAAAAGCTACATTCATACCTTCTGCCGAAGACGTAGTATGCGCCCAGTATAAAGTTCCCCTAAATAATACATTTATATTATCATTATTTTTTCGGCTAAAACAAACATTTACCTAGTAGGATCAACAGCTAAACTAGTCACATCATTTATTTCTTCACCGGATATAATAACAGTAGTATATTCGCCCTCTAAGTTATACGCAGAGATATGTTTATTTGAAGAGGATGAAACAAACATTATTTTTGATATCCAATCAACAGCGAGGCCAGTTGGTTGTTCAATACCTTTTCGAAACAATTACATATATATATATATATATATATAAATATGATAGTATTAAATTATAGAGCAATCATACCTGTATCTATGATGGTAGTCGTAGGACCGGAAGTTAAGCCACTTCGTTTAACTTCATTTACTTGCACATCGGTCCAGTACAGTTTACTAGTATTCGCGACGAAGTCCAATTGAGTTGGGGATAAAACGTGGGGTAAACTTATTGTTGGAATTGTGTGATAATACGGTTGACTAAGATCGACACCTCGAATTTCATTGGCTCGGGTAAATAACAGAACACGTTCATTTACTACAAATTTCAAACATATATATGTATTTTTTCTCGCTAGATAAGTACAACTTAGACATATTTACTTACCGACGCAAAGTCGTTCGTTCTTCGCTAAACGCATCACATGTGGACAGTCGCATTTATAAGTGTTGTTGCCATTCAATAAACAAAGATGTGAACACCCTCCGTTATTTGTACCGCATGGATTTTCTACATCTGTGAATCAATCGAATCATTCATTTCACATATAAAACTATGTTTTTCGTAAATTATATATGTATTAGTGCGTGTGAATGAGTACATAAAAAGGCATAGACGAGAGTCTTAACCGCCATGGCTGTATGTATGTATGTATGTACCTCTTGGTTGGCGACTGGGATGTAGAATTTGAATATCAAACGGTTGAGTGAGTGTCCGTTGTATAACTGATATTTGTCCACCATTCCATTTATTCGCTCGAACAACACTGTTCGATCGCCAGTCAGTCCAATAAATGAAATTATCAAACAATGCAATCGCGAACGGATGCGATAACATTTCATGGCCACGAATTACTTCATGATGGTCTTTACCATCGTATGTAGTCGTATGAATAGAATCTGATCTAGAAATTAAATTATATTATGTACACTTAGTTTTTACTATATATGTGAGCTTTGTGTTTTAACTTACCTGGCATCAATCCAGTATATTCTCTTGAGCGCATAATCTAACGTAAGTCCATTCGGCCAGGCTCCATCGGCGAGATTGTCGACTCGAACGACAACCGAACGCGATTTACCAGCCATACTACACCGTTCAATACGTGGAGCATTTGCATCCCAATCAGTCCAGAACAACCACCTGTAATCACCATAATCAGTAAGTAAAAATAAACAGAATCTTTTTAATCATATTTCCTAACCCATCTCTTGGATCCAATGCGATTGCTCTAGGCGATTCCATCTCGCCTGCGACAAGTGTCCGCCTGTATGAGCCATCTAGACGTGCTACCTCGATTTGATCCAAATTACTTTCAACCCAATATAAATTTTCGCCAATCCAATCCACTGCTAAACCTTCTGCTGTAGATAAACCAGTTTGCACAACGACTTCAATGTTTGATAGTGCTATTAAGAAACAATTGTTAATCATCGTGTATTTCATTGTTTTCTTATTGTTCACTTACATCCACCAATTAAAGTACCACGATATATTTTATCATCAATGACATCAGTCCAAAATACCATATTTATATTGTCTTTATGATAGAAATCGAGTGCGATTGTATTTTTTAAACTTGATATTAACGCTTTTACGTTAAATGTTTTCAAATCAACACCACGTAATTCATGGCGATTGGAAAATATTACATAAGGCGTAGCCCCATCTACAAAAATCATGATTACATGATTATCGATGAAGAATGGACTATATAATATTTGACTTACCAGTACTTTTACAAGTAAATTTGTCATCTTCCAATTGATACCCTTGTATACATTTGCAAACATGTCGATTTTTCTTTGGAATACATTCCTGGGAGCATGTTCCCCAAATATCGCACGGATGCGCTTCTAGGCAATTCATTTTATCGGTTTGTAAATTCAAATGATCTGGACACGAGCATACGATCCCTTCGGGTGCGTTATTACAATGATGTGAACACTCCATACTGTGTTCACATAATTGTTCACTACACCGGAATCCTTCATCGGTGCCATCTTCGCAATCGTGTTTGCCGTTGCACAATACATCAACGCTGATACATCGGGTACCGTTGTCGCACGTTCGATTTGGATGATCACATTCTGCGGTCCAGTTCGTAGAGATCGTTGGCGTAGTGATATTTTTCATTTTCTTTTGGTCACAGTTTTTCTCGTCGGAACCGTCTACACAGTCTAAGACACCGTCGCATTGAAATGCCTACAATAAAGGTTTGTGATTAATTAGCCACATATTCATCATGATCACGATGTACTTACACCTGGAATGCATATTAAATCGTTACACATGAACTCGTGTTCCTCGCAGATGATGACTGTTTCATTTTTATGTTTTGGATTCTTGGTCGGTTTCATTGCTGCGCTTCCACAGTGTGCTTCGTCGGAAGCATCGTAGCAGTCCACTTCGCCGTCACATTTTTTATGTAGTGGAATACAAGTCATATTATGAGGGCATAAAAACTGAAAGTAAACAATTATTGTTGTAGTTACACACAATTAGTGAATGAATAAAATGATTTTGTTACTTGTGTAGCTGGATTACAAGTGTCCATACAACTTTTTTCGTCTGAATTATCCATACAATCGTTGTCTCCATCACAGTAATACTCAAAAGGAATACAACGGTTATTATCACATTTGAATTCAGATTTAAAACAATTTTTTTTGGTATCTAAAACAAACACAAATTTAAATCATTAATAATGAAGCTATATTCGAACAACGTTTGAGGAATAATTGAAATAATTACTGCAGTTTTCATGTTCATCGCTAGTGTCATTTTCGCCGCAATCGAAATCGGAATCACATGTCCAAGCCATTGGGATACATCGGCCGGTGATATTGCAAGTGAATTGATTATCTGGGCATGCTTTGCATTTCGTAGGGTCTTCATCTGAGCCGTCTTCACAATCCTTGTCGCCGTCACAAACCCATAATTTCGTTAAACATGAATGTCCATCACACTTGAATTGATCGGGTTGGCATGAAATGTTTTCTGTGGAAATCAAAGCATATTTTCTAGTTCCTAGATAGTAAATGACCTTGACAGAAACTTACCACAAACACCACCAGCGGTTGAATTTTCATCCGAACCGTCGCCACAGTCGTCGTCTCCATCGCACACGTATCTTTGTAAGATACATCTACAAATAAGAGTTATTTTCCATAAATTATTAAATACTTTTTTCTGTTTGTGTAAAACAATTAAAAGTTTAATAGCAGAAAATAATCAGATGAAAGAATAATAAAATAAATTGTAAATTTAATCTAAGTGTTTAAAATATAAATACTTCATAGTTTTAACGCATTGGAAATTGTTCGCTGGACATCGGGATGGAGCGGAATAGTTGCCTAGTTTTTGGCAAGTGTTATTTACGGATGAAGTTCCTTCCGTGCAAGCACATACTGCTCCATCAGGTGTAGCGAGACACAATTCCGGGCAATCGTTATTGTTTTTTGAGCACCCATTTTCACCTAGAAATACACATTAACATCTTTAAAACATGCTAAAATGCATTAGTAAAATATGTGTACCTGTTTGAGCATTACTATCATATACTTTAATATCGATAACCGGAGGATTTTCACTATGTAACACCTCCACAGTTTTATTAGGCAAGTATAACGCATTGACTGTGCCCTTAATGGCTTCCGTCCAGTATAAGGTACGATTGTAATAAGCTACACTGTATGGATGATCTAATTTGCCATGAGAATATATTAATTCTCTGTTTGTACCATCTAAATGTATAGATTCAATTGTATTCAAGAATGCGTCACACCTAAAACATTTTTTGCACTTGATTCTAATTCATATTACGTATAAGTCAAATAAATAGCTTACCAGTACAGTTTCCCTTCTGCGTGGTCAATCGACAACCCGTTTGGCCAATGTACATCTTTTTGGACAAATACTTCTCGTTTCGAACCATCCATCCAGGCTCGCTCAATTTTCCCGGGACGCGTTAATATACTTGCCCAATCTGTCCAATACATCATTCTATTAAACAAATAAAAAACGCCATTAATTTTAGTTTAATTGTACCGGATAGGTTTGTAAAAAGGCACTTACCCTTGTTTTGGATCAAGTACTATAGACCGCGGATGAAACATGACCCCATGTATAAGAATTTTCCGCTGTGTTGTATTAGCGAGTTTCGCCACGTAAATGCGAGAAAGACCCTCGTCTGTCCAATAAATATTCCGTGAAAGCCAATCAATGGCGATACCTTGGCAGCTGTTTACATCTGTGTTTATTACTTGTTCTCGCACTGTCCCATTTATTGATTGTCTTTCGATGACGAATCTGTTATAATAGAATTTAATTAGAAGTAAATCAAAATATGCAATATAATTCCAATGCATTACCTCCCTAAGTCGGAGTAGTAAATAAATTGTGATTGTAAATCGTAATCGAGTGCGCCTGGGAGCACATTAGATATTGGAATCATGACGTCGATAGTGTTCTTGGAATTCATACTTATTCCTTTTATCATAGGCGTTCCTCGTTTTCCATACAGTAGAAATGGAGATTGCATGGAAACTAGATATATGGAATATTAACGAATTAAATTGTGTATTATTTTGAATATTCCAATCGAACTTACTGACACATTTTACATTCATTTTTATTTTAAATCCTGGTTTGCAGACACATTGTGAAACTGCGATACTACCTTTCCACATTGGAATACAAAAGTGTTCACAGCCACCGTTCGATTGTCTGCATGGATGAGGAACTGAAATTGAATTATATGAATTTCAAATCAAGTAATCTGTCCAAAAGCTATAGATGATATTTACCATCGGGTTGGCGTTGTCGATGAAACACATGTACACTAAACGGCCTAGATATATTTGTGACAATTGTACTTGCGTCCTGCATGTTATATTTGTGTAATCGTGCAATGCTGTTATTATGCCAAGACGAGACGAACACAAAACCTTCAAACACGGATATACCATACAAATTTTGGGCCTAAAACCACAAATATTTATAAATATTTGTGCCACAATATGTAATGTATACCATATTTAGTAATACTGACACTAATCCCTTTTTTAACTGTTCTTCGATTGCTTCCATCATAATTGACGCGTTCTACGTAATCCAAATATGTGTCTACCCAATATACGTGCTGATTTGGGTAATCTACTGATACACCGTATGGGTACACGATTTTTTGATCGACTAGAGTTGTTCGATTGCCACCGTCCATATGGGCACGTTCTAACATTGGTGAAGATTGGCCCCATTTTGTAAAGAAGAAATATCTAAGCAAATACACACATTTTAATAAGAAATAACATTTAAAATTATATACAATTATATTGTACCCTTTTGTAGGATCTAAAGCAATTCCTCTAGGTTTACTAAGATCAACTTCTAACACAATAGTGCAAGCAGACAATGTGCTGTTACATAAGAAAATAACTTCACGGATATCGTCGACGAAGTACCAATTCCCTGATATCCAATCAAGAGCTAAATGGTGAATTGCTGTAAAAGAATAATGAAATTAAAACTCTGTCTCGTTTCTCTCTTTTTATAATAATACAACGTACATTCCATGTCTGAAAATAAGTTGGGTTTTGGCATGGTCCATTTGTCGTTAAAATTATCTATGTTAGCACACATGAATGAGGACGACGTAAAATTATTATGTATATAACAAAACGTTCGGTTACGATGTGAAAACTCTAACGCATGTGTGTTGAGCAATTTCATTGAGGAGTTGCCTTTCCATGCGACACCTTCCATGGAAACGCGCCGTATATCTGCTGGTGTTGAGAATATTATGGACGGATCTTCACTGTCTGGCACTAAAACATTCACGACAAATGAAACATGTTTCATTATTTTGGCGTCATTTGGTTATTTATTTATTTATTTACCATTGACAGATTTACAAGATTTATTGTTTTTTTGTAAGACATATCCTGGTACGCAGGAACACTGATATGATCCTATAGTATTTATACAATTTTGATCACATGCTCCATCATCTAATAGGCATTCGTTTGCATCTAAATACATATTTAATTACATATATTAGAATCACTATAAAATCAAGAACATGGAAATGAGACATACCCACACATTTATTTTTATCTGGTTGTTGCCCTTCTGGACAATAACACATCGGCCCATCAGCAGTTATTCGACATTCAAACTCACAATGTTTAGAATCACACAAAGATTTATTACCTGTATAAGACAATGTTATTATATTTAAAATAAGATATGATTTACTTAATAATGCATGTAGTTGGTAACACTGGAAGTGAACAGAAAGAGGGGGGAGAGAAATAAAAGTTACCACAAAAATCCCATTCGTCGCTATTGTCTGGGCAATCTCCGTGTCCATCACAGAATAATTTGATCGGGCGACACTCCAACGTATCCCCACAGCGCGCTTCGTTCGGCCGACATTTAAAGAACTTATTACCTGGAAATAATACAATCAATGCAATTAGCGAATGGGCTGAAATTAGCGTTGAATGATGTTAGTTTACAAAGTTTTGGATCTTCATCCGATAGATCTACTCCGAGTATAGAGCTACCACAGTCGGCTTCCCCATCGCACTGCCAACCCACTGGAAGGCATTTTCCAGATAGTCGGCATTGGAACTTTCCCGGAGCACATCCTGAAATGCATATTAGATTTCGATTCGATTTTTATAATGGATATTTCAACCGAAAGGGACAATAAAATTATTGATATTGTGTCATGGCAATAGTAGAAAGAAATGAAGTATAAGTCGAGTGAATACCACTCTAAATTTCTGAATACTGTTGGCAATTCTATAATCTAAAGACTATGCACAATTTGTGATAGGTTATCAACGTTCATAGGGGTCATAGGTCACTATTTATTATACATTATTATTCATCTATTATCTCGGTGAATATTTTGTTTGTAAATGATGTGTTTAAAGTGAATAGAATTCATAAGGCGACAGTCAAATTGAAAAACATGTTTGATTCTGACTCATAATGACATCACACATTCATTCATTATCTATCTGCGGCTTTTTTTTATTCCCTCATAATACGTAATTTGTATGTAAAAGAAAATTCGTGTGATGCCTCCTTGAGAATCGGTGCAGGAATAAAAGTTGCATTGTTTGCTACTGAGACTGAGACTGAGACTAACACTGAGGGTACACATGCATTACTCAGCAATTGTAACTGATTGACACTTAATTGAAGGTTTAATGAGGAAATCATTTAAACTATTCTCTCTTTCACTCGTGTCTATTAGATTTTGTATATTTGGTGCAAGCACCAGTGCCCTTAGCTCGCTACATGCCTCGAATATCATAATAAAAATAAAATGCCTTCACTTATATATTATAATTTTTATGGCTTTTGGGTTCTCAATTTGAGAAGAATCACGTTATAGAAATAGTTTTATGACCTTAGGGTTGACACTCTTAAGAACGGTGGTAGACATATTTTATAATTTATTGGTATTTTCAAAAATGTTCGAATTGGATTGGATTGAAAAGTAGACGGAATTGAATTTAAAAGTAGTAGTGCTGCCGCAAATGCGTCTCTAAACTCAAACATGTATTTGTAGCATACTTCACGTTATTTATATTTAGTTTGGCAAGTGTGAATATAAGTACTCTTGATTTAAAAAAAAAATTGTTTTGTTTTCAATTATAATGTGAATAAATTATGTATTATTTTTATAAATTCATTTATATAATGTATGATAGTTATCAGTATGAATATATTCGCATGAAATTATATAGAAAATACATTTAAATTTGTAAATTGGTGAGAATTGGACATTGCTTCAAGGCTGATTAAAAATCTATCTTTGTGATTTTCCAATCAAGCGCTCAATGAGATTGAAATGAATCCGTAGACCGTAGTTGAAATCTTATAGTATTTTACAACAATCAACAAATGAAATGAGAACATACCGAATTCTTGTTTTTCATCTTCCTGGTCCAGATCCAATTCTAAAACTCGTTCTGGTGCAGATGCCCACGAACTGCACACACTTATTTGTATTAACCAAAACACACACGACCAAACAATTTCTTTTCGGCCCATTGTGTTGATTTATATGATGTGTGTTAGCATAACTAATATAATCTATTCATATTAAAGAATTGTTTTAAATGTTGTTAAGCTACGCTAGGATATTTATCACAATCACTTTATTAAGATGAATATATTTTGGAACATTTACGCATATAAACATGCATGCAATAATATCATTCCTTCACAATGTTTATAACAGAACTACTGAGAACTACCAACGAATAAGGAGACGGAGACTAGCACATTTGTTAGGGCAGGCGCAAATTATACAAATGGCGGACTAGTTCTCTCGAAAAACTGTGGAGCGCTAATTAAGTCAAGGATAGAACTTTTATTATATTGAAAATCAAATAATAAAAACGCTTAACTACATGTTCAATTAAACTACGACGCTATTTTTATGATCCATACGTATACTAAAGCAATTTTGATTATTTTTAAAAGGTTGGGTTGGCAACACTGATCTTAAAAGAAAATCTTAACAATTTTCTGTCATGTAAGATATTTCTTTCGTTTTGCTTATTATTGTAAACGTTAGTTTGATATATGTTAATTGTGTTAGTGGTGGAGTAATAATTTTGAAAATGTTACACAAATGACTGATTTTGCTATTATATAATATGATTTGAATGATTAGGTTATGTGAATTCTAGTTTTCTAAAATGGGGCACGGACATGATCATCATGATGCACCATATAAGATTCCAGATTACAAAATATACAAAGTTGAGAATGTACCGGATTTAATGGCAGTTCGGCAAGCTTTGGCTGCCAAGGGCTTATGTGATCCGTGGCTACGGTAAGCGGTAAACGTTTTATCTTACAATTTTAAAAGAAAAACATTTTTTTTTTTTTTTTGCAAACATAGTTATTATAGTATGTGTAATTTTGTACAGAAATGAAGTTTGGAGATTCAACCCAAAAGAATTTTCGACGCACAAAACAAGATTTCGTACGTTTTTCGGGCGTGGTTTAGTTTTGGGATTCGGTGCAACTTGTCTAACAATCATATGTGAGAAATTGTATGAAAAAGCTGTCCCTTCGGGTCACGGTGGACATTCTCCTCCTCATTAATGTTTCTTATTCAGATTGCTCTAGTTGTAGTTACACCAATATGTATATATATATATATTAAATAAATATAATTAAAAATTTTAGATTTTGCACATAGTTACATGTATTTGGTGCGAATTGTGAGAAACAGTCATTCTAATCAATAAATCTGTCCTACAGTAAAAATAGAATAATTCAAATGTCTAAAAACTCTATATGTAAAGGAAATGATTTATTTATATGGTGTAAAGTTGCATGAAGAATCAATTAGGTAGATGGATTGACGAAAACTGGACTGTATTTTGTATATGATATGGGCACGTGGTGCCCACGGGTTAACCTAGTGGTTAATAGTTGCAAATAGTACACTTCGAATATTTGTATGTCTTTTATTTATATTAGTTTACTGAATCAATTTCATATAATTTTATAAACATGCGAACAAAGTATTATTTATTCACTAATAAAAAACATAATTCTAAATAATAAAATAGATAAAACATAATTACACCGCAGATTATGTGGACGTACGCGGTTTCAATTCATCGTAGCAAGAGCGCAAAAATATGTAATTCTTCTTCATTGGATTATAAAATTCATGGCCCTATATGAAAACAAAATGAACATTCGTAAACATTTTATAATACAATGTTGCCATAATAGTAAGTTACCTTACTCCAGTCATAACTGACCGAATAGGCGAAAATTTGCCCATTATGGTTAAATGCACAATGAGTTATGGGCTGCTCCATTAACTCGCTCGGTTTCAATTTCGTACGCGCATCCTTATCCCAAAATGAGAACGAACCATCCGAACCTACCGTCGCCAAAGTACCATGCACCGGATGAAACGCTATATCATTCACGGCATAGATATCCTGTGAATACAAAGGGGAACTTGACGTCACGATTCCTAAACACCGTGCTTTTTATTTATAATACCTGATAACCGTTCGGTGCACCATTCGACCTATGGCATTTGAATGTGAAATTATCTTTTGGGTTTGTAGAATTGACATACTGAATGGCAACTCTGCCCTCAACGCTGCCCAGTGCGTAGCCTGTTGGTTGTTTTTTCTTATCCTTAAATATGGCAACGCATCGATGTTGATATTTCAATGGCGATTCGATTCGTTTGTATTCCTGCGGTTTTCCTTCTAACTGGTATACGATGAGGCCACGACCTGCTGTACCGACAACAGCCATTGGATAATCAACATCCGCGCAGTAACATCGTTCCGGCAAGTTGATGCTCATCATTGGCGCAGAACTCCGGGTGTCCCAGAACTATATATTTGGTTTTGTTTTATGTTTATATAAACAGATGAATATGTTTGTGTATGTGTGGAGAACGCTTTTGTTTTTAAGAGAGAGAGAGAGAGAGAGAGAAAAAATAATGATATATAATTAGTAAACCTTCAATGTTTTGTCCCATGAGCCAGTCATTAGACATGTATAGTTGGACGCTTTGACCCAATGGCACGTTTTCACTGGTGCATCGTGTGCAGCGACCTGCATAGTCTGATTACTGCCCAAATCCCATACTTTCACTTGTTTGTCACACGATGCCATAAATACTTTGGTACCATCCTATACATAATTTCAAATAATTCCAACTTGAATACGAAACAATTTTTCGTAAACTTACATCACTCCAACAAACATCCAACACTGGACCTCCACACGTTTGCATTGATTTCGGTATTGTTTTGCCGCTTTGCTCAATTTCCCAACATCTCACCTAACATTTATATTCATTGGAACGTTATTTACATTACATATTAGAACACATCATATCGAAAACAATGCATAAGTTTATTTCTAATCACTGATTGAAATGCTTATAATACTTACGTTACAATCCCAGCTACCAGCAATAAGGAAGTTTTGAGGTATTGTAGCTGGGCTGAACGCTAATGAACTTATAGAATCATCAGGTGGAGATGCAACCTCAAAATCTTTCATCGGGTTTGCAGTCGATGGCGTCGTGCCGGTGCTAAACGCACTTACATTACCCAAAGTACTTTGGTTGAACATATTGCCTAAATCAATCATAAACTTCCTCTAAATACACTTTTAACGAAAACTAAACGTTCTTGTAATAGTAAACAGAACACTTATATATAACCTCAATATACAATTGGCAACATTAACTATACAACAATTTTAGTTAATATAACTTAGCATATTCATTAATTTAAGGCAACTAAATAAGTGAGGATCAAAGAAGGTATTAAAGTAAAATTCAAAGCACCTTTGATTATAAAACCATATGAAACTAATGTACTGGCGGCATTAGCTGTATTCTATTTGCACAAAATCTTTGCTAGGTCATGTTTTTGCTCTGTCTGCCTCATGGGTAGACAGAGCGAGAAGATGAGTTTTAACCGAAACAAGCTGAGAATACGGCTATTATATCTAAAACGCCATTGATCCCCATCGCAGTGTTACCAATTAAGTACACCAAATATTATTCTCGCATTGCTACTTCTCTATGTAAAAACCATTTATTAGAACAAATTCTATAAGTTTATTTGAACAAATCAACTTCAAAACATTATTTGTTATTGAATAATTCGAATTTTTATTCAATTTGCCATTTGAACAATAATCAAATAAAGTAAATTCTTTACATTTAGCAACACTGAGTCACAGTGTTACCAGAACTTTAGCAAAATATTCAGAAATAACTGAGATGATTTATCAAGGCTCGGTTGGCTCTCTTGCTATTAAATTCTCCCAGTTATTTTTAAATATTTCCGAACAATAGCATTCTAAATTGATGTTGAATAGGGATTGGGGCGATTTGAACCACATATAATGAGCATTTGGTAGCATTTAGAATTCAATAGACCTCATACTGCCGGAGATATAGATAGCTAAAATTTGGAACCCTCCTTAATACTGCCCTTAGTAAAATTACCAAAATAATCTAAGATACTTTATGTACATTATGTACACAAAGGCCATACAAATAATCAATGCCATTTTTTTAAATTAAAATAATTTTATTTCTTCAATAATCAATAGTTATAAGTAGGTGTCATAATTCAATTAAATAGATGATACGGGGAGCTGAAGGCATTTGCCTCATGCTTATTTTTTATGCAGTGTATGTTACAGACATACGAACTCTCTTGCGTAGATGCAAGCTAAAAATGCATTATATTATAGGACCGGCGCTAGGGGTGGACCTTTTAGGGTGACTCGTATCGTCACAGCTACTTAATGTATATTGTTTGCTAAGAACTATTAAAATTACTGTAATTTACATTTTAGAAAAACAAACAGCCATGATTTTTTTAAATAAGTAGTAATAAATTAAAAAGATTTAGGAACAAAATGAACATATTTTGTGTTTGCTATAATTATAATAATTATTATAATAAGTTTTAAGTGTTAGTCGTTTCGCATTTTAAAGACTACTGGTTGTATTTACCATGAGATCTAGGTGTAGCTCTTTGAAATATGACATAAATTTAATTGTTCAGTCACTGTATTAGACAAAAAATAATATAATTACGTACGAGGTCACATAATTTGGTGAATGTGTAACATTGCCCGTTCACTGTCAACAAACAAAATTCGGATGCATTGAAGGTCGATAATAAAAATGATGAAGGAATGCATGAATATACGCAGTTATTCTATACGGCAAATACTTCCTACAGCGACAAGTACCTATGGATAGAACAGGGCGGCTGATTCTGATACAGTTTACAACTAAGTCAGGGTCGCATAGACCTTGATATTTCAATCACTTCAAACAATTTATTCTCGTAGAATGTGACAAACTCACGTGCAATCGACAATGATTTGTGCAATTGCTACTGCTATATTTATATGTGATGCTATTTTCTAATTTCACCGCAATTCTCGCCGCTCTTGTCTATTTTTTTTTAGTTAATAGTATTTTAGGACAATGGTTTCATCAAATACGAATAAACACGTGATCGCATCCCAGTGCTTTGTTGAAATTTGCCAAAGCATATGCCCAAACAAATCGTAAATACGTTGTTGCGCGATTATCTTCACTTAATATCTGTCTATGCAGGCTTCCGTGTTGTCTAGTTTTAGTACGTTGCATGCATGAATCAGGGAAATCCCTCGAAATATCAAGATCTTTGAAGAGTCTTGGTTGCAAGACAAGAAACTTTCTGCTAACTTGTCTTACAAATCAAGACTCGTCTTGGTGAAATACTAATACACAAAACTAAATAATATCCATATGTTCTCCAAGAATAAGGAAAAGCCTCAAAAGCGCGATTTTCTATCTTCACTTTGTCTATGAACAAATCCCCGAAATATCAAGATTCTTTCTTTCTTTGTTGTGAAGACATTTTGTCTTGGCGAATAGAAAATGAAATAAATTCGTGTAAATATTGTGTGTTATCCAGGAATAAGGAAAAGCCTCACCTAGTACAGGAATGTTTTTAAGGTAATCGGTAATCGCGTAGTTTAAATACACATACATACACTTGATTTGTTACCATGGCAATGAGCGGCAAATTACCTTGGACGTACGTTTGAATGCAGAGCTCTTTGAACCAAAGGAAACCAAGTCTTGGGAGTGTTTTATGGTGAAGGCTCACAATTATAGTAAGAAATTCTATCGATAATTTGTTCCCTTCACGTGTGGGACTTGTGTTACTGTTACATTTCTAATTGAAAACAGGAGGTTTGTAAATAGGGTGTGGCGAATATATATATTGGCGGTGGTGCACTATGAAGTCATTGTGAATTCAACTATATACACATTTACATCATCAACATGTTTGTTAAGTTGGTAAGTACTACAAACCAAATACTACATTTAACTTCAAATTCATTAGTAACTAATATCTAAATGAAATGAATACATAATCGATATGCTTCACCATGAGTATCGACCTTAACGATTTGATTCCCTATAAATACAATGTAATTAAAATCATGTTTGTGTTTACAGGCAGTATTGGCTTGTGTGGCAGTGAGCGCGTTAGCTCAGCACTGGGGTGGCAACAATAATGGTGGTTGGAACGGCGGCCAAAATGGAGGATGGAACGGCGGCGGTAGCCAAAACGCTCTGGACGCTGGTGAATACATTGGAGATGGTGATTATCACGGCGAAGGGCTCCAAGAAGCTGGAGCTTTCGGTGACGTTAGCCAAAACTGGCAAGGAGACAACCACAACGGAGGACAAAACGGACAATGGAATGGAGATAACGGTGCCAACTGGAACAACGGTGGTCACAACCAGGGACAAGCTGCATGGAACGGTGGAGCTCAAGCTGGACAATGGAACGGTGCTGCTCAAGCTGGAGGCTGGAACGGTGCTGCCCAAGCTGGAGGCTGGAACGGTGGCCACGCCGCTCCTGCCGCCCTCCCCGCCGGTGTAGACCCCCACACTTGCCCCAACTACCCTTATTGCCATTAAGAAGCGCTTACATAAACTACCAGCACAGCTAGACAATTCAACCTGACAAACAAAGCTGTTGATGATTTCATCCTGCCAACATATTTGTACAATACTCACGAAACAATGTGTTCATTATAAATGTATTTCACGGTCTCAAATTATTTTATTAATAAATGATTCTTTTTATATTGCTCTTTTTATTCACATTCACACACACTCACACCGACACATGCAAATTGTTAGGAACTACATAATTTCCTGTTTTAATTAAGTGTGATAAATTGGTTAGTTATGTAAAGGTAATACATATATGTTTGTGTCGATTGGAATTCTGGAGAGCATTCTCACATAGTAGGTGGTACAATAAAGATGTATTCAAGAGCAGTGCTAGTTTTATTATTTAGAATCTTCTTCATTCTAACAAAATATAATTAATATTGGAAAATACGTGAAGTAATATTGGCGTTACGCTTGATCGTACGTATCCATGGCCGAATGTTACAATGTATTTTTTTCGAAAGTGAAAACAACAAGCATAGGTGCACCAATTCGCAATAAAATAAGCAGGAGTGACCTTAATATACAGTGTCGGTAAATAAAACTACAATTTATCAATTAAAAGTGTATAAGATTTATTGGTATTTCGATAAAAATTTACATATAAAAATCTCGTAATAATAAAAAAAAAACTGATGAAAGTAGTAATTGGAATGAAGGCACTAACTCATACAAATCAAATTCTTTATACATTATATTAAATAAGTCAGATATAAATGCAACGTAAAATAAATATTTCTTCAATACTTAATAGAACTTTAACCAGACATAACCATGCGAACAAACTCTTCATAGTTTACATTCCCCTGTGAATCTTCCTGCCCTTGAAGCAACTGTTCGACCTACAAAATATTTGCAGTTTTAGCAAAGAGAAACATATCGTATATCCAAGATTCTGCTAGAAATTCGATACTAAACTACCTCATCGTCGGTTAATTTTTCACCAAGGGTCGTAAGCAAATGGCGTAACTCAGCAGAACTAATATAGCCATTGCCATCTTTATCAAAATGACGTAAACCCTCTATGAAGTCATCGGCTGTATCAGCGCTTCTACACTTAGAAATTGCCTAAAAAATCGTGTTTTTATACTAAATGAACTGTCACTACACAAACATGGCGTCTATTCGCGGTAAACTGTGTTTAACTTTCTCCCCGCTAGAGAGCAATACATCTCGATATTTACTGTCGTAAAGACACGTAACACAATCATAGTAAACAAGCATAGGCACCAATGCCTTTAGCTCGCTTCTTTTAGAAACTATAATTATATTTCATTTTACAGACTCGTACTGTACAATGAAAAAAAAAGTTACGGTGGTCTAAACTCGACTTTTTTTCTTTTTTATTTAATATAATGGATATTAACCTGGTATATGGGTAAGAATACTTCAAACGATACGCGCTCATCCGACTTGTGTTGTTGGGTGAATTTCTTAACGTCCGATTCAGTTGGATTCTGGCCAAGTGCCCGTAACGCATCGCCAATTTGGGATACATGTATTTTTCCATCGCCTCGAGAATCAAAAAGTTGAAACGCTTCTTGAAACTCTAAACATACAAAAAATAAAATAAATAAACATTAGAGTAAGTTAATTGAATGAGTCGAAAGAAAAACCTTCGACAGTAGTTAGAGTTAATTTCAGTGGTGGTTCGTACAAATACATGGTTACTAAGATGGTACCAGTTAAAGACTGACCACTGACCATATATTCTTGCAATAAAATGCAATAAAGTACACTTTCAAAATCATACCATATATAGGCAAAACAGCCAAACATGAATCATTACAAAATTTACTTACTTCATTCTAAATAACTACGATTTAAAAATAAACAAAAACCTCATCAAAAATTATTAATTTTTTATTACAATAGGTAAAATAACAAATGAGTTAATTTTGGGTTTAAATAAAATACAAATATATACAGGAATGAACAAATAAAAATGTATCCATATCAAGTAATCTCTAATGAATATGAGGCGGGGCTTTGCAACCTAGTTTATATTTTATTGTGCACTTACCAGCCATCTGATCTTCTGTATAATTCGCCTATAAACAAGAGATCACAAAATAACATTTTAATACGTAATTAGTACATTAATATCGACAAATAACCATGAAATAGCAAAATTACCATTGTGTGTTACTCCTACGAACTGTCAAATGCGATAAAATGCGATGACGTTACCGGCTGACTCAGCGGAAGTAAAACACGACGAGTGCACGAAATTTAAAACTGCTTATCATTACTTTACATATTTACAAATGACTAGCATGCAAATTGATAATTTTACTTAATTAAGTAAAATATCTTACATGAAACATTTAGTTTTAAATAGATTTTGATAAAAGAATTTTGCAAGCAGTCATATATTCGGATGTACGTCACAAATGTATGACTAACTTATGTTTTTGCTCTGTCTAACCAACGCGTAGTGCGAGACAAGTTCAGATTTTGTGTAAGAGAAGGCAGCTAAACTATAGTATCTATTTTTGACATAATCTCGCTAACGTGCAAACTTTACTACTAATAAAAAGCGAGCACGTTCAAATTGCCGCCAATTTTAAACGTCATCACTTTCTACTCCATTAAATATATATAAAATATGTAGGGACATCGTAACTGGCGGTCAGTAGCCCAAAAAGAAACGATTTTAGCCTGTGTGGAATTCTCTATTCTTTTCCCCGTCTGTGAAATAAAAATTTGATGCAAGCGTAGATTGTAGTGGGGCCAACTTTGCCCAATCCCCATATTTTTCATGTTCATTGAAAATGATGTATGGCAATAGATAGTTTGTGTGTATTTATGAATAAATGTATATAAAAGTAATAGTATTTGAAAGTTTATTGTATTGAAATGAGGGAATAATTTGAGTTTAAAATGAATTTACTTTTTCGATCAAAACATATTTCTGTGCTACGCATGCGTGAGGTATAATCAACGCCATACTTCGCCTTCTATGACAGTATAAACGCGAAATGAGAGATTTCTGTGACGGGATGTCTGTGATTTGTACAGAAATCTTAATCAACTTCTGTCATTTGACAATATGGCGGTGGATAAGCAATTATTTTAGCGATATTTTTTCGGACAATATCAATAACAAAGTTCACGTGCATATCTTTAAGGCGGCGAATTGTATATTGCGTATATGTGAATGTGAAACAAAAAATTTGAAGTGGGATGTTACCGTTTAATAGTCCACCGGTTGTGAAGCGTTTGTTAGGATGGAAGAAAGCATCCGACGGGTCTGCAGCCGATGATAAGTGGTGTGAGAAAGCTGTCAAAAGTTTGGTGAAAAAATTAAAGAAGAGCGGCTCACTGGAAGAATTAGAACGGGCCATTTCCACGCAGAGTCCAAATACAAAATGCGTCACTATTCCTAGGTGAGATTTGACAATATTTTTCCTAGATTTATAGATTTGTTAATAATTCCCCTTCCTGCCCGCCTCCCTCTCTCCCTCCTTCCCTTCATCCTTGCCTGTCTGGGTCTGGGTTTTGACCTACCTTAATGTCTACTGGCTCTAATCAATTATTATATTCAAACTGCTTATTACACTATATTTGAATTATACAGACGATTTATGGCAATTGTTATGTTCTTAAAAATGTCACCTATCAATCAAAATCTCAGTTGGCCTCGATATTTAAAGCCATTTTCATAAATATCTATACATACACCTTGGAGGTAAAAAATATAATCATATCCAAGTGACTTGAATTGAAAAATTTTCTAGTTTCGTACTAGACTAGTACATAACCTCAAAATGTATTCTAATTTCTAAATGATATAATACTAACGTATAATGGCGCCAAAAATGATTCTGTCGAATTGTCGAATGTTTCGTATCATTTCATTGCAATTTAATAACGATTTTCAATATACACTGATAGCTAATAGTTAAAAGAAAGTTATATCTAGTCGCGTTGCTAAATTATAGTCAGTGTATGAATGAATGAATGATATACATGAGTAATGAAGTAAAACTAGAAAATAAACCCAAATGTATCAATAAAACACAATAAATGATGTATAAGAAACATATAACATGGTTGAATTTACAACTTACAACTAACTTATATAAATAGTTTCGCGTGTATTTGTTTCACATTCATCATGTTTGTATATAAAGGGTTCGACCAGCAACAGATGCAGGATCCAACCTACAGCAGGCTCATCGGAAGGGCCTGCCCCATGTTATATACTGTCGCTTGTGGCGTTGGCCAGATTTACAGTCACACCACGAGTTGCGGCCGTTAGAAAATTGTGAATATGCATTTACATTGAAACGGGACGAAGTGTGTGTGAATCCATACCATTACAGTCGCATTGAAAGTCCAGGTAGGACAACATATTATGATATTTGAATCAATCATAACGCAAAAACAATGATTCGTATGTCTTAGCATTGCCAGCAATATTAGTTCCTCGTCATACACTAACAAACGACGAATCGAATTTATATCCACATTCGTTAGAAGATCTAAGTACATCTGTTCCTGAAAATACATCATTTCCGCACAACACCAACAGTTTGGGGTAAATCACTTATTAATTAATTATAAATGATGATATGATTGATTTTGATTTAGTTTGCATATGCAACATTCTGGTGGCTACATGGATGCTGTAGGCCTTTGCCCCAATGGTCCAGCAACCTCTATGGAATCGCCGCATAGTGTTGCTCCGCCGACAGAGACTCCGCCGCCCGGTTACATGTCCGAAGACGGAGACCCCATTGACCACAATGACAATATGAGTCTATCTCGGCTAACTCCCAGCCCGCCGGTGGACGCCCAACCAGTAATGTATTGCGAGCCAGCGTTTTGGTGCAGTATCAGCTACTACGAGCTCAATACTCGAGTCGGTGAAACGTTTCACGCAAGCCAACCTTCAATTACTGTCGACGGTTTCACAGACCCCTCAAATTCAGAAAGGTACCTACCTACCTTACTACCTACCTACCTACCTAGCACTCCAATTATAACGTATACATTTCGTTCCTAATTTATATCTATTCGGTATTCTTCTAGGTTTTGCTTGGGTTTATTATCGAACGTCAACCGTAACACAGTTGTAGAACAAACACGCAGACATATTGGAAAAGGCGTTCGTTTGTATTATATAGGTTAGATTCTTAATTGCTTTTTATTTAATATATTATTGTTAATTTGTGGTGTTTGTTTTGTAGGAGGAGAAGTGTTCGCAGAATGTTTGAGCGATTCAAGTATTTTTGTGCAGTCACCAAACTGTAACCAGAGATACGGATGGCATCCGGCAACCGTTTGTAAAATACCTCCAGGTATTTATCAAATACATACAACAATATTCTTTATATGAATGAATCAAATGTGTGATTTTCTATGATTTCAGGTTGCAATTTAAAAATATTTAATAACCAAGAATTTGCAGCTTTACTTTCACAGTCAGTCAGTCAAGGTTTTGAAGCTGTATATCAATTAACGCGAATGTGTACAATTCGAATGTCATTTGTCAAAGGATGGGGTGCCGAATATAGGTATGTATTACAACTAGGTTAACTCGTGACCATCATGTGCCCATTACATATACAAAATACAGTCCAGCAATGCATCTGTGTATATATTTAGCTTCCTATCCGGAGTTAAAATGGTTAAAATAATGTTTTGTATATAATATAAAAAGATGTGCGAGCTATTGCGAGGCATTGAGCCTACAGAATACAATCGATTTCCTTTTAGGCGGCAAACAGTTACCTCAACACCATGTTGGATAGAGTTGCATCTAAATGGTCCACTACAGTGGCTCGACCGGGTATTGACCCAAATGGGTTCGCCCAGATTACCATGTAGTTCGATGTCTTAAATTTTATTTTTGTTTTAATGAGGGGAGATAATCGTGTGTGGTACAGATACAAAAACATAATTTTGCACTTTTGAATCAATTCTTTTTTTTCCTTTTCTTTTCTATCTATCGAAAAAACGTACTAGTTTTATTGAATGTGAAATTTTCATATAATTTATCATTGTTATTTATAGTAATTTGTCCCTGTTCCCTGTTCCATGTTCCCTGTTGTTGTCGTCGTGAATGTTGCAAAGGTATTCATTCATTTGCAGTTCATTCTTTTGTTACACTATTGGCAATGTATATTATAAATAATAAGAGTTATGTATTTTAAGATATTTTAAGAAAGAGATGAGATTTTAAATTTGATACGGAAACTTTTGACGAAAGTGTTTGGACAACTGTGTGATTTATATATTTACAAAAATAATTACACTGAAAATTGGGACGTATTTGCTATTAGAATTTAATGTACTAGATAAACGTCTTATGAAAATTTTACAAATATTACTTGCAATTATGTATGAGTGAGAATACAAAATTAATCAAATTATATTTATTATTTTGTTCAAAAACGATTTTTCAAAACAAAACTTTTTAAACAAAAGTTAACAGTTATTTGAATATCTTCAAATTTTATAAAAATATTTATTACTTTCTTGAACGAAGTCTAAAAGGAAGAATTTTAACCATTCCTGAATTGAATTTTACTATTTTCAGAATGATATCTATGTGTGTGTGTGTGTGTGTGTGTGTGTATGTATATGTGTGTGAACACTCTAGAGCCAAAACTCAATACTTGTATATGGACCGGGTGTGCACCTCCTATTTTTGAAAGTAATAACTTAACCAGAAGTAACAATTTACTCTTGCTACATTTAAAATATCTCGGAAAATGAATGAATAAATTTGATTGATAAGTAGAAAGTAAGCGTGATAAACTTATGTACCTGTATATTTGAGTATACGGATCTAAAAATGTTTATAGATATTTCATAGAGTATTAGAATTTTATCAAAGATGAAAGGATAATATATATATACATATATATTTTGAGCGGGTCATAAAATGACTTCAATATATAATTTCAAGTGAATTTGAATTGTAAGTTATATTTGTAAATATTTTCGTATATAAAGACTTGTACATATATTTTCATAAAAACGAAATAGTTTCTTTCATGTTGTTGATAGTAATATTTTTGTGATAAAAATTACCATTTTTAAGATAAAATATAAGATGCATTATGTCTAAAACTGTATTGACAGCGATCCAATTAGTAGATTACTATCTAATTGTCTAGTTGTGAATGCACCTTAACTTATCTTTGCAACATGGATGGATGACTTGATGCGAATGAAATAGAAATATATTTTGGTTTTGATATTTGAAATGAACATAATAAAAATAGATAGATTGACTGACTGCACGTAATGTCAATGTTCAGCACCCATGTCTATGATGATTACATACATTTTTTATTTCATAACAATTGTATAGATATATAGTTTATAATATTTGCATACATTTACCAAATTCTTGTATTTTACAGAAAATTATGTATTCGTTAAATTATTTTTCTTGATAAAAAAAAGTTATATGTACTCAAAATAATAATTAAAGAAATATGTATATTATGTAAGTAACATTATCTCCCTCCCTCCCTCAGTCGCTCTTGACATTTTGACCGGCATCTCCACTCACTAAAATTTAGAGCCCTCTTTAATTCATTCATATAGATATAGAGGATTGGTTATAGGATGACAATATTGCAATATCATAGTGGGATACATTTATTCAATAATTTTTATTATAGTTATAATCCATTTAATATAACATTGATATGTATTTTTATGATATGTATCTCATGAAATTGTTATAGTTTACTAAACTATTGCGGTAGAAAAAGTTAAACCGCAAAATCTAATATATTGGATGTTCATTTCTCGTATTCACAAATTTCATATAATTTTTCTTGCATTCATAGATAAATATTTAAGTCAATCTCAACAATATGATACTGTCTTGATTTTTACGACATCACAGTTATACGTACAGATATAATTTGAAATTGCATGTCCAATCTTATAAACAGAATTTTATATTGTTTCACTTGTGAATTGCAGATTCATTAAAATTACGAATTTATTCGTGTGACATTTTTGCCATTTTTGCCATTTTCCTAAAATGTTGCTAGATTTATTCATCTAAAATAATCATGTTAAATAATGGAATATCCTGCTTTATGTTTACATAATGATGCGCCAATGGGTTCTGTTGGTTTTCTGTGCGCCATATCAGAATACGGAGAGGGTGAATTTGATGCAGACTGCCGTTTCAGTAGCAGTTTGAACCAGTCAAACTCACCTTCTCCGTATTCTGTAACGGTATAGCACACACAAAACCAGTAACCATTGGCGTAAATAAATTAATTATAATTATAGGTTAATTTCTTTATAAAATACAGCAAACAAAAAAATCATTGTCGTTTATAAAATGGGACATTACTTAAATGATAATATATTCTCTGATAAGTGAGAAATCATCATTATAAGACGATTAATGAAGTCATTTTAATTAAAGGACATATTATACTGCATATGAACGTTATTAGAGAACATATGTTGATATATTTTAAACATATTTTTCAAATTATTATCGTATAGGCCAATAATTTTAAACTTATCTTAAATAAAATATCTTCAATAGCTACATAGAATTGCTTCAGTCACTTATAGGTTTGATTTTCGGATTAACTACAATTATTATGGATAATTTCAACGAATTTACACGTTTAAATGAAATTCTGATACAGTAATAGCGCACAGAAAACCATCCGAACCCACTAAGTTAAGTGTTAAGTTTCTAAATCGTATCGAAATTGTTTAATTCTTGTTTTCTAAAGTAACTTTTTTACAATTTGCACTAATAGACACAATTGCTTTGCTACTAGAACATGTAAGGGTTTTATAACTCACAGTTCCATTTACATTCTGTATTTAAAGTTTAAAATATATTCTAATTTAGAATATTCGTTGAGATGAGATTTAAATTAAATAATATATATATGAATTTAGTATTGGTGTTTCCTGTTCGACAATTGAATATAGTCTTAGTGCAAATTGTATTTTAAATTGTTAGGTACAATGAGTATATTTTATTATTATGAGTTGAGCTATTATTTACATGTTTGTAGTAAAGAGAATGTTTAAATGTATATGAAATAATTTACTACAAAAAGAATCCATTTTGAACGTGTAAATTCGTGTTTAGATAAAATGACGACGTAATAAATGATTATTTCGTCCGATCTTTTTATATTGAAATAATTATGTTATGGGGTCATTTAGTGCATGGGTCTTTTGTATCCAGTAAGTCTTTTTTCGCCGGCTGTATGTTGTACAGAGTTTTTGATTTGATCAGATGCGACGGGTCCTATGCACACTAGCGGGTCTTTGAAGTATGAACAAACCTGAAAAAATGAAAATAATTCTAGGTTCTTGAATCTATGCAATTTTATGTTCACGTAGTTTTAGTATCGTTATCGGTAGGAATACTACCTTGCGCGGTGCTTGGCGATGTCGCCGTTGCAACTGGCAACACAATCCTCTGGAGATATCGCATTCGCCAGACATGTGGCACGGTTCATTGTACTGTTTGTCCTGGTGTACTGGCGGTCGGCAGACACGGGCAGCTCCCTGGTCGGCTTCGGCGCACAACAGCCCACTCTCGCAATCGCTATCCCGACGGCACAATTCACCAGCGCGTCGCCCGTACGCGAACAGGCACGAACCTACTACTATAACATTTTTAATTGTTATATTGGGAATAACTGAATGATTAACTAGGGAAAGCTAAGCTTACCTCCATCTACATCTACACAAACAGATCCTGGACAACAAAACTCGTTCGCTGTACATTTTCTCCCATAGCACGGCTCATCCTCTTCGCCTTCGCCCTCGAAACCATCTAGGATGTTGTCATCACCCACAGCCCTCTAATCATTTCAATTATAAGTCTTGTAATCATGAAACATTTCTAATTGTAGGTAATGTGAAACTTACCTGGATAAATGGTTGGGCGAAACCGCCGTGGGCACCATATCCCATATTGGCGAGCATCTCGGGAGAAAAGCGATTAAACAGTCCACCCCATGCGTCTACACGTACGCCACTGCAAATAAGGCATAAAACCGTTGCTACTACGACAGCCCTCATTGCTCTGAAACAAACATAAACATTCATTCTATTCAAGAACCTTGAACATTCATTCATCGCTAATATCTACTAATATAATTAAAAACATTTGGGAACCAAACGATACATGTCGAAACAAGTATAATAATTACACAATCATATAAAACTTAAGAATTATGAATCAGTTGTGACGCGGTTTTGAATCCTGACGGACTTGTTCCACATCCAGTTCCAGTTCCAGTTCCAGTTCCAGTCGAGGTGCTTTCGTACATCTAAACCGTGAGTACTATTTACGATAACTATTATTAAAAAATTAATAATCGACGATTTAAAAGCGTTATAATTTGTCCGTTCTGTTTTGTTGTCCTGGATAATATGCCTGTGTGTAAAACTTAGAAGTGCGACGAGATAAGAATAAATGTTGCCCCGAACGAAATGTTATAGAGTGAGTAAAGTTCCTTTGTATATTCTGTACGTCGAACTAATAATCCTATGTGCAACACGTAGGGAGGTATTTCTGTATTAAGCGTGGGATCAAGGCGATAGCCGAGATCAATAACGCGCAGTAAAAATATAAAAAGTTAAATGTTGATGGTATCGATAAGTTAATTCTAAGAAGCAAAAATTGCAACGACGTAAAAATAAAGAATTCTCGTCATACACGTTACCAGTTACCAGTTACCAGTTTTATCCGGTATGGCATAAAACAAAAGTAAAGCAATTCTACATGAAATGTACTTCTATTTTTGAAAACAATATCTAAACAGTTTTACTCGTGCTATTTTTTCATTATCTTGGAAACGGCGTGGGTAAAAGAAAAAGTGATACCTATAAAAGTTGAAATTATTTAAATATCTAGCAACTTTTGTTTGAGAAGTTTATTCGAAAAATGTACTTAAATCGTCTATAAAATTGTTATTTAATCATATATTCATATGGTATTTGCCGCAATCGTAGGCTGAATTTAAATCAGAACAAGTGAGTCGAGTAAAGGTCACTGCAATTTCTTTAATATAATTATTATAGGACACTCCTCAAAGTGTATTAAAAATCAATTATAGCATTAAATGCCTTTATTGTGTAACATTTCCGTTTTGTCGAATTATTTTTTATCGAGTATGGATTCGGTGGTTCAGTTCAAATAAGTCAATACATTAAATACGAATATAACTTACAGTTTTTGGTGATGGTGTTTTCTTTGCAACGGAACCCCCACTGGACAATGCTTCAAGTGTGAACAATAATTATTAGACAATGCAATGTTGCGATTTGATTAGGGGTGTATATATGTATGTAACGTAACGGCGCAGCAGACAGAACTAGAACGCGACGGCGACGGCGACGGCGACGGAGCTTTTTACTGAACTTTGTACGCGTCGATCTATACAGCCATCGTTTCCGTTCTATATTGTCGGCAATGTTCGGCGAACTTCGGCAAAGTTCATCAGCAGCATATTGCCTGCGTTGAGTCTATTTGTGATTTTCACGCTTTTTTTTATTCGTCCTCCCTTAACTAATACGTTACATGATTTCTTTACTTATACGAATACGTATATTGTGTTTATAAAAAAAAAACGCAGTTTTAATATAAATAATTAACAATATATATATTCTTTAAATTTAAAATACAATAAATATGTTACAATGTTTATAAATAATGATACATGCATACATACACAATAATGTTCTCCGACATACTATTCGCATGTGGACACCAACTTGCGTTTCGGGAGATGGACATGGCGGGTATATGTTCTTAAGGCGAAGTCGTTTCTTTAAATTATGACTATTATACAGGATGTTCCATACTTAAATGGTTAAATTAAAATATAAAACAAAACAAAACAAATTCTTTAGAGGTACACAGAAACTAAAATGTTATATTTTGTTAATTTATTCCGGTAATTGACTCGAGCCACGGTTTATAGAATGTCGTTCGCATATATACGCCTGGAAGGTAAGGGGCGGCACATTTGATACCATGTGAAACAGTTCCAGCTAGTTGCCATTTACCATCAGGACGATGCAATACCAGCGGGCCCCCAGAATCACCCTGCAATCAAAAACAAAATCGGACTTATACGTTAGATATTATTATTATTATTTTTTTTTTCTACAAATAAACTTGCCTCGCACGAATCTTTCTGCCCGTTCGCGTAGCCAGCACACAAGAACGACTCTAGAATGACTTTAGAATGACCCGCAGTCCGGAACATTTCCTGGCATACATGATTCTCCATGATTGGTACTTGAACTTCTTGTAGAACACTCGGTACGCCGCCACCGTATTTCAACCGCCCCCAACCTGTCACTGTTGCCATTCGACCTGTGAAATCTTCATCTCCGTGTGGTAAACAGATTGGTACTGTAACATATATATATATATATATATATATATATTATTTGGTTACGTGCACTTATTTTCTTATGCAATCCTACTTACCTATATGCTGATCATATTGCACAGGTGACTCCAATTCTAATAACGCCAGATCATTTTCGAAAGTCGCTGCATCGTATTGTCGATGAACAATCACACGACGGACATTTTTGCTGCTAGAACGTTTACTTTCTAGTTCACCTGAGATATCGTACTCGCCAAAAACAGCGACTAGTGATGCTAGGAATCCTGGTTGGCAATGTGCGGCGGTTACAACAAATTTATTGCTGATTAAGACACCGCCGCATTTGTTCTTTGTGAATAAGCCTAGCCATGTGGATTCGCGGACTAGTACTTGCCATGGCCATTCGCCAAATGTGGAACCCTTTCCACCCACTATACGACCGCTTTTCATCAGCGGGCGGATGCCGCAGTCTGAAATGACAAAAATCCACAGGTAAAAGTATTAGAGGCAACTCCACCAATAAACTGTATTGATACATAATAAAGAAAGAAAGAAAGAGAATCTTATTGATATAATAGTAGAAAAGTACTTACGGCTTCTGTAATCTAATTCTTCCTGAGTTGCATTATCGTCTTCGTATTCAATTGCCTCTTCGCTTGCTGCCGGAGGTATAGTTGTGACTTTTCTTGTTGGTTTTGTTCTTCGCGTTGTTATTGTTGTTGTTGGAGTAGTTGTTGTTCTTTTCGTAGAAACTGCCGTTGGTTTTTTTGTTGTTGGTTTTCTGGTTGTTGGTCTTGGCCTTACTGATGAAAGTCTAGTTGGCTTTTTAGTTGAAACTGGCTTCTTTGTAGTCGGCCTTCTAGTTGAACTTGGTATTGTGAACGTTGTTTTATTTTTATTATAAACTACATCTTTCAATTCATTAAACGGGACTTGCAAACTTTCAACAATCTTATTAACAAATGACTCCACCTTTTGATCTAAAACTGGATCTTCAATGAACGTTGGAGTCGTAAAGTCTAGCTCATCTTCTGAACTAGCCACCGAGGCAGACATATTTAAATTTGGGTTACGCACAGGAGGGAAATTAATTAAATCGTTCGCTGATGTATCAATTTCTAACTCAGCGCCTGTTGTAAATTCAGTTGTTACAATTATCGGACGATGTGAACCAGCAGTAATTAGATTGTTAATAGAAGGCTTTGGTGTGATCAAAACGGTTGGAGATGGTCGTTCACTGGTACCATAATGGTAATTATTATTCGCGGTAACTATATTGTTGATGGTAAGTTGAGTAACAGGTTTTGGTTTTAATGTTGTTGATTCATACGGCTCGTAGAATGCTTCTGAGGTAATTGGTGATAGCACGATTACTGTTGGTGGTGGACTTACATCATTGGGAGTATAGTTTTCTTGGGTTGTGTAACTAGTCTTAGTCGGTTTGGTGACCGTGAAACTAGGACCTATTACGTGTGTGTTTAGTGTCGTAGGGCGTTTTGTAGGAGTTCCGGTAACATAAGACGTTGAGGGAGGTCTGTACGACGTGGGCTTGGATGGTCGTTTTGTTGCAGTTACTGTTCCTGGTCTTGATGTACTATATTTATTTGTGCTTGGTCTATTTGTTGACGTTGAGTACCCATATGGCTTCTTGACAGTTACCGGTCTTTTTGTTACAGACGTAATTGTACCAGTTGTTGGTTTTTTGTACGGTTGCGTTGTCCGTTTAGGTGGAATAGTTGTACTGAATACGTATGAAGTTGACGGCGGTTTTCTAGACGATGGTATATTCGAACTCGCCTGTTTTTGACTTGTGCTAATTACAGTGAATGGGGTAGCTGCGGGCCGTTTTGTTGTTGATTTACTCGGCTGTACCTTATTCGTTTGTTGCATATAAATTGGCTTTGAAGAACTCAAAAAGGGCACAGTCGTTGAAGTATCATTCAACATGTTAATTATATTTACAATTGATGCCAACTCTTGAGTCTTGTTCGGTTTCATCGGCTGAGTTATCGTTGGAACCAAAACGAATTTATCAATTTCAGGTCGAGCGCTCGTAGGTCGCGGCCTAAACATTGGCTTTTGAAAAGCTTGGCTTGCAGTCACATACGGCGAATGTGATATACCAATTTCAATGAGTGCCGGCGATGTTGCACCATATCTGGTCGTAACATCCTCAACCCGTGATGTACTACTTCTATCCGTGGTTTGTGCGTATTTATTATTGTCAAATCCAGGTATTTTAAAATCAGTTGGCAGTATTTCGTTGTTTTCGCTGTGCAATAGTATTGTTTCTGCAGACGAATGTGTCACGCCAGTCGTTGATCCGAAATCTTCTGGTCTTCCATTGATCTGAACCATTTCGTTATCTTGTGCTGTTGTGATTACTGTGTCTGTAAATATTGGGGTTGGGATGTATGATACTCCGTTTGAAATAACATCCACCGTAGGCATATTCGTAGTTTTTCTTGTTTGGGTATCGAGATTATTATTCCAAACTGATGTTCCATATATGTCACTCTCAACTAGTTCCCCAGCTTCACTCTCTGCGATTTGGCAACAGGCTCCAAATAGGAAGCCATCCATGCAAGCCCCTACTACGGTACCCTTTCTTGTTGCACATTCGTGGTTGAACATACAGATGTTTGGGCCTGAAGTGTGTAAATTGTCTGCTCGCGTTGCTTTACAAAATCGGGGCGTGATTTTGTAGCCTCCAAATAATTTCCTTCCTTCTGTAACAAAAACAAACATTCATTAATATTACAATTACATAATGAAACCTAACAGAGCCTTGGTTGCAGATGCTTGTATTGAATTTGAATCCATGTCAATAGGGAAAGGGAAACACTTGCAGATCATTCCACGATTTTGTTTCATACTTTCTCTCCTGCTACTCGATTACCACTTGTGTGTGTATGCGATCACTTTACTTCTTTAAAATGTATGCAACATTTTGATTCATATTTTATATATTAATCACATTTGGTATACGAGTGCCAATTGTATTCCTATCCTATTTTTGTTACATATATATATATATATATATATATATATATATATATATATGTATATGTGTGTGTGTGTAGTGTTTTGTATGTATAATTATGTGTTCCGTTACATCTTGTAACCTGCATTCCAACGATCAGTCGGTATGAAATACCAGCATCGGTTAAGGAAACGTCAATAATTGACACCGTATCAAGATCATATATTAACTGTAACTTTTTAGACGCTAAAATTTGTACAAGTAACAAGTGTTAAACTAATAGCTTTGTACGTATTATATATACTTATAATCCATATATCAATCTTGCTGAAAGTTTTTCAAAATCATCGGAATACCATTGACGGACCGCCGGAAATGATTTACGAATGTCTGTATTTTGTTTGCACTCAAAAGTATGATCATCACCGTTATACTTTCACTAATCGCCTGTGTAACGAACTCGAAAATTTAAATTGCATAATTTGTTGCAGTAGCTATTAATTGCATTCTTAAAAAATAGAGGACATTATTCTACTTTAAATACTTGTACTCATCACGCATCGCCTATTTTTTAACTGGCACATCAACATCAACCTTTTATCTCCGCAACGATTATTATTATATGAAATCAATATTATTATTGAAATACGAATGTTTGAGTTATTGCAAGTAACAAACCAAACTAAGCTCTGCTTTTCTAAGTATACAATGGAGAGGGTGAGTTTAACTTGGTTTCTGAAACAGTAGTCTCCCTCCACTTTATAACTAGGTTTCCTGCTGAACAGTAGTGTATTATTCTTTGCGGTAGGAACAGGATGAGCAGGTGGTTTACTCAAGATTTGCCCATGTAGGCCACGGAGGCATAACAGAGCGTGGCAGACCGGCAAAACTTGGTCACATTCCACATATAACTGAAAGATGGCACTGTTATTTTCATATTAACTATATTGATATTTCTCCCTAATCATAATTTGATCATAATTTGATTAGATATAATGATTTTAGAAAGAATATCGCATTTTCAATAGTATGTAGTATATATACGAGTATAGAGAGAGCAGGAAAACGATGGAATGGGTTTCACGTGGGAGTGATAACATTGATTATTTGATCAGGTGACTGGTAACCTTCACCTGGATGCGGCACACACTTTACGACCAAATCATACAATTGCAATCCACGCGAATCTATCTAAAATTTGATTTCGAAGCACAATTATTTTTATTTGCCTATATCGGGTGATGGCAATACAAATTTCTGTTTCGTTTGACAGTTGGACAACGGTAAAAATGGCAACAGTTGTACAAAACAGTTTGGCAAACATTTACACCGCATAACACTCATAACTGTGAACTTGTCTCAATTAGTGAGAATATGATAATATACTCTATGCGTATTACTTTCATCGGCGTCGAATGTCAACTTGCACTGTCCTTAAATAGAAACAATGATCATTTTGAATCAAATATTTCAATGCAGTCACGTTCAGATTTCTCTGTGTAACACATATTACTTTAAACCGTAGTTAACCTTTTGCAAGTTCAAGTTTAATAAGTTCAAGAGTATAAATTAGAAAGCGCTCATATTACAAATGTTATTCACGTATATTATTTTGCTCAATTCTAAATAGTTAAAAAAATCATATAGCTATAAGTATCGACGTCCTTAGAAATCGGAATTTCTCACGCTATTGTTTATTGATTCAAAATAGACTTGTATTTACATTTTTTATCTCTTTATTGTGTCCTCCATTTGATTCTTTACGAATAACCGCACTTTCCTATATAATAGGTAAAGGGGACACTAATGTACATACGTACATACATATTAAAATTACTATGAGCTACAGCATGCTCGCATTGCATAAGTGCTTATACCTAAGTTTGTTAGTTTTTCTTTTGAATCTGTATTTAGAATTTGTTGTTTTGCTTACTTAAGTGGTACTAGCATAATAATAGCATTACGAAAATATGTAAATATTTTGCATCTGTTCCACTTATAGAGAAAATTGTATGCAGTTTGATGGCTAAATATATGACTTGATTTCTACATACTATAATGTAGAGTAAACCCGTATAATATCACGTCTATCTAGGTTATGCTTGCATTATTATTGTATCTATACATATATGTTAGTCCTAATGAGTTATATGGAAGTTTAATGGAAAGTAATGTATGCGTTGCGTTGCGTTGCGTTGCGTTGCGTTGCGATGGTGCACCTCCGTCAGGAGCAAATATTAAATCAAATTGTACTGATGTCATCGCGAAACTATGTCACCGGGTCACCCATTATTGCTGCGGTTTCTCCAGGCGACATTTGCTTTATTTTCAACCTGTTGTATGTGTAATGATTTATGGTGCATACAACACCTGCTCTCTTCTATCTCTTTTCATATCGGAAGTGCAACTTCCATTCCATTCCATTCCATTCCATTCATAAGTCGATGCTTACACGCAAATGTAGTTATGATGTGAGAATCAGGCGAATTAGGATTTGGATAAATTCAATGTAGTGTATAAAAAGAAACAAGTAACAAATAATAATGTAATTTCATTATCATTGTAATCAATGGCATATGTGAACTGTGCCAACTTAAGAAAGAAAAGTTTCCACGCCGTTTTCAAATGATGTTAGTAGCATATACCATATGTTGCTATAGTAAACAAATGATTAGTTCTCATTTTTATACCGTGTGTGTTTTATTTTCGTGTTAGCCTAGTTGGTGTATTCATACATTTGCCCATAATATATTATTTATATAACTATCTCTTTTCAACGTCTCTCAACATCGTGTTGGCAGTGGCACTGGCACCACATAAAGTTCACTCAACATGGATTCGTCACGAAACAGACATCAATTGACACACATTTTAATATTGCTCTTAAATTATTATTCAGTTCTGCTTTGGACGAAGTATCATTGTTATTTAAATAAACGGCGAACTCGAGCTTTTACTAGCACGGAAATTCAATCGATACTGGCTACTGTTAAAAGGAAAATAATGTAACTTATTACAAGTTTGAAGTCCGGAAGAATATTGCTACTTTTACTTTCGTGGAGTCTAAAAGGAAGTAAATTAATCATGAATTATTACCAAAAATGTTATAGCCCAGATCACATCAAATGTAGTTTCACTAAAATAAAGTTTCTAAGTATAAAAGAATATACATATATAATTCGTGAAGATATATATCTCTATCATACACCTACTCCATTATAACGTAAATTACATTGTTAGACTCGTATATCATAAAGTATCTTGTTACAACACTACGTTATTAGAGCAAGGAAAAAAGACCAACTTATAATTAGTATCTCAAGCATCTTGGTACATTTAATACAACAAATTATGAATTTAATTATCTGAGCGCATTTTCATTTACGATATTTACCAAAACTATAGTAATAACGTACATTTTTCTTTAATATTGATTCAATTGTTGACATGCACTATGGCTATAAATACGTAGCGTTCCGGATATACAGATAGATGCATCTGTGTGTACAGAACGACTAAATTAATTTAGATATACGACTCTTAAAATATATTAGTTTCTTTGACTATTGTCAAAATATGTTGTATATGTATAACGAAACCAGGTAAGTGTATAGGCCCATCCCTTGTTTGACCAGGGTTGTATAAGGTATGCATGACCTTGAGACACAGATAACGTAGCACAAAAATGCACTTTCTAGGTTAATATTAATGAGGCTGACCGACCTTCTTTAACAGGCGAGCACTTTTACCTGTATTTTCAAACGGTATTGTTCATGCTCAATTTGTTGCAATGCCATTGTTTCTACTTAGTTTTTCATCATCAGATAACAGCTTATTAGCTATTGCAATAATAATATTTAGACTACTCTTTTCGCTACTAAATGTTTACCAAACGAAAATTCACATATAACTCAATCAGATTACATTTATAGAAATCATCCTTGTCTATAACAATGAATATAAACCATCTCTTAACTACAATGCTACAAATGCAGTGTGGATAAAAAAACTCGAGTAATAGAAACATAATTTTATATTCAACTCACGGAACTTTAAGATATGGAAGTATATTTTAAGGATTTAATACCGCTACACAAAATCATAATCCTAGTAGTATACGATATTTTTGAGCCTACCTGATTCGTTTGCATGCACTATAGCACAACAAAACAGCAACACAAAACAAAGTTTGTTCGTCATTTTCAAATGTTGTGCAAAAGTTTGTTAGTTTTGATCCAATTTGCGAACACTCAATTTATCTCACCTAATTGTCACTACACGCTACATTATATTGGCTTTTCAATCATTTTATTTAATTATTGCGGTTTTATTAGCATCCAACGCACTGTTGACTTTTAACGCACTGTTCACGATTCTTAAAACTTTTTTCTCTGTATTTGTTAATAATTTATAGCATGGATCATATATATATATATATATATATATTTATAAAACTATATATGTAGTTGTCATGTATAACATTGTTGATATAATTGACAATTGAATTGATATTTATACACTAATGTTTCCTAATCGTTGCTCCATCTTAGAATTGGTCAATTTTGAAATATGAAAATGAAATGAATTTGAGTGAGTGTAAAAATGGCAATATTGTTAGATGAAAGAGCACGAAATGAAGGTAAAAATGTTGAAGAGCGCGTGGCACTCAGTTTGAAATACCGGGCAGTAACTGAGTGTATGTCTGCACGAAGCAGAAGCATGCCATGCCATCCGCAGTTGGGCTCTCGGCTAACAGAACACCTAACGCATCTGGGTCACTGGGACAGTCTAGCGGTTGTATCTATACACATTACACACGTCCTTCCCGTATGTTTGGTCGTATGTCGCAAACGTAAGTCGCATCTTCCTGCTTACTCTTAGGCGGGCCTTATTTCCCACCTGTGTCTAGCATATTTTTTCACTCGTGCACTGAATTCTGCGAATTACTTCAGATACAGAGCACACCATCTACTTCGAAGACCTTTCTGCAGACGACGCCACTATTCAACTTATTTTTACTATATGTACTTCAATTTAATACTCCCACATAATTTGATCCAAGAATCCACTTAATACAACTTTATTTCATTATTAATTGATGAAAATGAATATATTCATATTTACATGCTCCATTTGATGAATAGGTATTAGAACGGCAATTTATGGTTATAAAAATTGAAAAACTTTCTATGAATCAGATTGTGTCTGTTAAGTATCAAAGCTTACCTAATTTCTGTTATAATTGTATATTAAAAATATTATGAAATCGCCAGTAAAGTTAACGGTGTTTTACATATGAGTCATTGGAATATTTTTATATTCATCACAATCATTTCTAAATTGATCCACTTTATCTCCCAAACTTCTATAAGAAACTGTACTTTCTTATACAAATATATATATATATATATGTAAATAACAAAGAATTATTGTAAGTGTGTGTTTAGAATCCTCTAAACTCAAATGCGAAAATTGTTAAAATAAGAATGTTTATCTTCTAAATATACACAAAAGTTATTTGGGTTGCGTTCTTTTATTATAAGATTTACTACTTCTAAATACGTGCGAATGGAAACGGCAAAATAATATTTTTTCTATTTACAATATTTGAAATATATATAACGATTGCAACAAATAATTCTTAATTTATCCGACGTTGTCTTTCTCTATTACCCACTAGGCGGCTTACAGTTCTCTGTATACGGACGGATAACGAACACTGTATAACTGGTTCATGCCCATATTGAAATTAGAAATATAGAATTCCTTTTGACTTCGACTTGTCTTTTCAACCGACTTGTGTTTAGATTTTTCATTTTGATTTTAACCTTTTATATTTCCGTGTGTACAAAATTGATAAGGGAAGAAAGAGTTAAAGGAAAATCAGATGTTTTAACTGAATTAATCATGTAATTTGACTAAAATACAAAGAATCTTTTTATAATAAATATAATTCATAATTTTTACAAAAACGGGCTACATCACCTGGATATTTACAATGGCATAGAATATAAATAAAAATAACAAACTACTTAAATATATTAAAACTAATAAAATTACTAACTAAAGTCATGTTTTCTTTTGTTCAAATTAAATACATGGGCCGAAGACGGGGCGGGGCGAACTATTCGCGATAGTGTAGCTATATTTATGAATCCCTTTTCTATTACAAATATTAACATGTCTTTGTTATTTATTAAATATATAAATTAGATATATATATATATATATATATACACAAAAAAATAAGTAACTAATATTAAAAATTAATACAAATAGCAACATACATGCAAGAATTTTATCATTGTTTCAACGTCAATTATTATTGTTGTAAATACACAAACATTAAAATATTACGAATTAATATTATTAATAAGTTGCGAATCAGTATTACTATATGCTTGTTTATATATAAGAAATCTGGCATATTATAAATAAATAAATGCATGGACATGGAATTTATGATTTGTAAATTTTGTGTGCAAGAGTAAATGATTTTTATGTGTTCGTAAAATAATAATTATGAATAGTGTCCGTTGATGTCACTGGTCTCACACATGTCGAACGACAATACAAACATATAAATAGTCATAAAAGTCTGCGTTAGAAAATTATAATTTTACATTTATAAAATCATATCTTATTCGTTAATTACAAAAAATATCACTTGATTAATGCACTATTGTACACTATACAAAATCCACAGAAAATAGCTAATTAACTTCCAACTAGAACTCAGTCGAATTGGGAGAAAAGTATTTTCTGCGAATCTCCATTATACGATGCTCGACATTGTATGCATAAAAAGTGTTTTTCGTTTTTCGTTTTTTGTTTTTCGTAGGTATCATCAATTATTTAAATATCACCAAAAAATTCAGTCATTAACAAAACTGATGCGTTTAACTTTTGACTAAAATTGTAGTATTTGATTAATCCAGTCTTTGAATTCACTAATTCGTGTGTACACTCCCGGTTGGTTTGGTTCCGCACATCCGATGCCCCAAGAGATGATTCCTGCAAGCAGAAAGCGTTTGTCTGGTCTCTGGATCACCATCGGTCCCCCCGAGTCTCCTTCGCACGAGTCGAATCCGCCTTGTTTCCAGCCGGCACAGATGAAAATGTTTGGTATGTGCTCGATGTAACCCGCGTTTCGGTACATTGCTTCGCAAACAGTGTTGTTTATTACGGGAACGGACACTTCTTGCAGTATACTAGGCAGTGGACCATCTGAAAATAATTAAATCATTATTATTTAATTGGGCTGCTGCTGGATCATTCATTATTTGTGTTTGGGGATTTAAGCATAATAAGAACTGTGTTGATAGAACATGTATGTATGTATTAACCTTCATATAATCTTCCCCATCCTGTGACAAAGGCTGATCTGTCCACGAAAGTTTCATCGTTTAGTGGAACACAGACGGGTATAATGTTTGGTTGAAATTGTACTGGTTCATAGAATCTCAGCAATGCCAAATCATATTCAAATGTTCTTGGATCAAATTGCGGATGTGATGCAACAATTTGCACACGCCGTTCTTGATGTATGTACGGTTCGGAATCTGTAGACAGATCGTGTTCCCCCAATCTCAATAGAAGGTCACTTGGAGGTACACTGAAAAATGTTCAAATATATTCACAGTTCTTTGTGTACACATAATGTCAAACATAATAACGGTAACATACCGCGCCAATTTATTTGCAAACATAGATAATACATAGACAATACAATACAATACAATACAATACAATACAATACAGATACAAAATATGATGATGAATACTAACTTGTCAACGCAATGGGCTGCTGTAATCGCCCAGTTCTCGTTCAGCAACGCTGCGCCACACTTGTGTAAATATGTGGATGTCTTCCATTGTCTCAAGGATATTTGCCAGGGCCATTTTCCGAACGAGCTCTTCTCCCCGCCAACAATCCGCGGCTCTGGGTACATCCGGCGACCGCATACTGTAGCCAATAATACCGCTGAACTTAGCATTGACATCCACAACAATATACTCACAATTACAACTACGTTCATTGCTTACAACTAATCACTATTTTCAGTTTCTTTAAATAATTTGCAGGATTAGGTTGTAAGCCAATATTGTAAAACCTATCTTAACATAATCATTTTACGAAATATGCTAATTAGAAATATAATAAGGTAGAATTTAGCAAAAAAATACACATGTGTATTATTAAAATTTCTTGTAAAACAGGAAATATTAATTCATACATGAAGGTTATAAATAATCATAGTAATGAATCGTCTTGAATCAAAATGTACTTCTTATTTAAAACACAGTTTTCAAGGGTACACTATTTGACACATAACAGCACAAAATGTGTATTTTTGTTAAGTATTAAGAATCACAGTTCCTTTGATCACATAAAGCAGTCGGAACAAGACTGAATATTATATACATACCTATGTTTTACTTGAGGATTATTTGTAATATGTTTTTTTTTGCATTTTTTTCTGTAGTTGTTGCAAGGTTACATGTTCTGCTTGAGCCTACCTTGAAATTAGGGTTCATGAACTACACCTGCTGCTTAAAATGCATTGACTAGGAAGAACTTTATTCATATATAAACAACAATGGCATACTATTCTTTGCTTTGTATTTAAATTAAATTCTGTATATGATACGGGCATATGGTGCCTATAGGTTAGCCTAGCTTTATATAATATGGAAGCCATCAAAGTAATGTCGGCTGCCTAAATATTACCGGCTCGGTAACGTTAATACAACTTTAAATTACTTTAATTTTTTCTCTATACTACAACGGGGTAGTGTATGGTTCCAATTACAATGAATAATAACAAAAATAAATTTACCATCAGTGTAATCCGTCATATTAGTGGGTTTTGGCGTGACACTTGCCATTGTTATATTGCTAGATGTTGCCATTGTCACCTCTTCAGCAGCGGCGGATGTAGTAGCGTTCATTAACTGAACTAACGCAAATGATAATGTTTCATTGCTGGTACTAGAAGTGGATGAGTCTACGGGGATTGTTGTCAATATTGGTGAAGTACTTGGCGCAACTGTCGTTGTGGAAGTCATCATTTGAACCGTACTAGGATCTGTTGTTTGTGTATCACTTCCTACTTGCGTTGTAGATACACTAGGCAAAAGGACCCATCCTTCTGGTGTTGTTAATGGGGTCCAATCAGACTCTGTACCTATTTAAATATCTAAACATGAGTTATCTATTTCTAACAAGTTTCAGTTCTGAGTCATTCTTCTAACTCTTGTCTATCGTACTACCGAGATATTATAAGTGATTATTGAGTTTTAAAGAGTAATTATGAGTCTCGTGTTTGAATGCTTCGCAAATTATTGACGATCACGAGTCACTTGTCCACACTAGTCTAACTGTATGCGATTTCAAGGTCACTGTAACTAGGATACTAACCAACCAACCCACTACTATAACGGAAATCGGAAACGAAAAGGCATTACTGACACATATCTAAAAAATTACAGTTTCTGCCCACGTACTTGACTCGACGGACGCCTATTTTACTCAGAAGTTTATTATTCATCGCATAAATTATACGTGAATGTCATCAATCAGACCTAACATTTTATTTAGAAAGCATAAAGGAAGTCAAGTTTATTTTGCGGCCTTTAATATGAAACATTTTAAAAGAACATCATAATTGTTACCTGTTTCGGAGTAATTTGTAGAACTTTTGGTCGATTGTTCATTGTTGACCATACCCCATGTGACAAATGGGGGCACGCTCGTAGTAGCTTTCACTGTTGTTATAGTAACATCTACTTTATTCTCGGATATAGGCTTAAGCACCGTTTCTATTTCATTTGTTATTGTATTACCATTGGGTTTTTCAACAATTGGGGCTCTCGTACTAGATAATAAAACTTCATTGAATATATCTGGCGGTGAAGTCGCTTGAGGTCGCAATTGTTCCAACACCGAAACCGGAATTGGTATCTCCGATATTAAAGGTATCGCTAACGTTGTAACTTTAGCGGTCGTTATTATTCGTTCCGTTGTTAATCTTGTAGTAGACAGAGTGCTTTTAGTAGTAGTAGTTAGCTTTGGGGAACTTGTTGTTGTTGTTGTTCTTATTGTAGTCGTTCGTTGCGTAGTTGGTCTACTTGTATTCTGACTTATAGTAGTTCGAATAGGTTTAGTATTTGCTGTTGTTGTTATATTAGGTTTGGCACTTGTGGAATCGGGCGTTGTAAGTGTTACTGGTTTTGGTATTGGTTTCGTAGACGGCTTAATTGTAGGCTTCGTCGGTCTAGTAGTTGGACGATGGTAAATTGGTTTGGTAGAATTCGTAATTGGTTTAGAAGAAGGCCTAGGTTTTGGCTTCGTTGGTCTACCAATTGTTGTTGGTTTAGGAAATGGTTTCATTGTAGATTCGAATTTGATTGCTGTATCATCATTTACAGACTGGAACGTAGACAATTTATACGAATCCGTTGTAACACGTATCTCATTTTCACTTGTGTTCGTTGCAACAGAAATCTTATGTGTCGTTGATACTATTCTCGTTGTAGGTTTTGGGGGGGTTGTTGTTTTCTTCGATATAGGGATTTGAGTGGTTGCCACTACTTTTGGACTAGTTAGTGCAGGTTTCTGTGAACTTTGTGACGATGCCAGAGTGCTTATTTTTACTGGAGTTTTAGTCGTCGTTGTTGCATTTTTAGTAGGAACATGATTTGTGGATGTTTTCTCCGTGGTTGATACCCTGGACGGTGGTTGGCGCACTGGTATCAACGCAGGATCGATGATATTGTCGTTGATGTCGTGATGGCTGGCTGCGATGTGACAACATGATCCGAAATAAAATCGGTCGATGCACGTACCCAAATGCGTCCCATTGGATTTCAGGCAATCGATGGCGAACATGCAAGTGCCACTCATCCCTGATTTCCTGGATACACATGGCAGATGCCGAATGTTACGGCCTGATGTACCTGTGGACAAATCAACTTATTATTATTGACATTTTATCGTTTCTGAATGACGTCTGTGTGTATGCAATTTTCTTTAAATTTGTGACTTTATAATCTAATTATAATATAACGAAATTAAGATAACTTTGTCAAATCCTTGGTCAGTAATCTCCCAGCGCATAAGTGGGTAATTGGCTTCTAAACCAAGATCATCAACCTCATTAATAAATTCCAGTAGCTTATCATTATGTAGACATAAACATAAAGACGGAACCGAGTTCATCTGAAAAAGATCGCGTTTTCGGAAGAAATTGGTACGTGTGCATGACGTCACATTTACATAAATAATATGTATCTTGTCTTTCTCAGATTGTGTATATATACATATATATATATATATATATATATATATAATATATATGTGAGTGGTAAGGTATACGCATAAACGGCTTCACCTTATGTAACGGTGAAAACATTCTTGGATAGCAGCTGACCGCAGATCGGTCACCACAAGGCGACGTCACTTCATCACCGTTACATTGGCCCAGTGCCGCTGTCGTACTTTTATTTCTATAACTTTAAAAACGCATGCGCAGTATGTACTATTTTAGTCAATACTACTAGTAATACTATGCCGAATGTCTGTTCTTCTTCTTACATTACTTCAAATCAAGGGGTACGTTCCTAAAAGTTCTAAGCGTTCCAATACTTCTTGATTCAAAAAGTATCTTATTATTTAAAGATATGATTGGGGTATTCGCAAGTATGTTTTTATAAAAATATAGTTGTTTAATTGACACTTTCAATTTTCTTCATTCAAACAACGTATATATTTTTGGATCCATTTTTTTATCCATTCAAAAGTGTTCCACCATTATACGTAAAGGTTGAAAAAAAAAAAAAAAAAAAAAACACACTGGTGTATTTAAATCAGCAATATTTACGAACCTTGATGCCACAAAACTTACCAATATTAGCTGTTATATATGCCGGCTGCATTGTATACACAGGTGAACTTAAACATTGCTGGAGAAATAGAGTAACTATAATAGAGGTCGTGGGCAGCATCTGTAACAAACAAACAAATTTCATGTTTTGACATCATCTTCTTTTTGAAATGCACATTTGAAACATTATTTAACTCCTAATAAACCACCTTATAAATGTATTAAGTCTCTTTACTTTATTACACGTTATATCAAAGAAAGTATTTCTGAATCCACTATCTCCATATTATGTGTCCAAACAGGCAGGAATCTGTAATCATGTATCTTTGTAGGATGTTTTACAGTGCGTTATTAAAATTATTTGCGTTCTTTTATCCTCCTCTACATTGAATACCCAGAAAGATGACTCATCTGTAAACATTACTTTGGTCCAAATCGCGGTCTACGTTCTCACGAGCCCAGACGCTTTTTCACATGGTGTTCAAGGAGCAATGATTTCTTCATAATGCTATTATGTTTCATGTATTTTTTTTAGGTGACGCAGCCCGATTATGGTAAGCTTTTTTGAATAGTCTTTGTCTGATTTTCCTTAACGTCAAACATGGATTTTCCTTATGCTTGACGTATTATTTTTCTGTTTCATGATAGCTCACTTTTGTCGTCTTCCGTCTTAATTGACATTACCTGATTCTGTACAGCGGTTTGTCTATTTCTCTTCTTTGTCACCGTTCATTTAGGATCTTTGGGGTCTTTTTTAAACGCAGCATTCATTTCGTACAACGAAAGTGAAACTGATTTAAAAATTGGTTGTCAGGGTCACTTATCCACAGAAGAAATTGATTTGGTGTAAGGAAGGAGAGTCATCGGTTAACGTTTTTTTTTTTTTTACTTACTGTATATAAGTTTTCAGAATCAGGGCGACGAGATAAGATCGTTTGGGAAACTTTTTGATTCAACTGAATGCTATAAGTATTATACTACCGTACGACGAGCTAAACATGAAATTTTCACACACCTTTAGAATGTTATACACTTGCTGAAATATGCATACGATAATAAGTATCGTAGCATAAATTCGCAGTGATTTCAATGAATTCCTTTCTTAAATAGTTAGAAGAGGTTGGGGAAGCAATGATAGCGAAAACAGAAGCAGTGTTGTGTGCATTGTGTATGTTTGTATGTATGTATGTATATACCCAGAAGAATTGTAATGGTGGGCAACGCTCTATCAGGTCAGTGACTTCCGGTGTCGACGAACGTGTCCCACAATAACTCGACATTCACAGCATTCAAAGGTCGCCATTGCCAATGCTTTACTGACTACCTCAAGGATACATCATGTATCTTCTAGTTCAATACTACATGCAAACATTGCGATTGTTATATATTTTTACTTTCTTCAATGCTTCATTACTGAAGGAAGCTTTTCAAACACAACCCATTTCAAACTCGTCATTTTAACGGTAAAACACGTTTTAGCTTCCTTGCGTTAATATTGATTATATTCGCGATAACAGCATTTAAACATCGATTTCCCTCTCTGTCTTAAGAGCCAACCCAAGACTTTTTTTCTTCTTGTCTTTCTTAACAGTGAATTTCTTGTTATATTAAATTTTATTATTGTCGGCCGATTCAACTTAAATAGAAACGGATATCCTTATTTGAGAAATATGCCAAGTAGATAGTTGATAATAACACAAGCACCAATGCGTTCAGCTCACCGTATAATATATCTTGTGAATGTTTTACCACTAATCCGTTTAAATATAACTGCGGCATTGTATTATTTGAGATTTAATACAATACGGTCATTGATGTTTTAAGGTAACTAGAAAGGAAATAATTGAAGAGGTACTCAATTACTTAACCTACTATTTGACACATTTTCAGACAGTAAAAATCTTCTAACAATTTGTAGAAATGTTTCTAATAACGTCCGGCAATTTTCTGTATCATAAGTTATTAACCCAGACATCTCATTAGCCGTGATAATTTACCGTAATTTAATTTTGTTGCACCCAACTGTCATGTTTATTTTTTTAACAAAAGCATAGGGAATATTATTTTATTTATTAACACTAATTGACTGTTGTTCGTGTGAATAAAAATATAGAAACCTCATCTTATTATATATATATATATATATATATATATATATATATATATATATATATATATATATATATATATATATATATATATATATATATATATGTTTTTAAACGTTGAACGCAACACGGAATGATTAGCCAATGTTTTTATCACTTATACGGGCAAATTGAGATGGCACCCTCATTACCAGCATATCATTGGAAAGTGAAGCGGACATTTTTTCAGTTGCGTTACACATAATATAATAAAGTCTTCTAGATATATCAAATATAAAATCGTGTTTTACAGGAGTGAAATTATGATGAATAAGTTTCACTTGCTTAGATACTATCAAAAACTTATTATTTTTGTCAAAACAAATTATGTGGGAATAGTAAATTAGAGCAATACATTCTATAAGATTTTCAGAATATTCGGTCAGCGGTACCACAGTACACTAATAAAATGTTCTTAAGAATTGGCAAGTATTTCATCTCGTTGATGAGGTTCCATATTTAAATGAGTATTATCTAAACAAGGCACATCTTTACGCATGCTTAAGTAAGGATATTAAGCACGTGTACAGTTTTAAACACATGTCTTAAAGTATTCCAATAGATACTATAATTACCTACATCGAGAACGTTACCGTTAGATACGTCCTTTCTTTTTGTATACTTGATTATTGCGTTTTATTCAATATATAGATAAGAATATATAATCATTTTAAAATTCACACTGTCATATGCTAATTTATCTTATATATGACAGTTTCCGCATAACAGATCTTTGCAGCAAATATTTTGTTTTTCTTAAGGATACGTACGCATTTAAGTGACTTCCATTTACAATTATCCATTTAATATATTTCTTTTTACCAATTTCAACTATTGTTACCAGTATCGCAATATTACGATTACAATAATTGCAAAGGCAATTATTTGAGCGCTCCCAAATGTTATAAAATCTATTTAGTTAAAAAGACTGATTGTTTAATTGAATGCGAGTTTATCTAAATGGCCGTCATCTAGAACAGGTTAATTATCTTGTTTGTTTTGGTTGTATGAGTGACGGTAGACGGGAAAATACTCTTGCAATTGGCTATTTTAAAAGATTCCGGCTCCTAGCGTGTTAACTCACTGATTCTCCAAGCAGTTTTATAAGTCTCAACCCTCTGGAAAAATTATATTTAAATATCAGTAAAAAGCAACTCACCATAATTGACTGAATAGAATCAAAACTTGTACGTAAATAAATAACTAAACACTAAAATAATAAACCAATAATGTATCACAATAACATGATTTGTTGAAATTCGCGCAAGATCAAGAATTCCGATTTAAAGCCAATGATGCGTATATGAAGTGCGTACACTATGAAAATGTAAGCATGTTTGAGATCGCTTGATTATCGCGCGCTAAAACTTTTGTCACCGCACTCACTGACCGACCGACCGACCGACCGTAGCGACAAAGTCTTCGCGGATGAATTCGTGTTATGGTGTCCTGTTCTGTCCTGTCGTGTCCGTAGTGGCGGCGCGATCACCATCAACTGATGACCGTGCTCTTGCACGCCTCTTCAACTTCTTCGCTCACCACCATCAATATCAAAAGGTGAATGACCCGATGGCTGGGCCCACTGAGTGCCGTTGTTGTGGCTTGCGAGTGCTGACTGTTTGCCAGTTCTCCTTCGGACATCTTCACCTGTGCTACAGGTGTGCAACTGCTGCGATTAGTGGGGATTGCACCGTTAGATCATTTCGGTTGGTTGCCATCTTGATCGATACGATCATTCGGTTTCGGGTTGCGGGATGCGGGTCATCACAACTTTTCACCCTTGCGCGACGGATACGATGGTTCATATTTTCAAGTATCATTTGGTATCCCAGTGAACTTAGTTAAGGCGCCATTCATACTCCTCTACCAAAAATTGTGACCAAATGTTGTACTATAAAGTATTGATTGCATTCCTAGAGATGTCACTATTTAAGGCAATTGCAGCGACATCTACTATAGAGTAGATATAAAATTAAATCTAAATTAGTTGAATTAAATAAATGTTTTACCCGGACGCCTATAAACAGTTTACCCGCCGCACTTTTGTGTACGGCGTTTGAGAATTCTTCGGTACATCAGAAGCAGTTTTTATTGCTTTTAACAATATTTTAATTGCACAAAACGCTGATTTAATAGGGTGTAAGATAACAATAGAATTATATCAAATATAAAATTTATTTTCAACAACAATAAGAAAACATTTTTATAATACAATATATATATATATCTAGTACGTATATAATATAGCCTTAGTGAATATTTTTTTCTGTTTTGCTTATAATGGTATATTGGTCATTATTTTAATGGTAATGGTACAATTGGTCCAAATTTAATGTTTCCCCCGTCCCATCATGTGCCCAATTTTAGGAAAAAAGGATAATATTTCTTTTAAGGAATCATAATCGTATATAATCAAAGTTGAATGGATATGGTTATGAGAGGGGAAACTTTCATAAATGTAGTGTGTATGTATTAATGTATAATATAATCGATCCCTGCCGTTAATTCTGGTTTTAAAACTATTTCAAAACAAGGTAAAACATCATTTTCTATTTAAAACACACTTATCTTGTATCATTTTATAATATACAATAATAACTTAAAACTATAACATATGTTTATAATTTTCAAATACCTAATTTTGGTTTCAATTAAAAAAAAAAAAAAATATATATATATATATATATATATATATTCATTCCTATTTATGATCATTTCAAATTTGATTTGAAATATCCTAATCTTGAATTGCAAACGATCCCGCCTTTTATTAGATATAATTAATTAAAGCACTAATAAAAATAGATATAGCACATTTAAATTGTGGCAAATAATTTTCACAAAATTTTCGTTATTATAATTGATATATCAATTTCAAAAATCAAGTTCCAAAACGTAACTGCATATATAGGGTAATATATTTAATCGCAATATAACTATATCAATATGTTCAACAAAGATTCTACAAGGTTAGAGGTTAGAATCGTATAAAAATAGTCGACAGTTGGAGCTTGAAATGCGTAAAGTGTCATTGATTCGGGATCAATGATGAGATCTAGATATCCCGTGACCGAATTCCACAATGGTCACGTTTTGGAACCGACTATATATATACCTACTTTGCTATGTCTGGATCAATTCCTGTCGCACTTATAGTATATCGTTGCCATTTCGTAAAATCATTCTTATAAAAATAACTGTATTTACAATAAATACATGTGTCACACATAAATAAATAATTTAAGAGTTGGTATAGTATCTTATTTCGTTAAGTATAGTAATCATCACATATTTAGTAATAAAAAGGGTTTTACCTAACCCATTACTGTATCTATCCAAGGCACAAATTTCTGAATGTTTGTGTAAACTCCCGGTAAATGTTCTCTTCCGCATCCGATGCCCCAAGACACGAGCCCTATAAGCGTACGCCGTCCATCCAAGGACATCGTTAATGGACCACCGGAATCACCCTGGCACGAATCTCGCCCGCCCTAACAGACACTATTAGCATGCATGTAACATATTATGAAACATTTTATTTGGAAGAATATAAACCTCTTTGTATCCGGCACATAAGAAAACATCATGAATAGTTTCACGTCTTCCCGCCGCCCGAAACCAGCGCTGGCATCTTTCATTAGGAATAACTTCAACATCAACTTCTTGTAGGACAGCAGGAACAGTCGCTTGTCCATGTCTTGTTCGACCCCATCCTGCGACTGTCGCCATCTTTCCAGATAGTTTTAACTACACATAAACATTGATTTAATTTTGTCTTAAGCTACTATACAGGCCCTGGACATACACACAAGGAGTAACATACGATATATCGTAGAATACGCGATCATTCCAATAACGGCGGAATTGAATATAGTAGCTTATATATTCTTACCAATGAAGTAATCCAATTCCAATGTTTGGTCAGGCTTTCACCGTAATACCTTTTCGCTTAACAGCGATAATAAAACAGTGTTGGCACTTTGATAACATACCTGCTGCGGAGGTAAACAAACTGGTACTATGTGCTGTTTGAAGCGTACGTTTCTATCCAGTTTTACAAGTGCAACATCATTCCGAAAGTCTGTCGGCGAATAAGCTGGATGCACTTCTTTTCGTTCCACGGCATATTCCTCGTGGTTAAGGCGTTCGTCTTGGTCCCGCACATCCCACTCGCCCAGACGAACCTTCAAGTTGCTGTTTGCCGTTCTGCAATTCAACCGTATATAATATTAAAGGATCATGCAATCTCTGAAAACAAGATACTTACGTCGCTACACAATGTGCCGCTGTGACAACCCATCTTTCATTGAGGAGCGCCCCACCACATGCTAATTTCTTACTAAGGAATCCCGTTTTAATGAGAGCTGCTTGCCAGGGATGGGATCCAAATCCTGTTGAATGCCCGCCTACGATTCGGTTGCTTCTAGTATACAATTCTCCACAGGCTGGAACACAAATTTGTATGTTTTTGTAATTCTTGCTTTGTTATACATACGATATATAGTCGTACATTATACATAATGGTGCAGATATTTACAATTCACTAGAATTAGACCAGAATTGCATTAGACTGAAATATCAATATTCACCAAATAAGAAAAACAACGAAAATTTCATTGGTACAAGTAGAATTGGAGATTTAACAACTGATGATACCTGGATTCTGTTTCCTGACCAAGAATACAAAGTCATACCAACAGGAAACTCTGCTTAAAACACGTTCAGACCTGAAAAGATGCATTACTGCAACAGTAATAATAATAATATCTGAATACTGCTCGCTGAACTAAGGAAATTTGCTGGTCTCCAAGCACGCATTTCTTTCTATATAGTCGTGATGTGTAATCCAGTTGACATTGTTAATACATTTTGGGTACATATTTAATATTTTATTGACGATATGCAACAATTTGAATTAGTCAATTCTTTTTCAATTAGATGTTGCAAATATCTTAAGAATATAATTGAACTGATGGAGTTAAAGCATTAAATAATTACATTATATTTTAACCTAGTTTCTTGTTGTCTAAAAAGCGTGTCACGTATTGTATGCCCATATAGCTGATTGTTTCTGTTCAACAAGTATTAAGTTACATTTTCTAATTGACTTCCTAAAATGACGGAACCACCCACCGTAAAGTAGAACAATGTTCATATCTTATAATAATCATATATCTTTAATTCACTAATAAATAAATAAATAAATCGTTGTCAATTACAGCTATGATTACAGTGGATATATGAAGTAATGTGCAAAATACTAAAGACATCGAAACTACGAAGCACCAAGTAAGTATAGAAAGAAAGTATATATTATACTGCATGCAAATTACAATTGCAAGGTTTATAGTTCATATACCCCTGTGTTTTTGCTCAAATTCTGGCCGTTTATTGAGACTGTGTTGCAGAAGCTGAGTAGATGGCGGCTTGTAGAGCGATGGTCTAACGCCGCCGTTGCTGCTGCCATCGGCCACCGTATTCGAGTTATCGCTCTCAGGCGGATAGTAACCAATCAAGTGGAACGTGTCGCTGTCTACCGGAATAACCAATGTGTATAAATTGTATTATTTCAAACATTTATTATATAACGGCATGCCTTCTACTATTATACTAGTATCAGGTCTTTTACTCAATCCGGCCTTCTCACATATCGAATCCTATTTACTAATTGTGCTAATATAATAAAATATCCATAGACACCCCGATGTATGTTTGTATGAATGTACATATATGTGTGTATAGAATAGAATATTTTGTTTGTAAAAATGCCGGCTTCGAACCATTAAATTACCTAGTTAAATCCATAATACATAACACAATAATATTATTTATACATACATATGTATAAAAATGTACACAAAAATCCTGTTTAGAACACTTTTGGTAAAATGGTAAATATAAAAGTAACCGTGATTGAATAACTTACTGGCGTTGTTAAGTGAACCCTGGTCAGTAGTGTGTGATGGCCGTTGAGGATCTCTGTCTACGCAACAAGCCCAAATCATGCCCCCGGAACACAAGTCTAGGGGTCGCCCGCCACTGAGTACGCAACTTATGCTCAAACCGCACTCGTATTTGGACCCCTTATATCGACATGATTGCGGAATCACTGCAACAAAGAAAATCATTGTCACTCTTTATACGGAAAAGTTTCCCATCCATTTAGTTTCCCTTAAAAACTGTTGGTCGCTGATTTATACACATGTTTAACATTGTTTAAATTTGCTCAGCGAATTAAAAATGGATATAATGGGAGAGCGTGTTATTTATACTTATTTATGGTAAAATAATAGAAGTCATTTATATAGCAAGTGTCAGAAGTTTGCGAAATATGTTCGCGCAAAGTCGGTGTGAAACTATTATAGGTACGTAAAGCGTATGTATGAAGACTAAATAAAAATGCATGCAAAAATTCAGCTCACTTGGAATTTTGCCGAAGTCAAATCCTAAAGCTCCTGCATTTATCCTGGAAGCATCGCATCGATGTGACTAGGAGCTTATGCCTCTTATACGCCCATCAACCGACTATATACCGCCAATGTAAATAAACTTTCAATTATAATTCAAACAATATATCTTGTCGTATGTTACATTCGAATAGATAGAATTATTTATTAGGAGAATTATTATACGTAAAAGTTATTATTTTCTTTAAATTTGTTATACTAAAAAAAAGGAGTAATATATAAAAAGCTATCGTGGCCTTTACTCAATTTTCTTGTACTTTTACTATCTACATTTATAATATTTCCTTGTCATGAATTAATACCAATATTATATGTATTGTAAGTAGGGAAATGTAACTTCTTCTATTATCAAAAGCGTTTTTTTTTTTCAATAAACGGTACTATTTTCGGATTCGGAGGAACTTTTTTAACACATATTGCGAATTTCTTCAACTTTTATACGAATCACTTTCTCTGTTAGTTGTATCGTTTTTGAGATATATAAAAGCAGCACTTTCGGTTTCGATATTGTCTTAAAAATAAGAAGTTTTCTTCCGGGGTATATTCATACGCACAGATATTATTCGTCAGATTCGAAACAGAGATGGCCAAAACGTGTATTTTTGTTTAAATGTTGAGTTTGAAAAAATCATGATTTCAATGCCGACGTTATATCCGACCGAACGCTAATACGGCGGCAATATGTACTGGTTTATACGAATGATTTCAAAGTTTCACCACTATAGCAAATGTTATAAGCAATGGTGTTATAAATGACTTTCACTGTACTTCCTTTTAGACTGTGCCCAAGAAAGTAATACTCGTACGTTTATAATAGGATTAGGATAAAATTTGAGTCGCGTGTATGTTGAAATTCAAATGAAAAGGGCCTAATATACATATATAAGTAGGTCAGTTAGTCAGTCAGTCACAATCTGAAATCTTACTTCTTCCCAGCATATCCATAAAAGTGTCGTGATCATGATTCGCGATAGATCTCCGTCCCAAAGCATCCAACAGTAACAGTTCCTGGGTTTGTCGTTCACTGGGCACCGCATCACTCACCAACACCAACACCATCACCAAGACGAGCACCGGCGGCCAGCACATGTTGTTTGTTGTTTACCAGGCGACAACCTTAACCGAACTAGATCCTTCCTCGTACCCAATCCAAACATGTGTCATGGCATCAAGTATTGAGCGGGAGTATCCGTCGTAGCAGAAGGAGCTGCATGCACCATACACTTGATGTGCCACAATACTTAATTCTTATTTCAGTGAAAGCTGAACATTGTTTGTATTTGGTTTCTTTCACTTTTACCGGAGAGTACTCGTTCCGTTCGTAGATATAAGTATATACATACATACATACATACATACATACAACATATATACGCGATGCGCCAGTTGCCATTGAAAGCGTATAGCGACGTATTAAGCGGAACCGTATTTCTATATTATATTATAAATGACAATGCGTCGTATCTTTTTGTTGTTGTTATTATTATTATACATTTTTTCCCAAACGTCTTCGTTATTCATATTATACTCAGATAAACTGATTATTATGTGTGTCAACTTACAGTATTATTATACGGAACTAAAGCATCATTTTGTTTTTATGAGATTTTACTTGTTTTATTAAAGATACTGACGTGACTTCCATTTATATTTTGTTGGTTTATAGACTGAGAAAATCGGACTTCTTTCGTTCTTTTATATATATATATCTATTCAACAGATTATTTCAATTTTGTTTTGTTTAACATTTGTATACGCAAAAAAATGTAATCAGTATGATCTAGAGTATAAACTGATCAGTGACACCGATATGCTCAGATTCTCCCAAGGTCGTCTCCTCAGCAGGAAAAGCAATGCATATATACATATAATATATATTAAGCAGTAGTTGAGGTAGAGGATAATAAACCGTTAGTTTATATTAAGCATAATTTAATAAGACAATTCTTTCATAACAATTCAAAAGCATTTCAATTGTGTTAAAAATGTCACAATTGGTTGACAGATATCTGCACGCTTTGTAGTTTGAGTGTTACGTTACCATCGCACCGATTTACATGTGCGCTGAACTTTAAACGTATAAAATGTAGCCGTATTAAGTGACATATTCGAAGAAAACAGTGATTTCCTTGTTTTTGTCTTAATATAAGTGCCATTGTTTGCAATACTTACGCCCCAGTTCGTCGAAGAACCTTGTCTTTGGTATGTCGTACTCCTCTTCATTATCTGAAATTAAATATATATATATATATATATTTTTTTTAATTCAATTTCAATTTAAGCATTATGATTTTCTAGAATACTAGAATAAGATACTACTAGAATATTTCGAAAGTTTTAACTCGAACCAGATAAAAATCGAACTTACAAATAACTCGCTCTGACGAACTATACAAAAGAACGATTCAAAGTTGGTAACTAGATGCAAGCTTACCTTTGATATCATTGTCCGTGTTGTTACAAACGCACCGTTTGAGCAGAAACAAAACACATAGCACTATCCTAAACAACACTCGCAATTGTCCCAAACAATTAAATTGCATTTTCGAGTGAGTGAGCAAGTAGAGCACACAGTGTGGTGATATTGTCTAATTTCACTTGTAACTCACGATTATCCGATATGTGTAGAGTGCGTCTTCTTGTGTCCGTTGCTTTATAAACGTATGTTTCACGTCACACTGGTCACTAACAACCGACTTTCATCATTATCAACAACAAACAACGAGAGTAAGTTGTTGTTGCACTGAGACAGGTTCACAGCGGAGAAATTTCAAAGATTTGTTGCGCGGCTCGGCTCGGCTCATTGGAGATGTGAACGTATAGTGTGATCTGCGATAGTTGTTTTTCACTTCTAGCCCATGATGCTAGTCATTATTTTCACCTGCTGTTCTTCTCCCGTTGACACTACTCTGTCAATATACATACATACATATACTTTCTTATACGTTTGTACATATAGAAGTACTATGAACTCAATAACATTTTAACAGAAATGATCATCTCTGAATAAATTTGACAATTCTTGGACCAATGTATTTATAAGAATATATAAATAAGATGTTTGGGCCAAGAAGTATTCTTGTCTTGATGAAATAATAAACACAGGGTTGAGCACCTAAGCACTATTGTAGATACAGTGTGTCGAGCTAAAGCTAGTGTTGAATACACATTTTTTATTGATAATGCGATTGTTACACTTTCTCTAAAAAGCCGGATCTTATTATTTCATAACTGTCGAGATATGCTGTTTCTATGAATAATAATAGCTACGTGATAAAATAGAAAGACTTCTCTTATGACGTTTGTGTTGTGTTGTGTTGTGTGGATCCTTTCACTTCTATCGTTCCTTTTTGATATTCTCATCTTTTTTCTGACTAGCGTTAAATAACATTTTACGTATTCTATTTGGCTTAACGAAACTGCTTAAAACAATTATATTTCAATCGTTTATGGCCGATGAATTGCAAACTAAGGCACTGATCTGATTGATATTTCATGTCTGGACTGGACACAAACTTTACTTAATTTACAAGAAAAAAAGAATGCGTTTTATCTTGTCAATTCCTTATATAATAGAAAGTTGTTATAAAGTGAAAAGCCATATATTATACTTATAAGAATAAAGGAACTGGCGTTATCATAATATTGCAATTTTTCTGCGAAACTGATCACTATGATATTATACAAAAATCTGAAGTCATTATTCAATTGAAGAGTGGGTTAAGGTTAACTGGTGGCATACTTTCTATAAAGAAAGGTCTAAGTCAGAGACGTGGAATGCAAGGAGAAAGCTGCAAAGTCCAATTTACACTAGTCGAATGATATCGGTTGTAATTTTAATTCAATGGACCCTCTATTTCTGGAGGTAGAAAACAGATCACCCTTAATAAAGGCCTAAAAATTGTTTTGATATATAAAGAAAAATAAGTCATTTTTTAATGATTTATAAGTGTCAATTACAATTTAATGGTTAGATACTACAATAAATTATTACATAACTATACTTAAAAATATAACACAGTCCTTAAATTGGTATAATTTTTGCAAATGTTAAAAAACACTGTATTGTACCTACCAATTTCTTTTTGTCTATTCATTTAATTAATTACGACAGGCAATGTAAATATAGCAATATGATCACTTAAATTATAATGTGAATAATATTTGAAGCAATTATGTTTATTTTTAAATCTCAATTTCTCTTGTTCCGCTTTCTTAGCATTATCACACGATCGTTACTTTTGCTTTTTACAACATTTTTTTGTTCATCTCGATAACTTACTTTTCTTTGGTCCTATTTTAACCAATATGTTTGAGAAATTTAAATAGAGTAAGAAATATTATTTTTCCTAACTATAGTTCATTTTGTCTATAAGATCAGATTGTTTAAATAAATCGTAATTTTCGGGAATATTTAGATTTCTAAATATTTGAACGTATCCAAATATTACGATATTTTATTTCGAATACCAGGTAGTTTAAAATTCGGATATCCAGCTGTTATACAGTAGCTGCAGGTCACGTCACTGGTTGTATCAACCCTAAAGTTGGCGGGTGATTGTAAACTTAGAAACTAGGCACTTATCGCAGTCCCAAGCCAGTTCACTAATCATTCTATTTCGCGACGTTTCTTCAGTGAATAGTGCACCGTTGGCGTCACACGCCTAATTTGCGGCAACCCGTGTATCAGGTATGCGTTGCATCAATCATCATTTTTTAAACCCTGTACTACGGAACTTGTACGAAATCCCTAAATACTTGTCAGTGACGCTTACGGGAATTAGAAATAGGGATCCAGTAAACATTTGGTGTCAAGTGACATCTTTGAGATGTAGAAGATACGCAACCTGTCCATGTTACGTCGCTACGACATCTCAACGATGTAACATGGGGAAGAATGTTTACAACGTAAGAATAAGTCTTTAAACTGAACATATTTAATATGATAAAATGGACAGGCGAAAATACAACAAAGTTAAAATTAACGCTTACACAATTATCGTGTTTTATATATATATATCACTTTTTTGGTTACGCTTTACTATATATTCACCCTGTGAGCCTCATTTTGCTCAATTATTCATATTTTTACAGTACATTTGCATCCTTCTACAGCCCTGTAAGAAATATATTCGTAGGCCAATTATCAACCTGTGCCTTTTTAGTTATAATCATTAGTTAGCGTAACAAAGCATGTGACGTCTAAGCAGTTTATTTAAGAATATCTGCTAAGACTCGCTTAAATATGCGTAGATTGCACTGATATGAAGTCACACCAAATCATTTATATAATAACGTTTGTGTTTTATCATTAAACTTCTCACATTACACATATATAATTATGTTGAGCATTTGCAAGAATGATATTCTTGTCGTTTAAGGCCGAGATATTCACCTCTTAATTAATTTATTCGGTTAATCTATTCCTATATATATATATATATATAACCACCGACTAATAAATATTATTTTGCTTTAAACTCAGTTATTATACTTTAGGGAACAGAAATGATAATTTTAAAACACAAATTTGTTTATTTTCAATAATTTTACAACATTTTATTGAAATATTAATTAGCAATTTCTGTTGGGTTAAAGTTTGTCGCGTTAAATCTCCTTGTAGACATTTTATCTAACTATGAATTTTTCGTATAAATAAACTTACCTAAACATATGTTATATTTCATATATTCCGTTTCATTCAAAAGCATAACATAACATCCTAAACATAAGAGAACATATTATGAGAATTGTATCAGCATATCTTCTAGTATAAAAACATTCTTCGATGATACGTACAAGAAAGTCCAATGTAGATTAGTTTATTAGGTACCTAATACCCGTTATTATATTAATAAACAGTCTTTGAAATACAGAAAATAAATATTTCGCTAATAAATAACTTATTTTGCTAATAGCAATTGGGAAGTAAATTAGGAGGTGGATATCTCGGCCCTAAACTTATAATTCTTGTATCATACAATTGTTATGATTTGTATTCGCTGTAAGCACAGTTTACACAGCTGCAATTCCGCCAACAGCTCGATTAATCCAATCTACGGTGTACGCTACCCGGTGATAGATCCCCGGTTGGCCTGGCTGGGCGCAAGAGTATCCCGCCGACACAATCCCAATCAAGAACCATCTACTTTGTTTTTGTAACATGAGGGGTCCTCCTGAGTCTCCCTGGCAACTATCTCTCCCGCCATTCTTGTAACCAGCGCACATCATTTCATCGTAGATGACTACACCGATACCTTTGGACCGGTGCCATCGTTCACACGCGCGGTTATCGATCACTGGCACTGGAACAGCTTGTAAGGTTTGCGGTCGCAGTCGCGAGCCTGGACTTAGTGCACCCCAGCCGGCTGCAACGCCAGTTTCCCCGAGGAAATTGTCGCCGCGCGTCGGCAGACAAATTGGGACAATGTGAGGCAGTTGATGGGCGCTGCGGTCCAGCTTTAATACGGCCACATCGAATCTGTCTGCCTGCGGCGTGAACTTGAAGTACGGATGGACCTAATAAATATAGGTAGTTTGTGTTGTGTTAGTAATAATAATAATAATAATAATGGTAAAATTACCTGTATTTTGGCAACCCCGAATGTGTAGGCGGGCAATGGTTCCACTGCAGAATTAATGACATAATCACCGAGGGTGACGTGCACCTGCCTAGGGGTCGCTCGCGCTACACAATGTCCGGCTGTAACCACGTGACGTCTGCTTATTAACGATCCGCCACACCTATGAAGCACAAACACATACACGACAGATTTCTTAAATATCCAATGCAATACGCTTTGAATAGCATATCATCATGTTCGTTCATAGCATAGATAGCAGCCGCCTCCGTGGGATTACTTACCTAGACGATCCGACGCGAATGTACGCTTGCCAAGGAAATGAGCCAAAGCCAGCTTCATCGCCGCCGACAATTCGCCGCTGGGCCGTTTGCTTCGGGGTTGAGATGCCGCAACCTGAACAAATTATATCAAATGAAATCAATGACTATATCTCTGGTCGTGTCCTGTTCATTGCCATTTCCTATAAATTACTAAATATATGTAGGTATGTATGTTCAAAACTATTGAAGATAAAATTATGAAACTTTTAACTTATCTTTTAACTATAGATATGCAATTGAACAAATATGTACATTATTTTATTATTTCAACGTATAATATTAAATGTTCAGTACAAATCCATATAAGAATAAATGAGAATAAAATGCAGTCATCCAAATATGTCAAAATAGCGAATCATGCGGTCGGCCCCCGGCTTGTGTCGTAATCAAGAGGGGCGGCGCTATAGTATCATTAAACACTTACGAAAATCGGAATCAAGTTGTGCAGCTTTAGGAACTTCGGGTGGGGCTTCCAGAGTACCGACCGCTTGACTTGCAATCCTGCCGGATTTAGAGAGGCCTCGGTGACAGCAACCGCGCAGAAAACCGCCACACGGCCCATCAAGTAAACCGCCACTCAACCAGCACATTAAGAAGAACTCGCATGTTCCGTCCGCTACGCATTTTGCGTTCAATTCTTCTGATGCTATAAGTACGAACATACGATCGATCGATACACTTGCGGACCATGAACAGACAACATTCTTCACTTTATTGACTATTTGGATCATTATGATTCTATACGTCTTCGCATTCGCATTCGCATTGTAAGAAACACATTTCCTGAATATCTTTAATATCTTAATCTTAAATATTCATATTTTACTAATAGTACTCTTTTCAATACTGTTTTAGTAGTACCACTTGTTACTACTAACCAGCTAAACGTTATTGTAAATTCAAATTTTCAAAAGCGATTTTTCACTAAATAGTACTCCAACAATTTTCAAAAAGATAAATTATTCACACAATGGTTGCTAGAAATTTTAATATTTTCAATTTTTATATATACTACTTTTTCTCTAAAATACACAGTTTCCGAGATATTGAAAAAACCCCAAGAGTAAACTGTTTCCTATGGTTATGATATTGTTTTCAAAAATGAGATGTGCTCGTCCAAGTCTTAAGTTTAAAGTTTCATAATTTTATCTTAATACAGTTTTGCTCTAGAGCGTTCACATACATGCACAGACATTATTTCGAAAATAGTCGGATTCGATTCAGGGATGGGCAATTTTTACCTTCGACTGTTTTTATTGTCGTCCACAGACACACACACACACACACACGCATAACTTCCAAATTTGTTAATAACAAGTCAGTTATAAACATGTATTTATGTTAAAATCTCAAATTTGAAATGTTACATGGTTAAAATACTTCCATTTAATATTCATCCAAGAAAGTAAAAAGTTATTAATATGAAAGTTAAAGATAGTATAATTTCGAAAGTTTTCCCAAAAAATTTAGCATTCAATGCGAAATCGCTTTTTAAATTAATTAATTTATATATATATATATATATATATATATATATATATATATATATATATATATATATATATAATTTCGCTTTTGAATGTTTACAGATTTATATAGAACTAGCACTAACACTCGACGAAATTTAATGGATCAGTTGATATTTTATGTCTGACTTGATGATAGGATTGATATATTGCCATACATTAGTAACACTAATATAAAATGACTAATTTAGTAAGCAACCTCCTGCCCTGCCCACTTACCTCTGTCATGTGTGTCTGCCTCTTGTTGTAAATCCTGCAAGTTCTGGTCTCCTATCAAGAAATCCGGTTCAGATTGCTGTGGATCGCGGAAAGTAACCAAATCCGAAGGAAATATCACTCTTGGACCTCTGCTTCTCCAAGGTGTTTTCCATGGAGGCTCATAGTACGGATCTCTGGATATTGGTGGATATGAATCAGCAAACAATTCCCTTTGGCCCCGTTCCCTTGTGGCTATTGTTCTAGATCCCCTGATTGCTTGTTTCGAATACGTTCGAAATCTATGATTTGCTGCAATTCGTGTATCTTCATATCCAGTATTTTCAAATCTAACCCTAGATGGTGACGAAGTATATCCACTCGTCTCGTATTCGTATCCACCGTATATAGTTGAGCTTGGGTACACTTCTGATGTTGGTAATTGGTGGCGGGCTTCTGGAATTACATCTGATGCTGCAAAGTCAGCTTCGGGGAATCTATGAGTCGGCTGTGTAGAACTTTCCTTTGCAGATATTAAAGTGCCTTCGATTTCTCTATTACTGTTGATGGAAAGTAATTGAGATGGCTTAAATTCACTATCATTGGTAGGTAGCCACAATAATCTGGACGGAGCATCGAAATCATTTCTACGTATTTCACTCGTAACATCTTGACTTGACCTAACAAATGGTGCTTCCATTGGCTGATCCCGAACAAAGAACATTTTTCTTATCTTGTTATTGAAATGTTGTTCTTTGGGCACTTGCAGCAACTCCAACGATTGCCCATCAACTATAATTGCTTTTTCTGATTGCCCATGTGCTTGTGAGAACTTTAGTTCCTCTAATAATTTATCTAAATCTGGAATTGGATCACTGAATTTCGCAAGATCTTTCTCAATAGCGACATTGTTTGGATCCGTAGCATTTTCGTGTCTGTTTTGTTTGTAGAGTTGCAATAAAGGTTTTATATTGTCATTCTGCAAAAGTCTTGCGTATTCCGATGTTCCATCTGAGTGTAACAAATGATTGATGTAATTTTGCTGGCCCGTTGCTTGCATCAAACTGAACATTAAATTTGCTAACAGAACGGAATGCAACATGGTTTTCATTCTGGCTACGTTCCATTTAAATACAATTCACTAGGGGAAGAACTAGGAGCACATTACTCGTAAAGCCATACTGTCATTGGACAAAATTTCACTTTTAATACGTTAAATTTCATAGAAGCCAGTGTTACTTTTCATTGGTGATGCTTTAGCGTTTACTTTCTAAATTCTTTGTTGGCTCAATTTGGATGATATTCAAAATAATGGAATCTTTAAATTTCAACTGTTTTTATAACTGGATGGTCAACACTGGTTTATTGATTAAAGGTACGCGATATCACTATAAATTATTTGAATGATCACAGATGGGTGGTTCTATTTTTGTGTGTGTACGTAGTTTGAACAGCACATGGTGATGGCAGCCAATGTTAGTGTCGTAGAAGTGTGTCCCTGACCGCCACGGAACACATACTAACGTACAAAGGTAGGATGAGCATCGTCAACTGTTGCCACAAATAAGTAGAGAGTTTTAACTTTCTCACACTCACCACTTTCACTCAGTCGTGTTTTCCATACAAATACACTCATACACACACACACACATATATATATATATATATATATATATATATATATATATATATATATATATATATATATATATATATATATATATATATATATATCTAAATTCTTTCATTATACTATAGTTCTAATAGTTTGGTAAGTGGTTCTCATCATCGAATTTCATATTCTTCAAACGTAATCTCTAATTTCACTTGTCCTATGTCCGACGTGTCCAAACTTGCTAATTGATTATTATTTCGTCATGGTTTACCTATCAGTTGTTTGTATTTTGGGTTCAAATCCCTAATTTCTAATGATTACTTTCATATAGACTAACAATGATGACAAGTACAATGAATGGAATAATTTAAAGAAGTACGTTTTACAATCCATTTAAAGAAAATCTTAATTTTTTATTTAATTGAGTGTAACAATTTAAAAAAATTTAAGTAATCGCTTTCTTTTCGAAGCGTATACATACGTACTCCATTGTACTCTCTAACAAACAGTGCGTTTTTTTTTTAATTGAGACAAACGGACTGGAAAACTATTTCTGTATGGTTTTTTTCGCACGAAAATTTACACAAATAATTGTTTTGTTTATGTGCGACCAGTGTCAGCGCTTTTTTATTCGTAACATTTACCATTTTTGGAAATTTATAAACACCCACATATCCCACATAGCACCAAATCCCGTAAGACCAAATAAAGACGTCCAAAAACATGACGTCTTTAAGACTTTTAGTTAGGACGTCTTAATGACATACATAAATAAGACAACATATAACAAAGTCTTCAAGACGTCTTTAAGTTGGCCTTAAATAAGACGTCTTGTAAATGTCGTCCACAAGACAACTTAACGACTTCCATCCAGACAAATTTAGGTGGTCGTATAGACGTCTTTTTTTGGTCTACAAGACCAAACAAATGCGGAGATATGCTGCCACCTATATTAAATTTTCAGAACCTATACTTAGCTTTGTTCGTTTGTCCTGCACTGACTGATCAGTTCATGATTTGTCTTTCTTCCACTTATAATGATGAATAAGGACAGATTATGAACAGAGCAAAAAATGCAGGTCCAACAAACAAACGTTCTAGAGCATTCTACAAGTAGTTTCAGCTAATGCAAACAAGTAAGAAAAGTAAGTATTTTACAAACAATTATTTGCTGTGTAACAAGTTTGTGCATTAGTTATTAATTTAAAATGTATATATTATGCATGTTCTACAGTTTTTATGCAATGTTCATAAAACAAAACCTCACTAAAAGTACAAGAAACAAAATATTATAGAACAAAGAGGATAACACCTCACAACATTAGTGTTACATATTTTTATTTTACAGAAACAAAAAATACTTAGTATTGGAGGAAGGATCAATGAACGTGGACAGATGCAATATATGGCCATTAGGAAACGCCCCTAATGAAAATTATAACCGGTAACAATTGAATCATTCAATTCTCATTAATATTATAGTATAATTTTTGTATATTTCAGAAGCGCTGAGTACAGATTAGTGTAACTGCCAATGATGAAACAAAAACTGAACGAGAACGGATGAGGCATGTTCATGAGCGTTCAGCGAACGGCTAAACCTGGCAAATAAAAATACTATTTTGCCGTACACACTGTGATTTTAAATATGTTCTCTTCAGTTTCAATATGTTCTGTGCTTCACAACCGTAGCGGACAACCTAAATAATACATTGTATACATATGCCCAGACTTCTTGGTTTGAGTGCTACGGTTGCGACGTATGTAAACTAGAAATCTATCTTAAATGAAGTATATGACTGTATACAAGCAAATTATAATTAATTCCAGTTAATAAATCAACTGCTCTTTATTTGTAATATTTATATGTTTAATAATGTATTATACTATTGTATTTTAATTCGAATTTGTTGGTTATTTATAGAAAATTCTGATATTACATTTGTTTTGCTATCTAAAAACAACACATTTGGATGTACTATTAAGTATCAAACAAATGTGTATTTTGTGTAGATAGTAAAACAAATGTAATACCAGAATTTTCTAGCCTTATAAAAATCACTACCTATTCCCGCAAGACCACAAAATGTCCAATTTTGGACGTCATTATTTAGACCTATAAGAGTCTAATAGTAGTCATTTTGAACGACCTATAGACGTCTTATTGTTGACTTATAGTTATCCTTTTAAAGTCTTTAAATTACGTCTTTAAGACGTCTTTTCGACACGTCTTAAATTGGTCTTAAACGAGCGAAGTTAGACGTGTAGAGGACGTCGCTTTGTATGACTTCGGGCTTCATACCATTAAAGACTTTGACATCTTAAAGACGTCTTTCAGTTTGTTTTGTGCTATGTGGGATATGTTTGTATACGAGTATACGATATATCTGGTGCGAAGTAATGATTATGCGAAACTTATTCACAAATTGATAAGAGTGAGATCGACAAAATATAGTGTATTAAAATTAAGTTATATCAAGGAACATAGATTTTAAATAGAAGAACAACGGTATAGGGAAAAACGTGTACAGTTGACTTTGTAGGGGCGGGTAAAGTGGGGACGGACGTATGGCCAAAACCATAGCTGCATACTAGCTCACTTCTTAGTTTTGCGGCCAGTAGGAGTACTACTTGAAATGCCTTTCACCACTGTGCGTAACTACAACTCTGATATGGTCACAATATTTATACCTGGCAAATAGGGGTTTCTTATGTTAGCTGTTAAAGTTAAAATTTCTTTGTCACATAAATATTATCGAACGGTTCATTTATTTAGAAACAGAATATACAAAATAAAATAATTCACAAATGAAAATATGAAAAAATATATTTATTATTAATAAAATATTAAAAAATTACAACTATTATTGACAATACAAAAATAAAATATATCTATCAAATAAATATCTAATCTAGCATTGTATAAAATTAAATAAATCATAAATGAAAAATAAAATGAATAATAAAAAAAAAGGCTGTTATAAAATATAATGAAAATATGAAAAACATTTTTGTTTTTAAAATATAGTACAGTCTCATGAACGTGAACACTTGCAAATGTGAACATTAACTACCTTGACTACGTGAATCAAGCTGTATAAAAACTAACATCTCAGACCAAATTTATAAATCCATTTAAAAAGATCCCACACCAAAAATTTAGAGAAATTAATTTAAGTAAAAATCAAATATATTTATAATGCCGATGGAATTTTATAATATGAAAAAGCCTGAATTTATTCTGTTCACGTTAACGTACTGTATTATTAAAATATTAGAAAGTATAAAATATTAACAATTCAAAAATAATACACTTCAAAAATAAAATATCAAATCGGAATAGATGTACTAATTCTTTAAAAAAAAATAGTTAAATTGTGTATTGCCTGATGCACATAAAAATAAAACACTTTTATTATACAAATTATAGTTCATAGTCAAAACTAATCCTAAATTACATTTGTTATACAATTTATATACAATCTTATACTACCTAAATAAAATGATAATAAAAATTTAAATATTTTGTAGATGTTGAATTTTCTTGGCTCGAGATCGGGGATTTTTTAAGTCGCTATTTATCCATTTGAGAACTTTATATAATTTACATTTTATTAGTTGTTCTATTAAATACAATCGATGCCTCATGCATGGTCCAGAAATCCATTTTGGATGAAGTATATTCAATTTTTGAATACATTCGTTCTGCAACGTGCTTGAGACATTAATTTCACATTTTATTTTCACAAATAACTTATCAAATATTTCCATGCACACAGTCACAATATTTATTAGTTCATCTGATGGTATTTTTAAATAACGTATTTCATCACTTGCACTATAATCTCTATTCACTAACAATAATTGACTATCATCACTAGGATTTCTATCTTGACACAAATTAGAACACTCGGCACAGCGAAACTTTTTTTCACATTTATATACCATAAAACCTGCTAAATAAACAATACTACACTTTTCAAGAGTCACTGGTTCTTGTATCACGTTTAAATCACTATCTTCGTTTTCTTCTCCTGCTGCTACTTTTTCTGTTTCTTCTTCTTCTTCATCTTCTTCTTCGATTTCTCTTTCCAAGTGAATTGATAAGTTCTGGTCTTCTATTTCTTGATGTTTTTCTTCTGTATCCTCCATTTCTATGATAACATCTTCATCATTTTCACAATTGGCTAATTGGATCGGCTCATTAATTTTATTGGTCATGTATCGTTGAAGAGAAATCCTAAAAGTCTTGACGCTTGGGTTTGTGCTGCTACCGCCTTGTCCTCGAATTATGGCAAATAAATTTTCAATCGGATCTTGATTGAGTCTGCTTGTCAAAAGAAATTCATATTTTTCTGCTTGCAAATCGTTCCATAGTTCCAATACACCGCGAAGAGTTTGAATAAAGCCGTTGATGCAGTATATGCCATTTTTCTGTCTTTTGACTTCTTGTTAACATATTGACAAACGTTTTTACATTATCATTGTTCGAATTAAACTCTTTCTTAATATGTGTACCCATTACTTTATGTTTAAGCCTGGAGTGCTTCATTTGCAATTTATTTATTGCCTTTCGGTGCTTTAAATAAGTATTCGTAGGTTTATTAGTATTTTCCATTTCAATGATATCTGTAATATTGACCGAACTGTTTAAATCATCTTCATCTTCATCACTTGCTGATATTAATAATGAATTGTTCAAATTACGCGAGTATGTCTTCGTTGGCAGCAACACGCTGAATTCGGCTGAATTATCTGCATTATGCTTTAAAGGAATGGCATTCTTCATTAATCTGGTACGCGACACATTTGAAAAACAATTTGAATTGAAATGTAACTGGCATAAAAGTTTTGAAGACAGCTTCTTTTCACTTAACATTTAAATACAGCAATTAGCATTAATGATGCAAAATATTCATAATAGTCAGATTAAATTGCAATCAGTACACAAGTATTAATATTTAATTAAACACAAAGAATAGAAACCTAATTTAAATAATCCTTTTTGCTGCAATATTTACAGAAATCATTAGTTTTATGTATTAAAAACCGCAAATTTCTTCAAATAATCCGGGTTAAATGACAAGCAAAGTACAGCTAATTGCGAATATATATATAATAAGTAAAGGCTATTCGAACTAGAATTACAACGTACGGAAAATATAATTTCTAATTAAAAAATAATACGAAAGAATTGAATTGTAACATGAAATATATCAAATATATAGATGCGTTCGTTGTACACAAAATCTCAACTTCGTGCTCTGTCTAATCAACGTACAAACAGAGCTCACAAATGAGATTTTGAGTAAATCGAACGCATATGATCCTTGCTAGTAGCAGATTAATGAGGGGTTTGAATCTTAACTAAAGTTTGCAGCGCGCCACCTAATAGACAGGGGAAATGATGGTTCGTAATAGTTCGGGGTCCCGGACGTCCAGAGGGCCAGGCACTTGCGGGGACCCAATTTGTACACGCATCTTTTGCATTGCATTGTGCTTCTATATAAATCTATGTTCCTTGGTTATATCATAGAGAAATAGTTTTTATGCCATAATATAGTGGGAGAAGTAGTAAAATAAGTCAATTCAAGTAGCCTGTATTTAGTTACGCTTCTAATACAAAGAAATCGCAAACGAGGGTTCTGGTCTGTGCTAAATGTATGTACTTATTATGGCAACAGATAATAGAGGGCCAAAATTCCGTCCTCATACGATTTTAAAATATTGCTTTAGAGATATATACCATTAATCTATGATAGCTTGTAATCTCTGGTCTTAAGTACAACATTTTTATTTTAACTTTAAACTAGTAGCTACATCTGGCAAGCAAAAGTAACTGTAAAGATTAAATTAATTGTAGTGCAGTAGCAAACCTTGCAATCCGGAGGTTTGATACTATACTACAGTGATCAGTGACGCTATCTATACTGTAAAGATGAACTAGAGTAACATTTATGCGCGATTATTATTTTATATAGAGAAATAAATGTGAATAACAAATGTACAGTAAAAAGATATTATTTTATTAGGAAATCTGTCGAATTTAATAAAAAGTGTTAACAATAATGGAATAATGTGATTCTATTTGCATTTTAAATTTGCCCAAAATATGACGGTGAGTGTATCAATAAATGAAATGCATCGATACGTTTTTATATATCTAAGATCTCAGTTGCTGTTTTCCGATTTCCGTTTTCCGTTTTCCGTTCTTCGTTTTCCGTTTCTCGTGTGGGTTACATTTCGTTAATTGAAACTATTTGAAATGCTCCACGTCGTCGTTGTCGGTGCATTCCTTCACACACACTTACACACGCCACCCGCAAATTGGTACGTATTTCCACACCGACGGCGATTCCGAACTACTGAAATTCAACAGCTTCCCGATACTTTGTTTCGTGTGCTGTTCAACACTAAATACCAGCCTAAAATGGAACACTTTTCAAACCATTTCTACCTATAATTCACAACCACATTCACTTTCTGATACGAATGTATAATATATAAGAAGAAGAATTTGAAATTCGACATTTATATACATATGCTTATATATAATTAGAATAGCTAAATTAGCCCTAAATTATACGTATTTAAAATATGGTCACCTCAGCATACTAGTAGATTGACTAAATCTGATTACTTAAATGTATCAAATAATTGTTATTAAATACGTCGTTAATATCGTTAAGTATTTATTATAAATTATATATATATATATTATATATATATTATATATATATATATATATATATGAAATGACTCCATTTTGGGCCATATTCCGGTAAGTGGCGGATTGAAGCACCCCGCGGTCCGCCACGACGTCGGACGTTCTTCGTACTACCTGATTGGTAATTGTTTCCCCGCGGGCGCAAGGGATTCCCCCGACTTTTGGCCAATCAGAGGGTAAGTTTAGTGGCGCGTGAAACGTCATCGCTGTTCGTTCTTCGGCACTCTAGCCTGAACACCATCTGAATAACAATTCTATATACGAAAGCTATCCTTATCATTGTGTGCTATATATATATATACATAGCAAACTGTTTTTGTATTTTTTCTTTTCTTGGTACGTTGCTCGTTGTAAGTAACAGATATATACGAGATCACATTCCTATTGTTGTCCAGTTTATTGAACAATTTCTATAATATTGACATAAGGGTTAAGATATGTTTCTTTTGTCTTTACCATTGCATTGTGTCCGAATGTTCCGGCGGGCGCCAAGAGAATATTCTCAATAACGATGTGCGTTGAAACAATGATGATACGATCGTGTTGAGAGTGGAGTTACTCCTCCTGATTGGGAAGGAAGGACGCCCAAGACATGTGAAACGGTTCGTGTAATGCTGTCACGTGATTGGCTGAAAACTTTTAGATTGCTTCCAATCTTCGTAATTTTGGTCTGAAAGCCATCATTTATTTCCCTTAAATGCTGAGCGCTTGATGTACAATCGCTGCCAAAACTATCAACATTTCTCTTTTAAACATTCTGAAAGAATTTCTAGAATTTATAATCATCTGTTCTCAATTGATATTGATTATTCTCGGGAAGTGTGCGTGGATATATATATATATATATATATATATATATATATATATATATATATATATATATTTATAAAAATGAAGATCGTATGTACGTAGAGTGAAAATAATAAATTGGTTGGGTATCAGTGAGGGAGTGGAGTGTACCTCATACATATAAACATAATACGGAATCGCTTGTTAAGCTAAGCGAAAGCTCCACTTTAGACGAAAGCTTTTAGTAAATTGGTTAAGCACAATATAGCCGTGTAATCTATATTGTTCAATGCTTTCCAGTCGGCGGCGGCGCACACAAATCAAAAAGCAAAAGCACTTTCTCTCCTTGTTGTTGCTTGCTACAGCCACTGCCACTGCCACTACACATAGCTAACTGCTCATAGTCATTTGTTCGCTCGTACATATATCTGTCTGCATAAATTGATCATGTGGCCTTAATATTATTTTTTTCTTATATCCAATGAGGAAAACACATTTTCCACACGTTATTTACGAAGAACTGTCTTGTTGAATTTATCTACTTCGTTATACGAACACAAAAAACATAAATAAGAAAAAAACTTACATGAAATATGTATTTGTTTTCTTTATGTAACATTATCAATGTTGGACGAAGGCTAAAAGGAAATATTGTTATCATAACAAATATGACTTAATTTCCATTAAAATGTCGAGGACGATTCCTTTTAGTGGTCATCATAACGTATAAGAAAGTAATAATGTTAATAAAGATGATTGATCTTACCTGAAAATAGCACATCGACAATTAAGGCAGGTTTATTTAAAAAACAATATTCAGGTAATGTGAATGAATTTTATTGAATTAAAATTAAGTACGTATATTTATGTATATATATTTGTATGTATAGGAACTTCACAATGTTTATGTTACAGTACTGACTTATACTGAGGTAGGAACACACATAAAGTCAGACACCAAATAGTAATTTCCAAGCCAAATCATATCATATTTACACAATTCACTATTTTATTTAAATTAACTATATATATATATATGTATATAATTTATATAAATATATCTAACTATAGAGATCTTAATACTGTGTTCGTTCTGCTTCACGACTTTTCAAATATTTCTCAGAAATTTGCTAAGTCAATTGATTCTTCTCATAATAATCATTCGTTGGTTTCAAGAGATCTAAATATTGAACATCATTCAAGCATCCAAAACACGTATCATTTAACGTCGATATTTACATTTAGTTTCCAGAAAGAATCAATTTAAACCACATATGGTCTGTATAATGATTCACCTTCCTGAAGTTTTCTACCGCTATTCGGGCTAGTGTCTATGGCCATTTGTACAGATGTTGGGGGTACAACTAAAGGATCTTGGGACGCGCAAGCACTGACTTTGAGATTTGCACTGCTCGCATTGAGGTTATGTGAGCTAGATTGTCTTTTTTCACTGTTTAAACTATCGCTGTCTTTCACTTTCGATTCTTGTTGTGCCTTTTTACTCCGTTTCCACTTCATTCTTCTATTTTGGAACCATATTTTCACCTGCGAATTCATACAAATACAATTTATTACAAACGATCGCGACTCTTGCAACTGATTTTTTTAATCGTGCCAATATTTATGGCCGAATTGTTTTTTCCGACTATAATATGTGAACGTAAATCATATAATGTGTCAATAACGCATTTAGGAATGATTTTTATTTGTGAAAAATGCAACTAATTTTATTTTAATCTTGTCTGACAATTTAATCCAATTTATTGATGAAAAATGTTGGCGTTTTATTATTTTGCAGGATCGATTGTGCGTCACATCACGTTTATTATACATGACATATTTCTACTATTATAATTGGCTATTTTTATAAAAGCACTGCAAATATAATTCAATGCCGTTTTCTGTGTGGAGAAACACTTGATCATCTTCTACTTTGACTGGTTAACTTATTCTACATAGAAGGAATGTGATTGTGACAGACACACAAACGAACGATGAATTAAAAATAAGGTGGAATATATTGTTGGCAATGTATAAGATACGGTATGTAAACACCGCAATATTACTTAAAATTAGAAATAACAGAGAGCGAGGGAGATTTTCGCGATTTACTTTAGTTCATGACGTTGATACGACGCAGACGCCGATGCCGATGCCGACGCCAACCTACTAGCCGTAGTACAGCGTAATTTATGTGCACGTCATATTTCCTCGGCAATCCTAAAATATTACTTTCTGTCTGTTTATTTGTACAGCGACTTACCCGTGCCATAACTTTCCATACGAAAGAAAACAGTTTTGACTATAATTTGTGGAAAATTGTACGCCGGCATAAGTTTACCATATGGATTAGTGATTTAGACTACTGGCTAAGCGTGAAATTAGCACATTAATTGCTATGATATTAACGAACGGCCGGAGACGAATTAGGTTTTACAACTATGGCTGTATGCTTTTTTATTTGTTCTGAGAGATCCAATTTTGAACATATATGGTGTATACATCATATGAAACGTTAGTGTCACAAAATATAATAAGTACATTTACAGAAAAGAATACCTAACAAATTATAAAATTATAAAGTTATAATTTGCATTTAATTTACAGAACATGAATTCGAAACGTGTCTTCAGTACAACTGCATTCACATTCCTTGAAGCAGATCATCATTTATACATTTATTATAAATGACAACTAATTAACTCAACGTAAACATTTTAATTCATAGTTTGTTATAAAGAAGGCTTACAAAAATTACAGCGAGCAAGAATCATTCTGTCCATTTCATTGAAACAATAATAACCATATCGTTTGTTATGAAAGTACCTGTGTTTCTGTTAACATGAGACTCGTAGCAACTTCGAAACGTTTCGGTCTGGACAAATACTTGTTCTGCCTGAACTGCTTCTCCAGCTCCAGGAGTTGTTGCGAGGTGAAAGCTGTCCGTGGTCGCCGTGTTTTTCCCAGAAGTGCATGTCCGGGACCACAACCTGAAATTACGAGTACATTTCGTCATTTTTATATTAATAAATGTAATTTATTGTATCAATAATTTAATCCCATGGCATAAAAAAGTAGAATAAAAATTAAAGGTATTTGATAACAAAAGCTCTGTGTGAGGTATATAACATAATAATTCAGGCAATTCCCCTGATGGCGTAGTCGTCGCCGGCCGTCACCGTCACCATCACCATCACCGTCACCGGCACCGTCACCACTGTGGCCAGAAGGGCTTAATGTTTACCGTTTATTTATCACCAACTCATTCTGTCTTGCTCACACATGACGGCTGCCCCCCTTAAAGCTGATTGGCGCATTGTCATGCTAATTTAATATCCTAATACGTTTAACTAGGGCCCTTCGGCTGCGTAACCATTGTGTACTGGACCATAAAAGTATCTATCGCACACACTCACTCTACCTATTTCTACTGTACTTCTGTTTCACTTTTGCTCGAGAAGGTGTTGTGTTGTGTATATCACGTATTCATACTGTATGTTTACCAGTTTACCGCTTGCTTTACTATCTTACTCATGGCACTCTTGATTGACGCGTGTTTTTTTTCTAATTAAAATATATTATATATATATAAGTCATGTGAAAGTTTTTGTCGCTTTGAAATAGACCTTTCTCGTTATTATCTAATCCTGGCATCCCTTAACAATTGTTATGATCCTGCTCTCAACTTGTACCTAACGAAAATAAATAATTACCTTCACTCGATTAATAAATCGTGAAATGGACAAAAAATGCAATTAAAAGAAAAATCATCTAACTTCAATAGAAAAATCACAATGAATGTGTATGAGCGCGTGAAAAATAAAATTCGCAAACTGCCATATGAGCAAATATATCGATGAAAGCACTAAATAAGCCAATAAATGCAGAAATTAGGAACAGATGCCACGGATGAAGTGGCTGCACGACCCCTGTTTATCCCACTGCTGAATTATTTACAGTGCAATGAACATTATTTCTTTCATGGTTGCACCGCAATTATCGCAATCTTACTATATCCCAAGGATTTCACTATATCTACTGCTTTGTTTTATAATGTAGCGTTATTTAGTATAACATTTCGTTGTAATCGGACGGGTGCTTTGACATTGATAAAGAAATCAAAAAAATATTCATATCAGTACTTAATAGTTAAATGATGTGTTTTTAATTTGTCATAAACGACTCAAATTGATAATTATTAAACATTGGTTGGTATATAAGTTAACAAATGTTCATCAAAGATCAAATATACTCAAGTGCACTCAAGTCAATATTCAAAATGAAATTGGTAAGTATAATTATTATAATACTATGTCCATTACTCTGATTGCAAATATTGTATTACATATAGGTACATATAATTTTGTTTCAATTATAGTTGTGTCTAGTGGCAGTATGCATTGGCATGGTATTGGCTAGGCCAGGCAGATATAGCAGCTCTAGTAGTTCTAGCAGCAGTTCTAGCGACGAATCACACGAAATCTACCATCAGCTCCATTACGTGCCATTAGGGACAACCAATTTAAACTATGACTACAGTGCTAGTTATTCTAGCGATGAAATACCATACCGCCACGGTTCTAACGTTTATTGGTATCCAAATAATGCTAATTATTATCAAAAATAATATATCAACATTATTAAATAAATGTAACCAATTGAATAATTGTACCTAGCAAATCATGAAATATCCAATAAACTAATGAATATTGTTATATGAAATAACCAAATAACGGCGTGTTTTGTATTTCTACCTAAGAGAGAATGGTCTTTTTCTTAAATGGTAGCATAGATGTGGTATCTAGTAGGTAGGTAGGTAGGTACAGTAGAAGTAAAATTTTCTACAATTTAATCAGCGACTGATGTACGGAAACACGGCGGCAGATTAAGCCCGCTCTGATGACAGCAATTAAACTAATTTATAGCACTTTGCCGGCACATGTATATATACACATATATATATATATATATATATATATCCACTCTTGCCACGAAATGAACGCACACGAACAGGGGACGATATTACAACGCATGCGTATTTCGGCTCATGTATGACTGAGTACGGTCCTGAACGAAAAGAGCAGGGGAGTTAGAAGCGACACGCCACTTACGGCACATCAACCCGTGCGGTTATGGGCTGATTTTATATGACCAATTTGTACCCTCAGTACCCACCCCATATGTTAGCCTTATCGAATTGGTTCATTTGTTTCGAGATACCTAACAATATCTACCGTTGATTGTTCTAGTTTTTTCACATTTTGTTTGTAGCTCGTCGTACAATAGTACAAGACAACTACTATACTCGTAGTGTTCGGTCGCCCTGATTGCGGAGACGTATTACTAACTTGTGGACGTACTGGGCCCATTTGAACCACCCATTTGCACCCGGACGATAAAAACGGAGTTTCCATTTAATCATTAATATATAATAATATTTTGAAAATTCAATATATTTAACTGTATAAGTTATAATAATACAAGTACACATTATCCTAAAGCAATCGGAGATTTGTACCCGTTGTACTAAAACTATAGTTACAGTTGTAATGTATAATCCATTTAAGCAATGCCTAGTCATGCACACAGAAAATAAATAATTGTATTTCAGTGTAATTACATTACTAAGTCCCCTCCGACGACAGCATAAAAACCGCCCACCCCACTACACCCCTCTTGTTTCCATAAAAGCTGATGCATAACTTGTTAATAACTTGTAAAAATATTAGTACAGCTATAATTGGGCACTGTTCACAATCACTACAAAACCGCTGCCAATTCAAAACAAAACGAAATTTACATTCACATTTATATATTTCTTTCTTATATAAATGTATGTATGTATATAGTGTGAACGCTCTAGCCTAATGCCGTTGTTGTTATCAATTTAATATTTGCATTCAAATCAAATGTCTTGACATTTGCTCCGCATTCATTGTCCCCGCCAAAAAAATGTGAAAATGTACACTGTTTTCACCGAACGCAATCAGAGTTTTTAATAATGAACACTTTGCAGAATTCCCAATTACGAATAATATTGAAAACAGAAATGAGAATGGTTGATTTGAAAAATTCGATGATGACAAACATCGCCAAATCCAATATATTCCAATCAAAAATGGCGCAATCAATTTGAAAAAATAACGCGATTAATATAATATGTTCTGTATATACATACGATATACATATACATACACCAACGCCCATCGAATTATATGAAACGGAACGGAACGGAATGGAACGGAACAGAGCCTCTATTATAAATGTATATATTCATGATTTTCACAATTAGCATCAGGCAGATTTAATACAGCCGTTTATCTATCATCTGTTTTGGTCCAGTGTATGTCACGGCAATAGGGTAGGTATCTACAACACCCATGTGTTCCCCTAACAACCCAGCAAAACAATTTAGGTGTTCAATTTTATGGTTGAAGCCATTATAATTCAATGGTTTGTTGATAGAAGACACCCTCCCAATCTCAATCCCAATCCCCATCCCAATTCCAACCAACACTATGTATTTATTCTATAAGCAGGTTCCACTGCCATCTGTTGTCGACATTTCTGATTGTCTGCTGGTGTTTATCGTCGCAAATGACAAGTGAAATTGTCATCAGACGTACATTAAAGCATCAATTGTATTTTTAGTTCAATAGTACTATAGTACTCATGTTATGCATGCCAATTTTACGTTCTTATACGAATGTATATAAGGAAGTATGTATAATAATAATAATAATAACCACGTCATCCTGATTTCGGAAATGCATATTTCTCTGATATGCAAATATACCTACTAAAGATAACATCTGAATTAAGTTTCCAATAATAAACTATCAAATTTGATATTTTTATTGATATGGGTAGCATTTTAGAGACAATAGACTATAATATATAAAATATGTGATAAATCTTTCACACGAAATAACATACATTTATAAAGAACAATGATGCAAATTTTAAATTCATATTTTTTATTTTCTTTATTATTTATCTTATGTAATCATAACAATTTGGAAAATTTATTTACAAATAAAGTTTGTTTAGATTGAGTGTCCAGAGGCTGTAAAATAAATAATTAAAAACAATTTTATTATAATTATATAATATTTCAAAATATTCTTATATAACTTCTGTAAAAAAGATTAATTCAAATTTAAATATTTGTTATTTGCGAAAAGTTCTTATGTATGCGGCGCTTTTTTATTAACTAAAGAAATAAAATTAGAATCAATGCAATGGCATAAATAAGAATAAATTTTAAGAACAATAACAAAGTTTTGTATTTTATTTAAATTGTGTAAATAAGAAAAAGAAAAAAAAAAGAATTTGCATTTAAACAATGTACATATTACCGCTAATACAATGTTTGCACAATTGCCAAAGTATATAAATGGCTATGGAAATGATAGTTATAGTACAGTGTCTAGTAGTTTGCCAGTTGAAAATGAAGCAGTCTCTTTCCATATTATTGGCAGTGTCAATATTTCAGTTTGCCGCTGGACAATTACGTAAGTATTTCCATATAGGATTTAGTATGATTATGTGAAGCCTATACTATACGTTCTAATGTTTAGCTGCAACCGTAACACCATGCAACAAAACTGATCCCCACTTAAGCTCATGTATTGTCACTTTTGCCAACCAAGCTCTACCTGTGATTCTTCAAGGTATTATCAACTTTATAATCACTCTTACGAATTTTGTTTACACCACCACTTGTTCTATATTTAGATATGATTATACTGGATGTACCAACATTGGATGTGAAAGTTACACCAGCATTAGATATTTTCCTGTCTGACAGACAATCGTTTTCATCAAATAATCTAAAAGTAACCAATGCAACGTAAGCTATTCCTTATTATTCAAATATACACAGATAATCAAACAAGTGTACATTTCTTTAGCTGGAATTTCACTAAACAACATGTAACTATGGACATTATAGCAACTGCTCTTAATTGGAATGTTAAATACTTAGCAACTGGAATTATTTTCGCCCAGGCATTTAATGAGGAAGGTCGTGCTAATTTCACATTATGTAAGAACACATTAAACTTTGGATAATATTTTACCATTCATTTTTTATGCATTACCTATATAAGAATTGAAATATTTTATTGATTTCTTAAGTGGCTCCAAAGTTTCACTATGAAGCTGATTATCTACTTACGCCAGAAAACGCTATGGTTTATGCGGAAATAACGAATGCAGATGATTCAACCTTCGATACGAATTTCAGTTTCACTCCGCTTCAGCCAGAAACTCAGATGTCAGGTAAGTCATTTATTTTGTATGTTTATGTGAAATTATATTGCAATCCGATATACGTAAACGTAACAATTCGGCAATTCATTTATTTTATTATTTCTGTGAAAAATATGCGTTTTAAGTTGTATTACGACGAATAATAATAATAATAATAATTTTTAATTTTAGCCCGACTACAAAAAGAATTTCTAAAGCTAGCTCAAGGTCTTATGGACAATTTGAAAGAAGATTTTAGATTGCTTGCAATTGAAGTTGTAACTACAGCATTCAATTTTATATTGGAGTCGGCACCATTTGACGATATATTTTTGCCATAGTATCAATTTAATTACTATAACGTATATGTAAATGTACTAATGTTAATTTCTATTCAAATGTTATTAATTAATTAAAATGAAAAAAAAATATATATATATATATATATATATATATATATATATATATATATATATATATTTAATTATTTATTATTTATTTTGATTTCAATAACAAAAACATATTTAAATCCACACAACGACATTAATCGTAAATGTAAAATTACCTTTTGCAAACAAGTATTTTCGTTTAAATCTCGAATTTCATACAATAGATACATACATATAAGAGTAAATACATGTATATATGAAATCGTTCAATTACGTACATAAAAATATGGGCTGACCTGAACTTGACTTTCTTTTACGTAGTCTCACAGGCCTCAAATTCAATTCAGAAAAGGTCAAAACGTGTATATCCGTAATAATTTTTTATTTTATTATACATGCTTCGGACATTAACCATGCAATGAATTTTTTCAATAAGGTGATAATTTATATTTTATCTAAATAAGTAGGTACTTTATTTTTTACAAAATGTAATATGAAATTTTAAATTGCTCTTAACTGGATTATATTAGTATTGAAAAGAAATTTCATTCAAGGCTTTTACATTTACATACATAAGTATATAAAAGCGCATAAGTATCACAAGTGGCTCTTGATTCAAAGTGCATAAGTGCTCCAGTCAACATGATGTCAAATACTATACAACATCTTCTTGTGATTGCAATATTGGGCTTGAATATTGCGACCGCTCAATTTCGTAAGTATACTTTTAAACCAAAACATATATTTTCATGCCAAAACTGTAATCTTTGAAAGACTTAACGTATGTTATATAGCTTTTATTACAAATGTACGCCTTCAAGGGAGTTACATTTAACCTTACCCTAATAACATCTGATTTGTTTTTAGCGGAATATATACAAAAATGTAGTAAAAGTGATGAAAACATAAATGAATGTATTTCACAGAACGGAAATATCGCATTACCAATTCTATTGAAAGGTTGCTGCTTATATTGTTGTTACTCATTTCAGTATAGTTAATAACACGTTTTGCTGTTATAGGTGTACCTAGTTTAAATATACCTGAAATGGTTCCATTCCAATTACCTGAAATGGATCTGAAAATTACAGATCATTTGCATTATCATCTATCTGATGGCTTTTCTTCAGTAGATCCTGATGCAGCAAAAATATCTTACGCAGAGTAATGGTTTTTAACATGTCAATATCTAAAACTTTGTTATTATATATTGGTATTATTTTCAGTATTAATTTTACGGAAAAAACATTAGAAATGGATTTTAAGACACCGGTTTTAATTTGGAATGTTGGATTTGTAGCAACTGGAAACATTTTGGAGAAACCAATCAAGGAACAAGGACGTATGAATCTCACATTTAGTAAGTATTTTAAAAAGTGTTGATAAATATGCAATAAATATTGAAATATGTGTGCGCAGATGATTTGCAGTTCAACTATACAGGACATTTTGAAAACAAGAACATCGATGGTAATTTATGTATGCAATTTACTTCTGGATCTGCAACAACGCACAGCAAAACCTTTGATATGAAGTATTATGAACAAGAAAGTGTTGATGACAAAATGACGGGTAATGTATAAAATGTATTTCACATACAATTTAATGTGACTCCTATTTTATGTACGTACGAGTAGATGAGCAGCAAGAAGAATTTGTCAAAGTGAGTAGACGCATAGTACTAGCAATTAGAGAACAAGTCAAGTCAATCGGTGATAAATTGATGACATTAGCTTTGAATAACATTTTGAAAATGGTTCCTGAAGTTGAGGTGTTTGATCCATAAGAAGATGTATTATTACTATATAGTCTTATAATAAGCAAACTATATTTTACGCTTAATGTTTAACATATTGTAAGAACATATTGTAACATAAATGTGCTTATCAAATTATAATCAAATGCTATACATACATATGTATATTCATGTATGAACATATAAATAGAATTGTATCTGGAATGATCCATAATGAGAAATTGATGTGCATCACTGTATAAAATATAGAATGCAAGTTTTCCATGGATATATCCGTCAAATAAATATAAAAAGTTTATGATCGTTGTGACAAAGTGACAAAAAAGCAAACAAGAAAGAGAAGCGAAAGACATAAGAAACACAGATTAAATTCGTATATTGATTTGGTTTGCGTCTTTCCTGTTTCTCCGACATTTCGATATGAGCTACACACAGAGCTAGAAATCCGAATTCGTTTCTACATAATGTGGGTAATTTGTAGTCGGCGAACGAGGCGTATAGTTTCCATATATCAACAGGCAATCGGAGAGAATCACTAGAGGGCCTTAAAACACGTCCATACGTTATACAAATTGCGTCCGTAGCACTCGATCACCAGAGCCAGCCAACTCACGAGAACTTCCATTATAATCGCTGGAATTACTTCTCTCATTCATCGTACGTACGTACGTAACGTATCTGGAAACTCTCTATCCATTCGTTCGTACGTTCCAGCATGTTTATGGAAACGGTCGCCCCAACTTTTAATCGCTTTCTATATTCTTTTGTTTACTTCTGAACAAATTTTCATTGAAGTGCACTACGTACATACGTGGACAATTCGATATCTACGACTATATTTATTTTCAACTATTTTCGGTAAGTCATTTTCATTTGGATATACATACCACTTCTTCAGGGTAATTCAAACTTTTTTAATCATATATTTCAATAGATTGGAATTAGATAAGAATATTTCAGTGAAATTATAGCTATACGATGAATCAGGTGGAATCATTTAAATGAAACTTATTTTTATAATTCATTTCATTTAATTATCAAGATAAGTTAATCCTATTTGCATTCGATAAATTGCAATTATGAATTAATTTTTCCGTTTATTCGTCACTATCTCCCACAACACATATGGCATGGAATAGGCATATTTAATTAAAATTGGTTGTCATTTGTCCCAATTGGAACGTACCTTTGTGGCGGGTGACGCTCATATTTTTACCTACAATTAATTACCTACGCGCTTCATGTACAACCTATTCCATTTTATTCGATAGAATTTTTTTTTGTACCCTGTATACATTTGATATTTGTATCATATCAAATATTTATGTAAATGAGCACTAGGACATTATTGTTTTATAAATTATATTCATTTTTACGTTGTAATCTAGATATTATTTTAGGTCCCATTACCATTTAAGCAAGCACAGGTAGAGACGCCAATGCTTTCAGCTCGTATAGACCATTCGGTAGATTACAAATATATACATATGTATATTGTTTTTGCTTTCTTGGTTAATTTACAACAAAAACGAGTGAAGGCCACTCCAGCTGTTTCCAAATCTATATATATATATATATATATATATATATATATATATATATATATATATATATATATATATATATATATATATATATATAAATCTCATTCCCAAACGGCAAATATTCGAACAGCCGTGGAATAAGGCTGACGCGGTATTAGGATATCACGGTAACGTTAATGCCGAATCACAAATTCAAATTTCACATTCGAGCTGCGATTTCGCGGTCGGCTGGAGCCGTTCTTGTTCGGTAAACATCGGGGACAGTTTAATGCGTATTATATGTGATAATTAAATGTAAATTGTGCTCTCCATCTAAGCGGGCGTTTGCGAAAAACAGCGTACTCTTGGACTCCCTAATGAACTATAATTGAATCACCGTTCTAACAATGCCAAGCTAGCTATCGGAGGAGGTGGTGGTGGTGGCGATGGTGGCGACGATGACGCCGTCTCTCTCAGCGCTCTCGGGCTTCTGCTTCTGGCCAAGGGGTAAAGGTAAAGCACCGTTCGCAACGCTTCAGTGCAGAAATCAGGAGCGTAAGCACTACGCACGCGCAAAGTGTCCGCCAATTAGATGATACGTACTTGAATGAGATTGAGGTTACGATAGGATAACAATTGCTATCACATCACTTTATTTTTGATTGAAATCAATTGCTTTCTGATTTGTACTTTGGAAACATATTTTACCATAGAAAGGTACGATTATTCTTCTATATAAAATCATGTAGGATTCTACTATAAACTAAATTACTAATATGGGCGATCCTGATTAATATTTCTGCGCCGTGACGATAACAATTGCAACTAGCGTATCATGTATATGTATATATATATATATATATATATATATATATATATATATATATATATATATATATATATATATATATATATATATATATATATATATATATATATATATTTAAGTGTAGAGTCTAATAGAATTGGTTTATAAGACAAGGGCAAGCAAAAATAAGAAATTGTGTGAACTGATAACTTAATAGTTAAGTTTTCCATTTAAGTTCCGGAAACGGATTGGCAGTTTTCTAACACAAGCTTAAGGATACTGTGATGGATAATTCAAGAGACGTTTTGTACGTAAAAGGGCAACATGTCCATCCATCAGAAATTGATGACGTTGAGTGTACTTTTCGTTCTTGTTCCGAGAAGGAAAACAAACACGGCAATCTACGAACGAACGAACGAACGAACATAACTAGCGAATCACACGGCGAGAAATTGTAAATTGTTCCTGTAAACACATTCTAACATGATCAGCACTAGATTAGGCTCGACTGCTCTGCCATCTCTGTTACCGGGTGTTAAACTAACCGGAAGCGGTGCTGTCTCACTCCGACCGGCAGACTCTGCAATTAGCTAACTCGATTTGAGAGATCCCTTTCGTCGTTTTGGTCCGACGTTCACATTGTGATGCTTTATATATATACATATATATATATACATATATATATATATACATATATATATATATATATATATATATATATATATATATATATATATATATATATATATATATATATATACATACATATGTTGCCTACGACAGCTAATACTTATTTATATACTACTCATTCTATCGCAAATAAAGTTTTCATGAGAATATCGCCACATCTTCCTGTAAATTGGATCATCCACGAAATTATTTAAAGTTTCTTTTAATTTCTTATTTGTATTTCATGAACTATTTCAATGTGAACTTACATTAATTTTCTATTCGCGCAACCTGTTGGCGTTTTGGAAAAGGATGCAAACTAATTTTTTTAAATATATAGTTTGAATAACATTCTGAGCATGAGTAACATTGCACAGAAATATTACTGATGATGCAGTTCTGTTCATTGAACTAATGACGAAATGACGATGATATAGAATTAATTTATAATAAATACAACGAATACGATACATAACAAATCCAACAAAATATCTGTAGTTGTATTTTTTGCTTCCAAATAAAGTACATATATCGCTTAGCACTATTGAAGCAAGCGCATTTTGGTGGAGTTCCCAATGGATATAAAATAAAGTGGAATGGATCCTATTTGACGAAAAAGCCAATTCACTATTTGGTTATTAGAAAGTTTTTATGGCAATGAAAATTGTTATATAAATATCATGATCTTGAAATTTCTAAAATTTCATTTTACGTTGCGTTGGTCTGGTTACATCATTGCTTTTTATAAGAAAGTATTGTGATGGCCACGGCAGATATTTGACTCAAAGTAATCACTTATATCAAACATGTGTTTATAAGAATTTGATTTGCGGATTAACTTGAAATAAATTCACTGATATGAGTATGATTGTTTTATTATCAAAGTACAAAAGTTAATTCTTCAAAAAAATAAAAAAAACTAAAGTATTATTTAATAATTATTTTAAAATTAAATCCATCCATGATGACAATTAAATGATATCGGTTAAAAATCGTAATCATCATGTGAAACGGATTAGTAAACACTAATTCGTATACACAATTGTTATTTCTATCTATTTTTAGCACATCTAGTGGATTCTGATAACAAATTCATTGTATTTTCGAATGTTTTAATTTGTTATATATATATATATTTTCATTAAAATAAAATATCGAGGTCGATTTGTTCATACTATGGTATAATAAAATGTTTATAATAAATAAATGTTACCTGTCAAATCTGGCAGGCGAGGGTAGAACATGCCGGTTCGCGCCAACCACTCCAGCTGCATCTGATGAATTTGTTGGTGATTATGACTAACGGGGATTTGAACTTTCTGCACCATTCCAGCTCCATCCAAACTATGAAACGCCGAAGTTTGGATGTGCGGTTGTGTTTGGTAGCCGTACAAAGCGTTGGCGCTCGGATAAATTTGGTTCAACAATCCGGGTCTCGGCACAAAGGGATTATGATGGATGTCTTCGCTGCCCGGAGAAATCGGCGGACTTTGGCTATGCGATGATGATGTGGGTGAAATGCTCCGAGATGTTTCTGGCGAAGTGGCTCGCTCTTCATTTCGCGCCAATAACGCTTCTATACAAAAAGATCCCTTGGATTCGTGAATTTTTGTATTCGCATCGACACTGATGCCTTTTTGGGAATAATTTTGTATATGTTGAGGTTTCTCCTCTGTATAATGTGCCATTGTAGGTATATATCTTAAAATAGTAATTGTTGTTCCAAAAAACACATATTTTCATATAAGATTGAATGTCACAAATGTTATATGGTGGGTGCACTAAAAATGTTGTTTCAAATTGTTTATGTTCACTTGGCAGTATGTATGTATGTATGACAATTTGACACTACCAGTAGCGACGTTGATAGCGAACTAAACGATTCGGGATAGTGCTAACGATATAATATCACACATTACTCTTTCATTATACACTTGCCCGAATACATTATCCGCGTGTATACGTATGGGGAGCACAAGTGTGCGCACTACCGTTACATATCATTGGTTTAAAAGTTGTCGGGCCCCGCCTACTACCCTGATTCTCTAAGGGAGTTGCTATGCGACGCTTGCATTGCGGTGCACGCGATTCTCGCACATATCACACGTACGCCCTTAAGATGTTTTTCCCTTGAAATGCGAAGCGCTGATTTCGAATCTTTTCCTGATGATTTATATTTTTGCCGTTTAATTATTTTTTGTGGTTTCCTGTCGGAATCGTGTTAATTAAAAGCTCGCGTTGCGATTAAATGGTGTAATAAAATGTTGCCTGTATAATTCTTATTGTTGTGTTTTCGCATTTTACTACTTTCATGTTTAATTGCATTGTTGTATTATTTAAAGTTGATCTATACGGAATATTATTCATTTAAATCATTTCGAAATTAATCACACAAATTGACAATGTTTTAGATGTCGGCGCAGAAACTGTTGAAAATGTGAATTAAAATCGTAGAAAATACTACGTCCATTGGCATCAGAAGTATTCGCAATCCGCATTAGTACGTCTTCCAAGAAACAAAATCAAATTGCCTTTGATGTTTGAATGGCAAAAAACGAAGCGGCTCTTAGTAACAATATAGTATACACAAATATTATATTAAGTGTGAGTTTAGTAGTCCAGTGGCCTGTGTCTGTGTCTGTGTGGCCCGAAGAACGGCCTGGAACGGCCACTTGTGCACGAAGCACAAACATCTGTCGCTGGACTAATAGCCACTTAAATATACACGTGAACACCGCTGTTTTACCTTCGTTGAATACCAATCAAAGAATTGTTGGTATCTATATACATATATACATACATACATACATACATACATACTTATATATGTATGGTAAAATGGTCATAACAAATATTGGCTGATGTTGCAGTCTCATCTCTTTTTAGCGACTCGGATATGTCGGTCTACTTTGTAGGTATGTATGTATATATAGGTACTAATTAAGCTCTACCTTCTAGTTCCTCTCTATTATACATTTTCTGTATTTATAAAGTAAAATTATTGTTATTCGTTATCACAATATCAGTAGTTACATGTTTTGTCTATAAAAATAAAAATAAACCAATTTCAAGTAATTATGAACATGATTAAAAATGTGTAGTTCATTTATAATTAAATATTTTTAAAAGTACTTGATAGTCATGTTGCGTAAAATGTTTCTTGTTCATATCTCAAGTGATCTATATTATATTAACTTGTCAATTCAATTAGATAATTTGTAATTCAGATGTCACTCAATTATGGGAATGATTAGACGAATAGATTTATATCAAGAATCATAACATTTTATACCTACATTGTAAAAAATTATTGTAAAATTACATCACTTTTACTGTAAAAGAGCAACTATTTTTTACAGTGTACTATTAAGCTAAATAATTAGCGAGTTTTTTCTAACTATTAGTAGAATTATTTAAATTTCTATAATTAGATGCTGGTGAATTATCTATAGTAATTGATATCTGTTACTATATATTATTTTCTAAGATTAATTAAGTTAGTTTCATCTTATCTGGATCTAGCATATTATATGTTTTAATATTTATCAATAATTCACGTTGTCAAACAAGACGGAATAATGTTTTATGGATTAAAATAACGTATATTTTTCTTCTTTAGCCTTTTCACTTGATACTTTTCATTGTAGAATTGCTTTAAAAGCGCATAAAATTAAATCGCACAAATAAGACTTGAAGGGGTATAAAGAGAAAAATTATATATGTATATAGATGATATAATGAGGAGGTTGGAGCCGGGCCTGCAAGAATCAATTAGCATGCGATATGATTCAACAATGCCGCCTTGCGGTAAGAACATTGAGGTGAGGTACTTGTAAAAATTGTCAAACATAATATAAGAGATAATTCATTACATACATATGTAGTACCTTTATGCTAATGTTATGTTATGTATGTATATAGAAGTTGCTCGCATATGTATATGTAAACATATAACATCGAAGAGAATCGATATAAGGTAGTAAATATTTGCTTTCGTTTAAAGTAAAATTAACGTATCTCGCGCAAATGGGAAGGTAAACTTTCGTTCATATACATACATACATACATACAAAGAGAAATAGAGATAGAGATATAAATCGTGTATATATAGTGAGCGAAGCGCACGAATGAATGTTTGCGTAATCTGTCACTTTTATCGGTAATTATTGACAAATTACTCCAGTAATTATGCATTAGTTGAGTCCAGTAATGAATTGCAAATAGATGAACAAACAATATAATTGATGTATTGGGTCCTAATTTCCAAGTACATCTGTGTATGTGTGTATGAATGTTTCGCACATGCGATCAGCGATCAGCGATCAGCGATCAGCGATCGGCGACCAACGATCACAGTGCCACCATTTTAAACATTCTGTTTACAATATTTGTATTATTATATGTTTATGTATATGGGAACGGGTGTCGGTAATACAATATATTGTTTGTATTTCTATTCAATCTAGTTGTGATTAGCGATTCAACTACATTTACAAACCTCTCTACATTATTATTCTGACTATTGATATAACGAGGACTGGACTGTATTCTGTATTATACAACTAATACTTATTTTCTTATTTTAAACTCGAACATATGATCAAGTTTTATAAAACAAATTCAAAATTTAAATAAACATGTCAGGATTAAGTTAGAAAAATGAGCATTTAAATACCAAATTATAGAAGCTTATCCTTATTTGTCAGATAAGATTTTATATATATTTTTAAAAACGTTTCAATTTGCAGGAATATATTTGTATTTATAACCTGTAAGTAGTTTTGTGTAAATTTTCAACTGAATATCATAAACACGCAAACAAAAACAGTTTACATTCTAATATCAGCTTATGCAAGTATATTTTTCAAAAATGATTGTCTGATTGAATTCTTATCGCAAATGCAATTTTGCACCGTGAGAATTGTAAATATACAACCACTTTTAAATATGCCACTAATACATGTAGATATCTATCTATATGCAATATAAAGGTATATTAGAATGAATTTCAGCTTAATAAATAGGTTCCATACTAAATGTTGTTAGAAATGAATGAGTCAGCAATTTGAACGTAAAATAAATATGATACATGTTTATTGAGTTTATTAACAGCGACTTCACACTCAATCGACAACTATCTACTGTTTATTTTATTAGAAATTATTTTAATGTGACAGATGTGATAATTTGAACCGTCAACATTGTCATATGCTACTGTACGCTTACCGTATCGTACAGCTGATCATTGAACGTGTCCCACTATATTATACTATACGCAATGTGTGTCTGCTTGATTGTAACTATCTTTCGATCAGGTAAAGTGTTTTAAATCGTGCATAATAACATATGATTTAGTATCAATATGGATCATCATTATAGTTCTTTGAAATTGATTTGATTTTACTAGTAGGTACACTGAGAAAAATACTTGTCTTTATAGTTAATAAGTCTTTATTTGAGCATTTCTTTGAAAAATTTACTAATGCCAAGAAAATTATCTTTAAAATTAATAAATTTCTTAATTATTAATGAACCAGTCTATTTATTAAAAATACAACATTTATTTGAGATTTCTTTCTTTATTATAAAGTTAATTTATTTAATAGTAATATATTTGTGTATTAATTTATTTTTTAAATATTGCATTTATATGTAATACATGTATAATAAACTAAAATCGAATCTATTAATATTAAATAGATATTTATTTTATGCACAGTTCACATGAATGCCTCTGTGAGTCTTAAGTATAGCTAATTCCACATGGCACGTTGTCGCCGAAAAAACGTTCGACATTATCGGCGTTATACATGTCTTGATAGGCTGTGTATTGCTCGCAAGATTATTGTTTCACAGAACAAGCTTACAATTAATTTGTAATTTTGATTGGCTGTTCTTTATTCGAATCTCGAACGATTTTACGGAAATGAGGTACCATGTGGAATTAGCTTAAGTTATTTCTTTTGTGTGGCTGTCTTTGCGATTTCTTGTGTAAGGGCACAGTATAGCAATGGCGGAGATTGTAACACAGCTGTTTTTGTTGTTGTTGTTGTTGTCCAAGGCGGATTTAGAAGATTTATCGCCAATATTTACAGGTAAACTATATTTTGTGTCATTTCATTGCGTGTGATCGTCATCATATTTAATTATTATTTACAGAGCACGAAATTACTTATGATTTGCTACAATCGCTATTATTGGACAGCAAATCAAATTATTAGTGTGACAGTGTGAGGGCAGATATAGTCGATGTAAGTATGAATCTTTGTTAAACATACCGTAACTAGTTCTATATCCGTGTAATTTAACCGGTTGAATCTGTTTTTACGTGCGCATATACAAAAAGTCGTGTTAGAACAACATAACCCCATTTATTGTTGTATTTCGTTTACAAACATTATAAATTTAAGTATTCAAGATCACATGGATGATAATCAGTGTTGCCAATTTGTTCATGTTAAAAATGTTCGAATCTGAATCGATATTTTAAAAGATCGATCTATTTAAAAGTTGATCTTCGATTTTCGAATCTATCTGCGAATCAGGAATCGAGTCGTAGATCGATTTCGTATTTTGAATATTGAATCGAATTCAAATTTAGAAAAGAAATAATACACGCATTGTTTTCATTTGAGTCAATCTATAATTCTCGATATCTGACGTTACTTTTGTGGTTAATTTCAGATCGAAAGAACGCACAAGTGAAGTGCGTTTGTTTGCCATGCATTAGAAACAATAAACTAATGTAATGCATTTGAAATTAACTGTGGAATAATTACCCTTGAAATTGACAGGGGCTAAATGAGCCAAATTAAGAAAATCCCCGTTCTTTCGTAGTCATTTTAACAAAATATACTAAAATTAATTTTCAATTTTTTTACAGGGCGTTGTATTGGATTTGGATGATACGAATATAGCTCAAATGGTAATGATGTGATTTACCTAGTCCCACAACTACACTTCTATAGCAAAATGCATCTTCGGCTTCTAAACAAAATTCGTTTTTGCGTTCCACAATATCAACATTAGTAGAAAATTTAAATGCAAGAGATTTAATAAATCTCTTAAATTAAATGTTTCTACAATTAGAACAATCTATTACTGGGAAAGCTATTGTGAATCCTAGATTCTACTAGTCAAAGCTATTTATGTGATATAATAATATATTATCTGAACATAGACCCAATTTTGTAAGTATTTTAAATATTGGCATCATAAATATTAGTAATGGCGGCGTTAAATTAATTAAAAGTTGTCTATTTTTGTGGTAATTAATGTGAAACTTCATTTAAGTATATTGATTCATATACATTTACTACAATTAAATAAAAAAATGGTGTTACCCAAAATTATGTTATAATAATCAAAATTATACTGCAATGTTAACTATTATTACATCTTAAGTTATTTGTTAATTATAGGTCCAATCATTATTGTTTTTTTTTTGGGAATGTACCATATATTTATATATTTTTGTATTTAGATTAAATTAAGTTATTTGTTAATTATAAGTCCATACGTTATTGTTATTATTTGGAAGTGTCCTATATTTTTTTGTATTTTTATTAAATATATGTTTATAACCTGAATTATATTTTATTGATTTCCTATAAATAAAACCTAAAATACCGCATATTTAAGACAAATATGATGTATTAATAGTAAATAGATAGTGCTTTAATACAGTGTATTTTACTATAGTAAGATGTATTAACAGTAAATACATGGTGCATTTATGTAGCTTATTCTACAGTAATACGATCTATTAATATTAAATAAACCTTATCTGGAGATTGCAAATATAGCATCTATTTAATATTACTCTACATTGATTTCGCTGTATTCAAATATGGGATTTATTTAATAGTAGTTAGCCTAAATTGATTCAAGTAAATCCTTTTCTCAGTGTACTAACTAGTGGAAAAGGTTTTGGAGTAATGATAATATATATTCTAATATGTTCTGTAATGTACAAACAGACAATGCATTAGGTATCTATAATTGATAGGATTAGTTGGGATGTTGTAGGGAAGTGACCGCACCAGTATCGTATCGAAGTAGTACCGACAGTATCGCACCTCGGAGAATGGTTCCCGTGTAAGTCGGGACTGATTACTGCTAAACCACACCATTAATTATCACAAACTAGTTGCTATCGTGTTATTGAGGACAGAGTGCTATAGCTATCTTATTGAAATAAATGCATTATTTATTATGTAGTCATACCTATGTTTACTTTCTTTTATGAAAAGAAAAAAAAAAAAAAAAAAAAAACCCCAAAGGAAAATTCAATAAAACGTAAATAAGAAATATTAAAAGACGCATTGATGGAAATGCTAATGTATAAACATTTTTTGAAATGAAAGGGGCGTTAAATATGATGAGGTATTATAAGAGGCGGCGTCATACCATCACCGTCACTGTCACCGTCAATGTTTTGTTTTCTCTGGTGGCTTCGATGCGCTCCTAGGGTAAACTTAGCTAGAACCAAGTATAATTTTCTTGTGACATTTGAACGTGAGTCAGGAGTCGTTAGTTTTAACGATGTCGCTAATGAAACAATCCAGAGATGCAATTATGAGAAATGACATATTTAACTGGAGTCGTGATGCTAGATATTAAACAAGTCGAGCGTATACGCGAATGAGCATTATTTGTTAAGAGTCACATTTCTCTCAGTAATATTACATTTCTCTCTTCCATCTTTTCATTAGCTTTCTAGCATTTTTTCGGTGGACTCTGGACAAACTTTTATTTTTGTTCTGTTTCTGAGGGAAATGGTACTTTGTGAAATCAGTCTTTGTTTCAAAACATTTACGACATTTGGAGCCATGCCAATGATTTCATTCTGACCAAAACCGCTACTTCTAAATACACAACATTCTAATTCTTATACATATTCTTCTTCTTATTCTTCATCATCTTCTTACGGATCCCACCATTATATACATTTTATTTTTAGAATATATACGAATGAACACAAAATGTATATTTATTTTGTACTGCAAATAATACGTATTTTACTTCGATCAAATATAATAAAATATATAAATGTATTAATTTCAAAATACATTTCTTCGCCTGTGCTATTAACAACATGGCATGGTCTGCATGGTGCCACAGGTGCCGAAATTTTGGAAAGTGCATTAAAAGTAAAATACTCCCCTGACTTCAGAAGCCGAACATGCACGTTTACAGCTAGCATATTATCGCTTTCATTGTTCGCCTAACGAAATACGCTTTTGTGTGTTTAGAAGAATTTGATTACAGTTTGAACGAAACATTGATATTTAAATGACGCGATAAAAATAATGAATATGAGACGTGTTTCAGATTTCCAGCTCAACGAGTATTGCTAAGTTTAAAGAAAGCCACAATATCGTGATGAAAAAACATTGCTTGGTTTTAAGCATGGTGGTAAAGAGGATCAGTGATAATGTAAAATGCGTGGGTGGAATATAGGAAGCGACTAAAAAGTGCACACGACGCTAATTGGCAACGATAAAATTACGAGACCGTTATAATCAAACCGTACGGGTGCGGGTGCACAAAAAAAGGGACTGTCAGAAATGGACAAAAACATATCGAAACAGAACAGAACAGAACGACGCGACGCGACGCGACGGCTTACAGCACAGACTGTACGGATAATGGTCGATAGGGGACGTCGCCACTTTTAATCTGGGGCTAATTTTGAGCTATTCGATGAGGTAACGTTGCCCCCGAATGCTGCAAGCACTACCGAAACTGAACCGACTACTAAACGTTAAACGCATCCAAAGAGAGATGAGTTTATGAATCTTACAATTTACACTGAAACTGTACGGCGGAAAAAATAAAATATATATTTTAATTTTGTTTCCAAAATCAATGTAGAAATGAAAAATACTTATGTCGGTAATATACGTGATTCATTAGTTTCCAATCCGACGCGACGCGTCAATATACACGGTGCGGCGTTATAAGAACCGCAGAATGACCTCGGCGATCATAAATTTCGCATCATGGCCCTCTAATTAAAGCTAAATTAACAATCGCCCGTTTTACTGCCGTATTTTCCTCCACATTAAATTCAGATTAGAATGACTTTATACGAAACGCTTAAGCGGCAATCTTCATCCCCGACGAACACAAATCAAAATTATTATTGTTGTTCATCCATCCTTAATGATTGATAATAAAACAATTCTTTTTATATTTTCTTATTATTATTGTGAACGCTCTATAGCAAATACCATTAAACATAAAAATATGATCAGCTGAAATAGTAAGTAAAAAAAAAAAAAAAAAAAAAATTCGAAAGGTGTTGACGAAGCGTTGGCGTTGCTTGTACAGAATATAGTTACCGCTTGGCACCTCATGTTGCCCCTCCGCCCACCGGAGAACACTTTTGAAATAGCACCAACAAGCACGGCAATGTAAATGTGTAGCTACCCTTCCTACCCCCGAGTGGCCATCTCTTCGTCCGTTCGTATATACGTGTGCGCGGCGCACAGGCGCACTACACTTTTAATTAACAGCGCTAAATCGTTTAATGTGTCCCTCGACATTACTTTAATCTGGTGCTAATTATAACAACGCCCCTAGCCGTCTCCCTTTACCAACCCCCCACACCCCATTATGGGCTACATTGTTCTCGCTCTTCCCCTTACCCTTCTCTTTATTACACTTTTAATGTTGCAGCTTTCTATCCTCTCTCTCTCTCTGTAACTTTTTCTATCTTTCTCGGCTTAAAGATTATTATGAATGACTTTTTAATTGATTGGTACATTTATGAACCATTTCTTGTTTGTACAAACTTCAATATTATCATACTGTTTATTATATAATTCAACATAATTGTTTCGATTGAGGGAAGGTCCAAACGTGTATTTCTGCTACAATATAAGAAAATAAAAATACCAGTTTTTGTTTATATTACTCTAACAACATTTATTGAAATTGAAATCAAATTACATATCCATAACATTATGCCGAAACAAATTACATAATAAGGAATAACTACGATAAATATAATTATAAATTTGAGTTTGATTATTTTTTACATCTGCTGCGTAGAGTTGCCATTCCAAGTGTTATTGTCTTCGTCACTATCTGTACGATCGCTGAGACGGTGAATGTTGGAGCTTCCTTGCCGACGAACCACAGATGTCTCTGCTGTTTTGCGTTTTATTGTTCTTGAAAACAATCAATCAATTAATAATAATAATATATGTGTGAACATTAAAATGTCTTACGGTTGTGTTTGTTGTTTAGTCGCATTCAAATCGGTAGCCGATTTACTTCTTTCCGGTGGTGGAGAACTCGTATTACGCGGTGCATCATTTTGCTGTTGGGAAGCATTTGGACCGAAAATTAAATTCCTAAAATAACCAAAAAAGCCCACAATCGGCGAGACTAGAAGCCAAAATAAGGAAAAAATACCACTTGAACTATTAGAGGTAACAATGCCACTACTATGACCTTGTAAAACTAAAATTACGGCATTTGGACAAAGCTCTAAATCGCGCAACGTATCATCGTTCTGATGAACGGTGAATTCGCGGCGCGGAAAAGTCGTCGATAAAGTGAAATTTCTGAATGGTAAGGTCAAGTTTTGCATGACGAATTCTCGGACTTCTAATAACGTGGCGGTACTGTCGAATTCGCTGGTCATGTGGCTGCCATCTGGCATTCGGAATTGTAGGCGTGCTGTGTTCGAGGTAGCAACGCTGCCTGGAGGCGGTCGACTTGCTGCTGGCTCGGCAACGGCGACACTTGCTGGTGACGTGCTAAACTTGGCGGCGCGGTCCGCTTTGTCCTGGGCGATTTGCGCTAGGATTCGGTCGCGTGCCGCTTTCTCTTCATTTTTAGTACGTTGACGTTCTTCCATTAGCGCTTTCATGTCTGCGTCTTGTTGCGAACGACGCATTTTCTGGACGTCTTGGCCCATTTTACGACGTTCAATCTCTCTTGCCCTGGCCAACTAAAACATAATATATAAAAATAAGATTAAGATAATATATTTATATATAAAAATTATAATAACTTCTTCTTCCTCCTGTTTCTTAGCAAGTCGCTTCTGTTCCAGCAATTCTTTTGCGCGTTGTATTTTATCCTCTTTCGGTACATCATTTTTCTCTTCTTCTAAGAACGTTGCACTTTCATTTAAAACAGGGCCAGGGACAGGGCTAGGGCCAGGGCCGGCACTACTTGAAGCACTTTCAACGATTTCTTCAGATGTTTCAGCTACTGCAGGACTTTGTTGTTGTTCACTTTTCAAAAAATCTTCAGATGTCTGTGCAGCTAAAAGACATTGTAGATGAATAAAAATTTGAAACATGTATAATATGAATTTTAATTACATGTTTTTATGTCTGCAAGTCTACCGGTATGTATTTCAATCACTTTATTGATTCGGTTCGCTAAATCTGTAACTGTTGCATCTGTAACTATATCAATTGGTGCCCCATTTTTACCAATGAAAAATATCGAAGGAACCGGCACCGCTTTGACTGCACTCACATTAAGGATCATTCATTTACATAAGCTTCATTCAAAATGCATACACAAACAAAAGGATACATATTGCAGCAAACTGGTTATGTGATACTGTGCCAGCTTCAACTTTAATTGCAACAAACGTGGCTGACTCTAACTGCGATGCAATTTCATCATTATTGATTATTGAGGTTAGATTCACCGATTTTGCATCTGCACCTGTATTAAAACCATTGTCTTACATACACCTGATTTATAACAAACATAATTTACGTTACCTTGTACATAAACTACAAATACAGCATTTTGCTGTTTTGATATTGCTACCGCCTGCGCAATATCCCCTTCGTACCAGCGCATATTTATGCGATTATTCAAATATCTTTATCACAGTTAAATATTTGAATTTAATATTAAATCTTATAATAGAACGTACTAGAAATTTACTTTGTTTTTCATATACGTCTACGTGACTAGTTGGTATTTTATTTTTTTGACAGCTGGCAAATACATTGTAGCCAGTCTAGTTCAAAAAAAGCACCCTACAAATTGAAAAAAAAAAATCTTTTAAGAGACTACACCCCCATGTAACGTGTGTACGTATTCACGTGTCCGTGATAGTGTGTAGCAAAATCAGAATAGTGAATTGTTAAAACATACAGTGATTATAAATAGTCCGTTTAAAACTGATTGAGATTATCTTCTCAAGGTTATACTGCTACGGTTGGTATTCTTGCTAGTAAATTCCCCCAGATATTCACAAGTGTCTGTGCAGTGGCGTTCCAAATTAAAATTGTGTAGGGTTTACAAATGATTATTTTAATGTCATAATATAAGAATATCTTGAATGCCAAGTTAATATAAGGCGCGCACTCCATATAACATGTTTAGTAAATAAATAGCGGCCGCGAGTCAGTTACAGTCAATACAACTGACGACGCTGTCTAACCCGTAAGACAAACAATTCGTGTTATTCGCATTTTAATTCTACTAAGTATTATATATTCGGAGCAAATTGCCTCCACAAATGGCAAATACCTAAAATATTGTTTTTTATTAAATAGTAAAAAAAAAAAAACAAAATGTTTTTGATGTTTGAATGGTATGAAAACAACACGAAAAGTCAATATATTAGTTCGCGTTTTCAACGCAGTAATATTGGTGGCTGTACTCGACGCCGCCGCCGCCTGCGACATCTAAATGAATCACGTCGCATCGTATTTGTTTGGCCTAATAGATTGTTTTGTGCTACAAAAGTATGAAAATTAAAGTAATACCGTGATTATTGCATATAATTTATGTTCTACTTTGTGGAACGGTGAGTTTCTGCCAAAAATTACATATATTTTCTATGTTCATATGACTAAGAAATCGTTCAGAAACAATTTCAGTATATTATTGTGTTACGGTCAAATATATTTGTATTTGTTTATTTGCAATATATGTACATGAATCATATTTTACTTGGTAATTAGTATCAATCAATTGTTGTTGCTATAGAAACCGTAGGATGTAAAGATTACCTAGTTTTACCCCTCCATCCTAAAGTCAAATAGATCAATACATTCTGACGTCAGGACGAAACTATTTTGTATTCGAGATATTTAAAAATTAGTTCATAGTTTTGCGATGTTTCATGAAATGATACAGAAAAATGTTTGAAACTTTGTTTGGCCTGGTATTTTGTAAACAACAAATAATGCCATATTTATTGTTTGACGAAAAATATTCGGAAATACATTTGTGATTACACCGAAATACAAATGAACACCAAATACTTATTTTTGTAAATAATAGATAATTGAATATTTATTGCGTCAAATTATGAATGAATTTGTATATTTCTATACAATTTATACGTTTCCGACTCATCACATTTCTAAATTTGTTATTTATATTTATGGCTATCGTAATAACATATAATGTGCTTTTTCCTCGTATATCATAGATATAATGTATGATGCGTGATTATATAAGTTTTGGTGTAACATATTGTTCATATTGAATTTTTTCAGCAAATTATTTTTCTTTTCTTTTTAGATCAGAAAATAAACAAAAAGAAAGAAAGAAAGAAATAAATAAAAATTTTGTTTTGTTCTTTACTTGAATGTATTTTTCTACAACAACAATATCTTTGTTTCCTAATTATTAAAATATTTTTTACATCGAGTAATATTGAATATTTTTCAAAGCAAAATAAGACTGATCCAAATATACGAATATATACACGTAAATGTCATCACTTTAAATTTCTTTGAAACGAAGGAATAGTTGTAATTTTGAGTACCGGGGTAAAATAAATATCAAAGTGGCGCCGTTCAAGTTAAAGTTCAGCAGGATGTCCAAATCGAATTCATCGACAAGGAGCAATTCAGTTGAGACGGCTGGCGAGAGTGAAGGCGAACTGATCAGTCCCCAGAAAGCAGAAAGTAATGTTCCATCAGCTATAATGGAAACATCGGAAGCTTTGGAAAGTATTCCTTCTAGTCCGCCACCGTCTTATGAACATGTCCTGGAAGAGGTATTTACTACTTTTGTGTGGTCATTTATTATATTTAACATTTATTTAAAACATGTAATCGAATATGATTTAGACAAGACTGGCCCAACAAGCAGGCGGCTCATCGCCGACACTTGAGAACCAATTATCCGTGGAACGAAAAGGTCCCGAAATTCTACACAAGTCAAGTAAAGAGCTGTACAGAGCCGTCGCAAAACAATTCGGTATCACTTGCAAAATGTCGGATCAATGTCGATGTTTCGACTGTCAAAGTCACTATTTCGACTGTGAATACGAACAAAACGAACAAGAGAAAACGGATGGAGGCCTGGGCGCAGGCACCCCAATGTTTATCTCGGAAGTGATGCACGGCACTGCGTGTGTCATTTTGTAAAAGCGAAATGATACAGTTACAGCGACACATACTGGTTTAATTCATCTTTTACTGTCATCGTAATTGTGTGCAATTGTTTTACTTTGAAGAAAACATTATAATATGGTCACAGAAACGATGTAGGAAAACATATTGGTCGGTCGTCTTCTGGATGTTGCTATTCATTGCTGATCCGTATAAGGCTCACTTTTATTCATTATTACTACTACTTCATTCCGGTTCTTATTCGTATTCTACATGTATGTTGTTACTACACTCACTAACTATATAAACAACTACTTGAACATAATTATTTACAAAATGGAATAAAGCTACGATATTTTTATTCATTTGAAATAATAGTCAGTTTTCAAAAACCAAGGTATCATTATAGGTATATAAGTTTGATCATTTCTTAGTAAAGCAATCATGTAAATATTGAAATGTTGATTTTTGAAAACAAATGAACAGCGAACAGCGAACAGCATCCAGTGGATGAGAGCATTAATGATACCTAACGTAAAATTAAAAGAACAAAAATGGGCTTACGAAGACTGTAAAATGCGCATTGGCGGGTAGAAGATAAATGCACAAAACGATTGCCTTCTGATGAATGTAACTATAGTTATTTGTTGTACTATTTAGATTGTAATTTGTAAATTCCATAACCAATTTATTTGTTTATATGCTGGATTTTACATGGCACAACATTTTTATATTCATCCAAGTAATTCAAGATAGAGCATTTTGTTTTGCAAAAATGTCTATATTTAATTATTGAAGACATATTCAAGTGGTAATTTTTACATCAAAATACGACCCTATACTAATTCAAGTTTGTCGTATACAATGCTGAGCCAATTATATAATGAACATCCCGTGTATATCAAAAAGAAAAATAAATAACCAAAGATTGATTTTGTTGCGATTGTTGACAGTCATTTGCGTCCATTTACACCACTCTCACTTCTAAGAATACTACTGTCTCTAAACTATTGCACCAGTAAGTGAATCAGTCCGCGTAAACATATGTTTTCTATTAGGCGTGTTGCCGTGGATATGGCAAAATACACTCTTTATCTTAACCACGTCCACTAAATAGTTCATAATAACAATTGACTATAGAGTTCAATTGGCTATAGAGGTCACAGTGGTGGAAATGGGCATTACTTATATTATTAGAGTACGTTCTGTTCGATGATTTGGTCTTACATGTAAATTGTTATTGACGGGTATTAAAATTAAAGATTCTTTGTTGGTTTTATTTAGGTTAAAATTAGTTTAAACACCACATTTACAATTATATAGATATATATATATATATATATATATATATATATATATATATATATATATATATATATATATATATTATATATATATATATATATATATATATATATATATATATATATATATATATATATATATATTGTATTAAAAATACGAAATTCGTAAAGTTCTGTTTTAACTATAGATATAAAAGTAGTCATATAGTCCTTATGATAAAGGTTAATCACGTAGTTTGATCTCAATATTATTTCATACACTTTTAATGATATCTCGTTCTCTAGCAAATAGTTAGAATGCAGTTAAAAGTTTTATTTGTTATCGATAAAAAATCATTTTTACTGGTTCTTACATTATATATTATTTTTGTATATGCCAATAGGTTCAGACGGTATTTTGTGCGCTACTGCCAGAATGTTAAAGTTGACTGGATGTAATTGGTATCAGAATGCATCCAAACAAGTAACAGTAGCGCGAAGAAAACCGTCAGAAGAGACGCCAGCCTGTTTTGGTAATTTCTTAGAAATTCATAGTTTGTTTTATAAGGTGTGAAGGTGCATAAATATGTTGGGCCTTAATGGTTAACTGAATTTTACATGTTTCTAGTTTTTAATATATCACGAAATTTGTAAACAAGAAAAAAAAAAACAATCATACTATTATTATATGTAGGGAAGTAAAGAGATATGTAAACGACAAGAATATATCGCACTATAGAGGCCGTTGTAAAAACGACACGGACTTTTTCATTTGTTTGCTGCCATATTTTCATAAATTTTGTTTTCAAATTATTAAAACAAAGTACTGTATTTAATTTTGTGAATACATGCTTCTTAATAGTATATAACATTATTTATACCTATATGTATAATATAATAATGATTTTGAATATATTTAGGATCGAAATTATGTATTGTATCTAAGAATAGGATATATCAACTATTTTCATATAACATGAAACGTGATGTAAAATTCAAATCTTTATATATCTACGTGCTTAGTGAAATAATGAGGATAATGTACGTTTAATATTTTAAGGTAAAATTGATATTAACTTGCTGTTTGTATAATGATGGATAACTACTAAATATATAGATAATATTTTACGAAATATAAGTAATTCTGGTCGGCAGGTAGCAACAATAGACACAATTTGTAAAGACTTCGTAATTGTCAGGAGCCTATTCCATTTTTACTGCAATATATTTTCTATTCATAAAACAGAATCCAATAATGTGAACCGAAGTTGCTAAATGTATATATCGCAAAATTTTACCTTTAATTTCGTTTACAGACGCCAGAATCCAATTGGAAAAAGTCAAGGCTTGTATATGTCGATTACTATTACGAATAGTATACCAACAATTTCGTAATATAGTTGATTGTTAGAACACATTTGACAACAAAGAGGAAAAAGATAAATCGTATGGAAATATTGATCCATTCTGCATAATTGCTGCAAAATTTCTTTGTCAAGACCAATTTAAGAAACAGCCATTTTAAAACGGAGACCAAGTCTGTATACTGTATTTATAAAAAATGAAATACTAATAGTACCTACTATAACAAAAAAATATAAATCGACTCATTTTTAATACTTGTGTTTTAAACACAGTTAAAGTGACGTAAATATCTGGCCTACTTGATATTATTGTGAAATGCTATATGTCTTTGCACAATCTAATGGTATATATAACATAATATTACGAATATATATATATATATATATATATATATATATATATATATATATATATATATATATATATATATATATATTAAATACAAATGCACCCGACATATTCTATAAATCTTTTCAAATGTTAACTATCATTTGTAAGTGCTTTGATTGGATGTGTTTTAATTCATCGCAGTATTGGTTTACTTCATTCATTTTTCTTCCTTTCTAACGCTTAATTATAGTGAAATAAATACGAAACGTTTATTATTTAAAGGTAGGTTATACAATTGCATGACTGTGAACAAACATATTGTATATATAATATATAAGACGAATAATAAAACAGATTTTACGTACGTGAGAATGATTATGTTTGCAACCTCTCTAATTCTAATTGTTTAAGTAACGAGTATTTCAAGTTAGCTGATAAGTAGATAAGTAGTAACAATTACTGCAGATTTATTATATTTCGAAAAATTGACATAACATACAAAATGTTCATATTTGATTTATGATATAATTTCGTAATTCTCTTCTACGAGCTTTTCCTGACGGTGTCCTAGGAATACCCTCAACAAATATAATTCCTCCTCTAAGCTTTTTTCGTTCCATTCCCTTAATACATTCTGAAATAATACACCTTTTTTAAATTGATTGTCGAAAATAGACAAAAGTAATGAATACCATTATAAAATGTCAATATCTCTTCTGCATGTATCTTAGCACCAGTATTTAAAACAACTACCCCTGTAGGGTGTTCACCGTCGATTTCATGTGGTGTCCCAATGACTGCACAATCCTTAACATCTGGGTGAGACAGTAGAATATCTTCTAACTCTGCTGGAACTATCTGAAATGTATATTCAATCACGTTTCATCTTCGTAATGTTGTTGAGGGATTTTAACTGTTCAAATTACAAAGAAAGTGTCGTTAGTAGGTACAACTTACATGCCATGATTCAAATTTCATCATATCTTTAATTCTATCTATAACGAAAAAGCATTGGTCTTCATTATAATAACCCACATCCCCAGTTTGTAAATATCCTTGCGCGTCCCAAGCGTTTTTTGATTCTTCCGGATTGTTGAAGTATCCACTCATCAAGGCTTTACCTTTGACGCGTAATTCTCCCACTTCATTTGCTCCTAATACTTCTTCTGTCTCAGTATCTACAATCTGATTATAGAAACTATTCGTAGATATATAAAGTAGAGTTTTAAGGGAAGCGTACATGACTTACCTTATAGCTTAGTCCTTGTACAGGACGACCACTGGAAATCATATATTTTTTCATAAGTTCTGCATCTCGTTTTGGGTTAAATACAGTGAGACAGCCACATACTTCCGTCATACCGTAACATATAGAAATACCTGTATGAGGCAAATGCTCCCTTAGAACTTCTACCTGATTCTTACCGACTCTTCCACCGCCAATCATTAGTGTTTCAAAGTGCTTCAAGTTATACATCTTGAATTCATCTCGCATGGTTAGTTTATAGGTGTGAATTGGTGCCATGAAGCAATATGTTACCTACAATCAATATATTTTCTATGAAGATTCTCATCAAATCTATTTTAAGATAAATAACTAATTTATTATATTTCTCATCACTACAAATTATGATTACTTTATAATCTTGAATAATTTTCAAAGCAGTAGTTTCATCAAACTTCCTGCAAATAAGCCTAGTGCCGCCAGTCAGTATGGATATAGTTAGAAGCATAAGTGCAGAAATCCAATAAAATGACGTAAAATATAATATTACACTTGAATCACAATCTCCCCTAAAAACAAAACTAAGTTAGGGCAAACGGATTCCATGCATCTTGTGTACAAGCGTAAACTATAAAGAATGTTTTTCTAACTTACAAAAATGCTAATTGTTGAGAGATAAGTCCATAATGAGTAGCACAAATGCCTTTAGGATATCCAGTAGTACCACTTGAGAAAAATATTATAGCAGTTTCGTACAGATGTTCTACTGGTTTAGCTTGAAATGTAGCTTCTTTGTGCGTTTCGGCTAAGAATGTTGCAAATGGTACAATAGTAGTGCTACCTTTTGATGCTACACTATCATCATCATCATCATCATATAGTATGATCTTTGCAGGCAAACAAAGCTTTTTAAGTGCTGTCTCTATTAAATCCAAACTTTCTGGTCCACAGAAGATTAGTTTTGGTTTTACCAAATTCAATAGATGGTTTACATCACCTATTTTAAAGGCCAATGAATTATTCATACAATCTATAATTTTCGCACGAGAAAACATGTCATTACTTTGGGGTAAAGTTGGATCTAAAGCTGAGACTGTAACTCCTAAAAATAACGCAGCAAAAAGTGGTAAGGAGCATTCCATGGTGTTGTAAGAACATAGTGTTATTACATCGTCAGATGTTAAGCCATGTTCTTGCATATGTTGTGCTACCCGAATACTTCGTAAGAGGATATCGCCATGGGTCCATTCCTCTCCGTTCTCAGAATCAATCTTTAAATAATTTGCAAGTTTGAGAAGTAAATTGATTAAACGGTGAGCCTAAGACATTGGGGTGCCAGTACGTATGCTTGTTTGTTGATCAGCTGATTACATTTTTTTCACCTACCTGTCCAATGTTGTCCGAATATTTTTTCATTTTGTCCATAAATAAAAGTCCCATTCCTCGTGGATCCGGATCACATTTTGGATCCCCCGGTACATGGATAATTTTACTAGTTTCTTCATGGATCATTTTAAACAAATACTTGTATGATTTTAACTGCTATCACGAATTAGTACATATGTATGTATATCTGAACTACATGCATGAAACAATGATCTTTAAATGGCCCTGAAGGCAAATGTGTAAGATTTATTATCACAGTACAGATTTTTGTTTTTGTAAAAACATCATAAATTATTTAAAGTGAACAGATAAAAAGTACAACTGATAAGTAATACATAATAAATTAAGATTATCTTATTATTACATAGAATATACGGGATGTATTGTACATAAGACCAAATTTGTGTCCTGTATTCTACTGAAGGTATCTGAACGATTTCAACCAAATTTGCCAATCATATTTTGAAGTATCCCATTTTAATTCATTTTCAGTCACCCTTTACTTCCGGAATTATAGGGCCTCAAAAATTTGAAGCCAACCAATATATTGCCCTTAAAAAAAATCTACTTTAATAATATCCGCACAAGAAGAAATTAATATTTGTTTTATTTGCCTTTTACCTTGTCCTACCCTTTCTTAATTACGTGTTATTTTGTTAAATTAATGATTTTAATTATTTATAAATTTAGTATAACACAATAGTAATTAAAATTTGAATTCATAAAATCTGTTGCCAAATATCGGTGTTTAGACGGTCAAATCCTATGATTCATGCCTCCAATCTACATCCTAGGTCGTCATGTTATACTTCTGTAATATTATTGTGAAAGTAATGCAGGTAAACAGGTACCATCTACAAGCATTTAACACTCAAAACTTATTTCCTATAGCATGCTTACCTTGGCAGGTAAGAAAAGAATTGCTATGAAAGTCGTATACAAGAACTAGCAGTATTGTTCAATGTATTATAATGTAATTCAGCACGGAAATATTCTCTAATACAGTTGTAAATCATGTAAATAGTCTAAAGTGTTCTTAAGTATTCAAAGAAAAATGGTGAAACAAGGGAATTGAGTTGAAAATTATTGAAATAGTGTTAAAATAATGAAAGTTGTGTAGTTTTTACTTTTCTCGTATTATAACGGTAAGTGCCATTTTAGGTCATGCTTATGACGGAGCTATTTAAGTTCAGGGAACATTCGCTGATATTCATGTTGATGTAATTATATTATTACTGTGAGATACTAATATAGTATATACGGGCTAAAATTAATGCAGTACTGTAGACTGATTTCAAATATCGTTTTAAGCGCATGCGCATCATAATTGCATGAACAAAAACCCAGAAAATATTATAGAATCATCTCTAAAACGTATTGTAAATATATGGATGTTTGTCAAATATCATATATATGGGCCCTTTCTAGATAAACAATGAAAAAGAGCAATCAATTATTTTTCTGTGTGGTTTCTTGGATCTTATGTACACATACAGAAAATATTGTCCAAGGAATTTACATTCCACCTGGACCACGATATCGTTGCCCGGATCAGGCATTATTGTTGCACCCTTGTACGTGTGTGAAAGAAAGTGATGTTGGCATTTCTGTGCATTGTGAGAATACGAACTTGGCAAGCATTAGCGTGGGATTGAATAATTTGGCTACTTTCCGCTTGCCGATTGAGCAACTGACTATCTTCCGATGTCATATTGGTGAGTTGAATAATCCACGAATTTAATATATTCATCGACATTTATACTCTTGAATAAGTGCCGCTTCAATAAATTGTGATATTATATATCTTTTTTTGTATAGTATGTTAACGTTCTGTTTGTTTCAGGGCGATTATTTGGAAGTCTTTTATATAAACTACAATTAAGAACATTGTACATAAAAGAAACACCTATTGAAACCATCGATGAGCACGCATTCCTTGGCCTGAATAATACACTTAATGAATTACATATAACAAACTCATCTATGGTAGAATTTCCGAACTTGGCATTGAAAGTAAGTAAACATATATACATATTTTGAATGATTCTTTTAAATCTAGTTCGCGAACAACGTCGAATACTTTGGTTATTGGTCTATATAAACGTTTATTTAATATCGTCGCAGATAATAACATATATTTACAATAATGTTTGCAGATTCTAGGAAATCTGACAGTCCTTAATATAGATACCCAAAAAATAGCGATCTTATTAGGGAATGCGTTTGCAGGCAGCGAAGCAGCAGCAAAATTACAAAAAATTCATTTAGTAAATGGCGGGCTAACTGCACTACCAATTGAGAGTTTACAACCACTGAAGAAACTAAAGACACTAGATCTACACGGCAATCGCATAAAGGAATTGAAGAAGAATCAATTTCGAGGATTACGAGACACGGAAATCCTGGATCTTAGCTACAACAACATCGTCAAACTGGACTCATCCCATTTGGCTGACTTGACGAAACTGAGCTTTTGCAATGTATCCCATAATAGCATTACTGAATTGACGAGGTATGTCCATTCTTAAATGTTACTTGTTTCGTTCGTGTTTGTATTATTTTGGTTGTATGTATTCATTTTCAGGGGTGCATTTGCAAGAAACGCTGTACTAAAAGTATTAAACATATCACATAACAAAATAAAACGACTTGACTCGAATTCGTTTCGTGGTATGAGATTTCTACGGCGTCTTTACATGTCCGATAATCTTATATCTGATGTGGGTCGAGGCACATTTGGATCAATCACTCGCATTGGAACTATCGATTTGGCAAGGAACTTTATCAAGAAAATTGATTATCAAATGTTTTTTCAACTGAATTTTATTGAAGTGAGTCAAGTACATACGTACATATAAGTACATACAATACCTACATAATATTTATATATTTCTTGTTACAGATCTTGGATATGTCTGAAAATAATGTGACAGAAATACAAAAACTCGCATTCAAAGATTTATACCTGACGGATATAAATTTATCACACAATGCAATTGAGAAAATTGAAGTGGGTGCATTCGATAATTGTGCAAATATCACATTACTGGATTTGTCGTATAACAACCTCACGTCTATACCGAAACGGGCATTTGATGAGACAACTTATGCTTCCGTATTACAGTTATCATATAATGGCTTTACGGAATTAAATCAGGTGCCTAAAAGAGGAACAATATATATATATATATATATATATATATATATATATATATATATATATATATATATATATATATATATATTTTTAAATCTATTTTGAATTCTAAAAATAATTTCAAATTTTACATTGATAGGTTCCTCTTCAAAACATGAGCGGGTTGAAAGTCTTGAACGTATCCCACAACAATATCGTCAGTATTCCACGGCATACATTCCCCAAACTGTATGAACTGCACACGATCGATCTGTCACATAACAACTTATCCGAAATATTTAACGCCGTCTTTCAAGTTCTGTTTAGCCTACGTTCTCTTGATTTAAGCCACAATAGTTTGGAAGTAATTCGGCCAAGTACCTTTGGAGCATTATCAACAGTCCTCGAGTTGAATTTGAACAATAATCATCTGCGAGATATTGCTCGAGGCTCTCTTGCCAGATTGGCCAGCTGCCGCATACTGTCCGTAAAAGGCAACTTGTTAGAAAAGATATTCCAACTGCCGATTTCTGTTGGTCATCTCGATCTGAGCGACAATCTTCTGAAGGAGATACCACCAAAAACTTGGCCTTCCATGAATGCTTTACTTAGTTTGGATGTCAGCGGGAATATGCTGGAGAATCGATTGGAGAAAGGCAGCTTACAGCCTTTGCTAACTTTGCAAACGTTGAATTTAAATAGGAATGCTATTAGTAAAATTCCATGGGAAGCTCTAAGTGATTTGACGTCATTGCAATATTTGTATCTAGAGGTAATATTTCTATTCTAATCTAATTCAATTGTCAGCATTCCATTTGAATAGACACAATAGGTTATGGATATTTTCCGTTTGATTAGGATAACTATATATCATATTTACCAAGAGCTGCATTCGGACATTTACCGGTAATATTCGAAATAAATTTGGCGCATAACCAAATAAACAATGTGAGCGTACGAGCTTTCGAGGGGCTTTTGCAAGTTCTCGTCATCAATATCACCCACAACAACTTATCATACATACCAAACGGAGCATTGCAAGGTGTAGTTGCATTGAGGACGCTGGATCTATCGCACAATAGAATTGAGAAAATCGACAATAAAACACACGGACTCTTGGACGATTGTCTGTCACTAGAACGGGTATTTTTCTGATCAACTTGAACTGAACTCATTGATCATTATAATAAATATATTGTTATACATTATTTAGATAAACTTGAGCAACAACAAAATTAGTTTTATTTCTCGTAAATCTTTTCCAAGCAACCCTTGGATTCCATACAGACTTAAGAATATTGATCTTTCGTATAATTCGATGCCAGTGTTGACATACGACATAGTATTTGGCACATCTAAACTCGAGAGACTCAACCTATCACATAATGCCATCACCGACATACGCAAAGGTGAGTTCTGTTTCCATATGGCTGAGCGCATAAAAAGGCATTCGTAGGAAAATATCTGGCCAAAATAAAATATAACATGATCAGAAATCTTGTATCTACTTCATATAATTTCAGGTACAATTGGTAATTTGACGCAGCTTCGCTCGTTGGACTTATCATACAATGGGCTGGAAGATATATCAAAGGATGCCCATGTTTTCCGGTTACCGCCTAACATTTCCGAACTATATCTGTCTCATAATCAACTCAATACGTTACCATGGGGAAATCTTAAGAATGTGACACATTTGAACGTGCTTGATTTATCGTACAATCATTTTGATTCGTTCGATCATCAGCTCGCCACGATGGTTGTACAAAATACGGATGTTTATTTTCAAGGTAAGAAATGGTTCATTTACAAATTTTGTTTCCATAGAAACTTGTACAAAATATGATGATGTTTCTTTTTTGCTAGGAAACCCGTTGAATTGCGACTGTTTCATACGTCCACTTCGGCGCTATTTTACGAATTCTTTAAAATTAGCCAAACATTACAAACGTGTTGCGTGCGCCGGTCCAGCCCATTTGGTGGGACAACTATTGTACGAGATACCTGATGAACAACTGACATGCCCTAGAAACGTGAACAGTACCCGGCTTATGGAGAATCAACCGGAATTATACGATGTGACACCTGATTTCAAGTTCAGAGATGTACAAATGTAAGTTTAGACTATATTTCATAGTCCTCCTGAATTCCCTTGTTCCATCCACGCTGAAATTGCTCTAATAGCCAACAGAGGAACTAACTCTATCTTTGTAGCAAAAAGAACAAAATCTTTTTGAAGTGGTACGTGACAAGCAACGAGGACATTGCTGACCCTTATATTATAATTCGAGACGTGTCCAATCCACAATATAACGTCTACGAAACAACACTACCGTATTTCAAACGTTCGTTGGAAATAGACACATCAGGCAATCTATCTAAGGAAATACATAGCAGCAGTGGTGCTATTGAAATTTGCTTGTTGGCAAAGGATAGTAAAACGGATGTAAGGGGCTGGAACAAACATCAGTGTAAAGATATACCAAAACAATCTACACAATCAGCATCTACACAATTCATCGGCGATAGTCTTTCGACAATTTTCTTTGTTTTCTCAATACAGCTTCTTTTTTAGATGATCCAAAATGTTCAACTGTCAATGTAAGGCAATAGATATTAAAACTTAATCAAAAGATATTATAATAATATATTAAAAAAAGTTTCACTCGAGTCAATAAAAATTGGTCTAATAAAATAAAAACACTGACATATGTAACACGGTTCGTATTTATATTTATGTGTATTTGTTATTTTAATGTCCTGTAAAGAGTTACGAAAAATATTTCAAATATTATTCTAAATATATGTATTACTTTTAAAAATAATTCCTCTATTTTATATCATTATTTAATTAATAGACTGTGATATGTTCAAATGGTTGTATTGTTTTACTAGAAATATATATTTTACGTTTCTTATTTTCATTTTCTTTTTTATATTAATCATATGTTATATATATAGTGATGGCTGTATCTCCTCTGAAGGTACTGAGCTGGTTTTAACCAAGTTTGTTATACCGGAACTAGGTAAAAATGATGGTGAAGAAATTGGGATGAGTGGCAGTCCACAGAACGAAAAGACAGAAAAAAAGAACACTTACAGAAACGTAATTATTAAGATAAAAGAATACAAGCGATGATACGGTAACTACAATAAAAAGAAATAAAATCGGCTTACCGATTATCCTATTAATCGCTAGTTCCCCGCTGCTTACCAATTAATAGGGGCGACCAGCTTACCGTAACAGGACAGTTTAACGCATCTAGCTTGTTAATTATGAGATATTATTTATTTCTAGCAGCTAATTGAAGGGCTGCTATATAAAATGTATTGCAACAAAGAATTTCGGTCTAAATGATTAGCCAGGCGTATTCTGCTACTTTATATAGAAATATCTACAGTGCTCTACACTTTCTTCTTCGTATAGTATAATTTCCTCTTATGTTCATTTAGTGTACCAATCAGCAAAACAAGAAAATGTTACGATCTGCAAGGAAACACAAAATTGTATTCTACTTTCTACACTACCACTAGACGGTTGCTAAACAACGTGATGTCCTTATTCTACTGCACTTTCTTACGTTGTTGCTATTATTATTATTGTGTTCAACAACAAAAAAAAAAAAAAAAAAAAAAAAAAGCATTACAGTCAACTCAAACGTGTCTGCAGCACACTGGGACGCATGCTAGACAGCTCTTAAATGTATAAGTATGTGTTCTTCGTAGGGGAGATCAGGCACGTTGACACAGTAGCCATCACACAAGTATAATAGAAAGTCGAGGGATCGTCTTAAGATAATGATTCACAATAAACATACAAAGAAGCCTATTAGTACACACAGTCTAAATTACTCTAAATGATTCTGAAGGCTACATACAACTAGATTGTTAACCCGATGTCCTATATGTAAGAATGTTTGGCAAATGGGTTCTACCTGGTTTCCAGTGTCTTCGTCTGCTCAGGTGACTGTTCCTCGAGCCGTGCCCGTGCCCGTGCTGACCACGACCAGTCAGTGAGTGTTAAGCAGTCGTTATACTAATACACCGCTGGCGCATATGGAATGGAATAAATAAATAAACACTTTATACAAGTGCTCGTTGTGATTGTGGATTGTGTTTGTGAATTTATTGGTGGTTTTTACAATTTACAAGTCATAAACCATGGTGTTCCTAAGGATGTTGTGCCTTTTAGGACTGCTTACGGCAGCGACTGCTTCTAGTAAAGGTTAGCGCTTAGATAGATTCATGTTTGCTATAGTTTGACAGCGACAGCCTTCTTTACTTTTCGAAATATTGTGATTTTAATTTAAGCAATTTATTTAACCATTTATTGGTGACTGGGATTGTTGTTTCTTTGACCTGTTGTGAAGCAACATCGGAAGAAACAGACCAACTAATGAAAGTTTACCAAACAAATGATTTCGCTACTGCCAGGACAATATATAATAAGTACATATATAAAATGTTTATCTTGAGGCATCTATCCTATATTTGTAACATTTTTCTCAAGCACAATATATCCATGAATACTGAGAGTATAGTTATGTCACAATTCATTACTCAACTAAAAACTTAGGCAAGGACATATATCTTGTATCATTGTTTATTATATAATCATTTATGTATTATCATGTGCTACCAGTTTTTCATAAAATCGATTCTGTAGTAAAAAGGAGTGGTGAATACGGGCCAATGATTTTTGTTAATTTACTTCATTGGGAAGGTAAGCAAAAGCATCATTTAAAAACATAGTCTTTAGCCGTACGAAATACAGAAGAGCTAAAGCATTCATTCCTATGTCTATAACATACTCGGTTGAAAAAATTGAGGGCATGTCACGCCCCCCCCAAAACCTCACCGTGGAGAAGACGAGGTTTCTAACATCCGATACCACTAACACCAAATGCGTATAATCCTCATTACAAATTGTATGATTCGTCTAACAGGAGAAAAACTAAAGTGCGAACGTATAATCTATAATTACACCTTAAAATTTTTCACTTTTTGAACGATGCGCGTAACATATGATATATTTAACAGAGTTTACGACTAACATTTGGCATTCCTTGTCCGATATGGCTAACAAATGAATCGAATAAAATGCGAAACACATAATTACCCCCACTACTGATTGAAGACTACAATGCGTAAACATTTTTTGATGCGTCTAACAGACGATATGAAAAATGTTTTGTCTATTCGTGTGCTTCGGTGTATGGTAGGTGGACTATAACATGGGCGGAGGTGACATGAGCAAGGAGCTGATATTGAATTGAAGACTTTCTTAAGAACGTTTTGAAATTGGTATATTTTTTGTTGGTTCAGTAGATATACAGCATACTTTATGTTCAACAAAAATGATTTTGAATCAGGTTATAATCCTACACCATTCCCACGCACACTTACAAATTGAACAAATCACATATGAGAAACAAAGGCGATGACAACGATCGTTGCAACGAGTGGGAATAAGTAGCCATAACTACCCCAAATATCACCTATGTTAATCTTAAACAGAGTTTAGATGATGGATTAAGTAAGTGGAGAAAAAATGCTGGGTCGCTCCCGGATTCAATATTGTATTTATGACGGCCGGCACAGAGTTAATAAATTTAATAGCAACATGGATTTGCTTGTAAAGTAAATATGAGATGAAGGACAGGTGGTGCAATTTTCTATATTTGCCTACAGCGACAAACTTATCAAATATACTAGAGGTCGCTGCCTTCTCTATTATTATAATGTCTATTGCTAATTAAAGTTACATATTTGTGCTCGTTAAACAGATATGTATAGTACCATTTATATATATTATAATATCTGTCAATCTATCATGTACACAAAAAAATCATCACATATATTTCGTAATTGAAGGAAAATTACGAATACACTCAAGATGAAAAATATAGTTTGTGCATTTGTGATGAAAAGGCATGTGAATATTTTTTCTGCAGTTAGCACAACGCTTATTAGAACTTAGACATTTAGCAAGATGTGCCTTGTGTATGAATATAAGCGCAGCTATGAATTTCACTTTACAAGGCAGGCGTGTTTTCAGTTTCTATTAGCTATATCACGTCATATCTTTCCTGAGAAATACCACATGAAATTAAAAAAAAAAGAATCACGTAGGTGTTATGAGGTACCATTCACAACACGACAGTGTGTGTAGGGTTCGAATCCCACACAACAAATAGTCGCACACGTCACGGAGACATCGACATTGAGAACTTCCCACCTACTACTTGCTATAGGTAACAAATAAAAACGGCTTAGTACCCATAATACAACATAAACAATATGTATATTTTAATTATGGGTTCGTTCTATTTTTCTTCTAGTCACATTATTTATTGTCATTATGACTAGTGTCATAATTAACACAATATATATATATTTATATATATATATATATATATATATATATATATATATATATATATATATATATATATATATATATATATACCGTACCGTTTGTACAGTTATTGTATTCGAACGTGTGTCTGTAACATGCGTTTCAAAATTGATTGTATATATATATATATATATATATATATATATATATATATATATCGTTCAAACTGCCAATTTTGTAGGTATTTCAATTGATAAATAGGTATTTCTTAATTTTAATAATGGTTCGTTAACCTCTCTAAACTTAATTAGTCTCTACATAAGCCGAATGCTGAAATTCTTTCTGTCGTCGCCATGTTTTGATGCTTATCTGAATAATATTCTTCAAACTAGGAAGAATCTCGTTTTATTTCTCTTTAGGTATATGTATTTAATGCGAGATTCATACAATGATCCAAGTGTCATTGTATACGGTTACTAATACTAAATTAGAAGTGATATTATATTATAACTAAATGTTAAGTGAAAGTCGTTTTTTTTGGTTGGTAAACACGTTTGACCAGTATTGTATTTGCAGTTTAAACAGTTCAAGAAAGAAAAAGAATAAAACATTTTACTTTACCATATTTGAGTGCTTGTGTAATAAATAAATTGCTGTGATTATTAAAAAAACATATTTAAATGATACCATGAACAAGTAAATTGATGGCCAAAAGAACTATAGATTAATTAGACAACAAATGAACATATTCAGCAAGATGCATTTTCTGCTCGCGATACTCAATCCTTGCTGCTTGAATTGATAGCTACCCGTAGCATACGTATACGAATACTCACGATCACGAATCTATAGATTGACTACTTCGCACTGAAGACATGTTTGCTGCAATGTTTGTTTAATTGTAATGCCTAGACAATTTAAAGCGGAAGGAAGTCAAGATACCGAATCCATGCAAGAACGCATTCGTTATATGTAGTAACATCGCTTAAAGATGTAAATCCCTTGTACATTTAGTATCAAAAAATATATGCAGTGTGCAGTGTGCCATGGCGGTAATATGAACCGTATTGTTAGGATGTATTCGGTTGATAATTCTTTGATCACGTGCAACATACAAGTCAGTTGCATTTATACTCGTAGTAGTCAAGAAGGCCTTGAATTGCATGCAAATTAAAAAGTTTGAAGAAACGAGTTTCCGGTATTATCTGACCATATCACATATGTACATACATACATATTCATTCGTATATTTATACAGTGTAGAAGTGGCTTTTTATGTCACCCTCTGTTAGGTTACCACTAGTCCAAAAAAATATGTAATTTCGAAGTAAATATTGCAATCTTCTTCATTGAAATTATAAAACTGTCATATCAAATTTACATGCATATATGTTGTATTTGTTACAGTATCAGTGGATTGTCGTCACAATGAGATGTCCATTTCTATGCCAGTTACTAATCATCTACGCATAGCGTATCTGAAAGATTTAAAGGACTACCCGAACAGCGACTGCAAGTTTCAGTTTTCTGCAGATGCCACTCAATATTTCTTAAATCTATCCACCTTAGACCAAAATATTTATAATTGTGGTCTCACCAGAGTTACCAATAAACTCACGGTGAGTTCAAATTTACTAGCTTTTATTTTGATTTTCATTTTTTTGGCCAAAAATGAGTGGTGACTAAAAAACAGTATATTTTTTTTTCTTCTTTTTTTTTCAGAACAAAAGAACATATTATCATACAATAGTAATCGAAACATCAGAAGATGCTACGAATTCAAGTGAACCCCAAACAAAAAACAGTGAAGTCCTTCGTGTTAAATGTTCAGTGGAATCCGATGGTCGTATCCATACTGTAGTTCGGAGAAATGTACTTCCGGCCGGATTCCAGGAACCAGAGTAAGTATTAATAGAATTAACAAGATTGGTACTACCTACTTTGTGTCATTTTTAAATGTTTCTTTTTTTGTGATCTACTTACAATAAATGACTATAATGCAAGGTGCAAAATAAAATAATATAGTAAATTTGAATGCGTTGCTACAGATACTTGGAAATCACAAGTACATTCGAGAAGGAAGCACCAAAGCCAGAATTGGGAGTAGGTGTAAGGCAGAATGGAGCGTTGGTGACCGGTGAATTAAACGTCTCGCCTGGTACACCGTTACAAATGGAAATCTTCCTCGACAAGTCATCCGCACCCATTTATGGATTGCTAGTGACTCATATGCAAGTGACAGATACAAAAAACCAAGAAGAAACAATCATTTTTAATGGGTAGGTTAGGACATTTCATATAGTGCACTACACTGAACATTCTTGTATGTATAATGAAAATATATGTGCTATGCTCATATTATTTTATTACGATAAATGTCTCATAATATTGATCTTATGTTGACATTTGTGTTTACAGATGCTCGGTCGATCCGTATCTTTTTGATAATTTCAACACCGTCGATGGAGATTTCTTGACTGCTAAGTTTAGAGCATTTAAATTTCCTGAATCGACATACGTCCAATTCAGAGGAACTGTAAATGTTTGCCTGGATAAATGTATGGGTGTAAGTATTTTATAACTGGAATATAATATGAATGATTATTAATTTTGCTTTTGGTATTTCTTTGTTTTTAATAAATATATTTATATGTATATATGTTTGCTAGCTTGTCGTACGATAATAACATACACACGAGAAAAATATAATTATGAATTTGATTAGATTGAATGCAGCGACGGTGTCACAGGTTACGGTCGTCGTAGGAAACGTGCATTCCCCTCTTTACCAGCCGACCCAAATAAAGTGTTTGAAATTACTATAACCTCATTTATAAAAGTCAATTATGAAGATGAGTCTGAAAATATGGAAGATCTGTTCAGAAACACGACGAGTAAGTTGAAAAATAAGAAACTTATCGTAGGCAACCAAATGAAAGAGAATGATGACAATCGCCTGTCATACAAAACGCCAGAAGAAAAGCCACTAAACCTGGGAAAAGCTGTCATCAACGAAGAAATCCAATACACTGCCATAATCGCTGATACTAGTTCATCAAACGTGCACCGGGCGACACAGCCAATCAAATTCGTGCTGTTGTTGTTGTTGCTAGTCGCGTATGTTTACTAATAAATGATTTAATGCTGAATTTAACCGAATAGGGGTGTGCCTATAATACTCTTTCATTATTTTTAAAATGCAGAAACTGTGATAATAATATGTTTTGTTCTTCCTAGTTCATAGCATGTTTTAAAACATGTATTTATAAGTTGACGGCATTAAAATACAGCTACATTTTACTGCCATTTTATACGACTAGCTATTCAAGCTAAATAATTTTTAATCATATTAAACAATGTATGTTCAATCAAATTTCAATAAACACTAAATAGTACACCTTAATATATTCAGCAGACATACCATAAATAAAAGTTAGGGTAGAAACTATAGTTATATTTTCCGAGATCACACCCCTATTAAAAATGTATTCGACCAAAACTAAATTAATGCCGTTATAAAAGCATTCATTCAAAAAATATGTTATTTAAGTGGAACAGAACAAAATACTACAGAAATATGCACAAAATAATTCATGGCTAATGAATACCAAATGAACTAATAGTGCATGGCCGTATTTGTTTTACTAATTGGGTGCGTATCAAAATTTCATTTCCCAATATAGAAAATAACGATTCGTATAAAAATACATTTATTCAAAATGTCAATATAAATTGTAATTAAATCATTTTAAATCAGAATGCTACAGTTTAATCATCATTTCATTATGAAAATCAATTTGGGATTACTATCTTATTATTTCTAAAGACATTTTATTTACCTATTTAGTATGAAATAACTGTTAATAACCACTCCGGAGTATATCCTTTTTAACCCGTTGTACAAAAGAGCTATAGTGTTCAGTCGGGTGTCTGTAACATTGACGGATTGATAAATATGCTTGCACAGAAATTCGTGTCACGTCTATTTTATCCCGAAGATATATATATATATATATATATATATATATATATATATATATATATATATATATATATATATATATATACTAATTTGTTCCCATTGCATTTTATATTCAATAGCCCTTATACTTCGGATGTTATAGGGCCCGAAAAAATTAAACCCCTCTTAATACAACCCTTGACATTTTTTTTTGAATATATCAAACAAATTATAAGACTTTTTATGTTTATAAAGTATTTTCAGATTGTTAGCCAAAGGCCAAACAATTAAAAATAATAATTTTGAAGTTTAAAATATTTTCTAATCCTCTTAAGTAATAGATGACATTGTCTGATACCGTTTGAAATGGATGAATCCCTAAGATTCTATATTAAATGTGTTTATTTTCTCTTTTTTTAATTTTTAATTATTGAGTATTAAATTAATGTTTTAAATGCGCTTATTAACATCAACCTACACTATTTTTTTTAACACAAAACATTAATACAGTTATAATTAAGTAAATAGCCTTAAGTTTATAATAACATAACTAGTCTGTACTGTGTAACAAAATGATGGCAAATAAATAATAAGTAACTCATTTACAATTTGTTTTAATATTTAACTATAACATATTTAGCATTTTAATTTCGTATCGAAACCGCATGCTATAAGTAAAATAGTAATAAAACTTCATGAACGTGTCAGCGCGTATATTATTAGGCATCCTAAATTTTCATTCTATATTTCCGAGTCGGTCGAATTGAATAAAGATAATTAAATACACAGTGAGAGCTGCAGTGATCTAAAATGAATTCAGAATTAATAACATAAATATTGTTTAAATTAAATAAATATTACATTATATAACAATGTATAATCCAGAATAAAAAATCCTCCCGCATCGAAATGTAAATTTTGTTGTAAAATTTGCAAAGAAAATTTGTTTATCTGCAATCAAAAGTACAATATAACATATAAATGGGGAGGCAGATACCACATAAATTTACAAATAAAAACCTTACACATTTTCTCAAATTAGGACTGCATGTCTTGATCATATGTAAATAATTCCCAGTTTGCTTAGCCTAAAGCATATAAAACAGAATGACTACATTTTATTTTTTAAATATCAATAATAACTAATCATACATTACCTTATCAGCAGTGTTTGAAGATATACTTGCAATCATAAAAACTTTAGATATATGCAAGAATAAATAAATACCAATCAAAATAAATGTAACGGCAGATTTAGGTGATTGATTAAATATCATTTTATAAGTTGTTAAAATCTGAGTTGCTATCATAACGACTCTCATACCCACAGTCAATAGCAACCTCAACGAATATGCATTATTTACTTTCCTCGCTACATCAAATAACTCACTATGAATTTTGCTAAATACATTAAACGCCATCTCTCGCTCTAAACTCAAAATATCATTTACGTTTTCAACAATTTTCATATGATTATCGATTGTATTTTGATTGTAAATAATATCGTTACTAACACACACTTTGTTATGTATGTAATTATTGGTTTCCTGTGCTGCAATTGGACAAAAAGTTGATTATAATCTTTCGGAATTTAGAATTCCGCTTCTAACCAATATTTCGTTTTATTCTTGATAAACAAAGAAAAACGACTCCACTTATAATATATTTACTAAAGTCTCCTCTGAAGGTCCCTGAATAGAATAAGTTCTCAATTACACAAATATCATAAAATATACGATAACAAAGTTTTGTCCGAATAAGAACCTTACAAGCGAAGATTGATATTGATTATTTTAACAGAATATTCATAAGATAAAATATAGGCTAGGAGCAGATTTTCAATTTCCAACCTCTCTTCAATTCTTACTTGTGTGCCCTGTTTCGTTATTGTCACCTACTATCGCTATGGATAACGTTCTAAGCTTTCTATTCAACCAGATGTATCGTTGTCGTAACAACAATAGAAAATCAATATATTGGAATAATGTTATAGTATTTATATAATCAACAATATTAAACACATTGTAAATTGGTATTAACGTTTTAAATGAATTAAATGGTTGCAAAATTGCTTTACTTGCAAAAACAAGCGAAATCGATATGATTTGAAAATATGTGAATCTTCTAGCGTTTTTATAAGAAATTACAATTCCAAAGTCACACATATTTGTATCAATTTTTTGTATTTCTTTGAGGATTGTAATTACCATATTACGATTAGTAACAGCAGCAACTAACATAAGTGAAGTCAAGACAGCTCCCAAATATAATTCACATCTCAAAGCTACTCCCCTAAAAAAAAAATATTAATTGATGTTACACTGGTTGCAAAATTATAATTTTTTTCTTTAATTAACAAATTAATAATATGGTATATATGTACCTAAGAATAAAAAAAAAAGGTTTTTACTGTAATGAGAGGAGTTCAAATACCTTATATCAAAAAGAAATTTAAGTTCTTCTATAATAAACGCCACGTATACAATGGATGCCATTACCCCTATAAATCGTAACATAATAATAATACTAACATTTGGGATAAATTCTCTTCGAGCTCTTTTTCCACGAAGATAAAATGGCGCAAGTCCAAGAATTTTTGCTAATATATACACTGGCATTACTGTGTCATATAAATCTAAGCCATGTTCGTCCATTTTAAGAGAAATTACAAATACTAGTGATTCATTGGTTAACATAAGTTTAAATATGTATAATTATAATCAAAATGAAAAATAAAGATTGATATTCATTGGAATTAATTATGTTATTAATATAATTTAGTAAGATCAGTATCTAATAATGAGATAATTAATTTGTAATTAATATATCATTAGTATGACTAAAAAATATATATCTTATAATCCGTACCCAGAGGTAAAGTCGCTAGATAAAATCATGCAAAATCAAGTTTATATTATGTTGGTCAGAAAATGTGTTCAATAATGTATTTGTATATTTGTAATCAAGTAAACAACAATTTTGCAATGTGACTTATGTGATTATAACAGTTTATAAATAATATGCACAAATTAGATAAATTGAATACTTAATTAAACAATGTGCATATAATTAACAATTACAAATGCAAGCCAATATAGGCAACATACATAATATTAACAATAAAATTAAATGAAACCATTAAGTACCCAATTCCGAACATCCCTTCTGCGAAGTTTACCAGACGGTGTTAACGGGATGCTGTTCACGAATTTGACTCCAGCTCGCAGGCGCTTACGGTCAGGAACCCGTTCTTTAAAAAATATTCAGGTTAGTTACACCTACTAGTTGCTATATGTTACATCTTAAACTTACTATTCACATATTCCTGTATGTCGTTTTCGGAGACAGTGGCGAATAATTTTAGCACTACAACACCCATCGGCAAATCGCCATCTACTTCATGTGGTAAACCAACGACAACAGCTTCCTTGACTTGCGGATGCGTCAGAATCACATTCTCAATCTCTGCCGGGGCGATCTACATACGTACAAACACATACTGTAACGAAGCAAAAGGTGATGGATATTATGTTCTTGTTCATTTTTCCGCTCTTTGAGGTTCCATTTTTTATGGTGTAGCATATAGTTAGTTCAATGAACTACTTGTACTCACGTGCCACGACTGATATTTCAATAAATCCTTTATTCGATCGACAATGTAGAAACAGTAGTCGTCGTCGTAGTAGGCAATGTCACCAGTGCAGAGGTACCCATCCTTGTCCCATGCTTTTTTGGACTCCTCCGGCATGTTGTGGTATCCCGTCATCAAACACTTACCTTTTAGGCGAAGCTCGCCGCGTTCATTCGCACCAAGAACTTTCTCTGTCTCTGGGTCGACAATCTAGATCACTTGTATTCTAGTTAAATGCTAACAATCATATGATCTGTGTCCAGAAATATTTCTGGACACATATAAAATTACCCTGTATCTAATTCCAGGAACTGGTTTTCCTGACGAAGTAGGTTTGGATTTTAACAGTTCCAAATCTGTCGTCACGTTAAACATTAGATCCATACCAGCAGACTCAGTCATCCCAAACATGTTACAAATCGCGGTATGTGGTAATAGCTTTCGTAGTTTCAACATTTGCTCTTCGCCCAGTGGACCTCCAGCGACGACGATACTCTTAAGACTAGATGTATCGAAAAGATGAGCGGTAGGTGTCTGGGTCAACTTATAAGTAAGAGTTGGGGCCAAAAACGCAAACGTAGCCTTAAAAGGCAACATCGGATAGAGTTACACATTAAGATATACTTGTACGTTTGTTGATGCATACTTTGTACTTCTCTACGTTTTGAAAAATAGTTTTCTCATTGAATTTGGGGCAAATAATCCGTATTCCTCCATTCAGTATAGAAGCGGTTACCATCATAGTCCCAGATATCCAGTACAAAGAAGTAAAATATAACATTCTAGATACATCTCTATCAATTCTGGAAAATCAACAATACGTAACTATCTATATTCCTGAAATGCTTAAAAAGTCAATTATGAACGGCCAGTAAATAAATACCCTAAATAAGCATTCTGCGAGAGTATCCCGTAGTGTGTAGTATAAATTCCTTTTGGTAGTCCAGTGGTGCCACTAGAGAAGAAAATAATTGCAGTATCAAAAAGATCTTTGACTGGCTCAGGTTGAAATGCATCCTCTTTTTCAGTGCTAACTAAAAACTCTACAAATGTTATGTTTCTATCTGTGTCACCAAACACAACTATTTCTGCAGAGAGATTCGCATCTTTTAAGCAGTTCTCGATAAGTTCTTCGGATTGGGTATCACAAAATATCATTTTTGGACCCACCAAACTTAATAAGTAAGAAGCGTCGCCTAAAACATTTATTTCAGTAACGTTCTTAAATAAACTTAGAGTAAAATATTACTTTTCGATAGAGTTGGGTCTATGGAGGCCATCCGTACTTTCAAGAACAAACATGCAAAATATGGGATAGTACTGTTCATATGGTTTTCGGTGCATAAGGACACAATATCGTTCTCAGTAATACCCCGTTTCTGCATATGCTGTGCTACTTTGATACTCCGAACTAATACTTCTTTGTACGTGAATTCTTTGCCAGTTATCGCATCAATCTAAGTCCCCAAAGTGGGTTGAAAGAATTAGTTTTGTCAAGTCTAATCAAGGGGCAACAAGATTATTTCAAATAATCAAATATTGTACTTGGATGTGTGCATTTTAAGTAGGAGAGATTGGGACATAATTATTTCTATATTTAATAAGTGGGATACATTTTGATAAAATCTTTAATACATTTCGTATAAAAATAAAAAATGTAGTAATTATTTGGAATTGACATGTTTCTCATATCACGACAAAGCAATTAACAAAATTTGAATGTTTTATATTTTTGATGTTCATACTCGATTGAGATTCATATCATATCTATAATTATATATAATTTTCGGCTAACAAGGACACTTAATAAACTACATATGATTGTAAAAATGCTTTAAACGTTGTTTATAAAGGACGGAAATGTTTCAATAGAAGTATATAGCGTTTAATTTCCAAATTTAAATACTAAAAACATCTATTACCTAATTCATTCCCCAATATTATTCGCAAATAATTTGATTATCATATATTGTAAGTTTAAGACACTTTCTAGACATATGACACCTTTTTATTATGCAAATCTTAAGGATTTAATTGTTTCCTACATTTTAATACACACTGTACTGTTTCCGGTAAAATAAAAGATGAACCTATAATGCAACTTAAAATATATGTATAAAATATAATACAAGGATATTATCTTAGCAATATGATATTAAACTAATATTATTTGAAATTATATATTGATATTGAAAATATGGCATATTTTTGCACAATAACTAGCAACATAATTGATACGTACTATGCTTGGAGATATGTTTGGGTAATATAGATTTTTGAATAAAATGGAAATCTACAATTGGACTTCTTTTCATACGGTTTATTAAATACCTGTGCAATTTGATTAGCATGTTCCTTCATTTTCTCATAGAATACCACTCCAATACCCCGTGGATCTGGTTCACATCTGTTATCCGGCGGAATACACAAAGACAAGATCTTTTTTGGTTCATCTATCAAGCCGAATTTATAATTGTCACAATCATCATTTCATAAATATTATATTTGAACGAGATTCAAGTTCAATAACAGTCTAAATGTTTATAATGCTTTAGGAAAGAACAACATTTATTATACCTTCAATAATGTTGAAACTCATATTTGAGACTTTGGTGCACTTATTATTAACATAAGATGCCACTTACTATATGTGTAACGATACAAACAATGTAACATTATTTCATGACTTTCGCGTGCTTATAAAGATTCAAAAACAATTATGATCACGTGTCTAACAATGCTACCCTTGAAAACTAAAATTGAACATGTTTGGTTATTTGAAAATGATATTAAATAATGAATGCCTAATATGTGCAGTGGCGTCACTGCCACTACATTGTCCGGACATCGGACATGAGGATACGCGAACTCTGATCCATTGATACAAGCATCAGTGCTTTTGCCGGAGGTAAAATCTCTATTTATAATTTATTTTTATTTCAACAAGTATTTCAGATAAACGAAATCATATTTCTAACTGAATTGTGTCATCATCAGGATCAATATATTTCTTATTGTTCGCATACTATTTACTAATATTCGCAAATTTGAACGCGGTTGCTATAGAAACTCTAAGTATCACACTAAGTGCAAAATGAGTGATATATAGAAAAATTCAATATAATCCTTTATTTCTTTAAAATGATGCTTTTCTTTTTTGTCCCGCCACTGCTTATTTAATGTTATTGTTGAATTGATATTACAAGCTAATTATATCATCATGTTTCAAAATTACATATATCTCTCTCCTGTTAAACTGTGGCTTTAAAATAATGCCACTACTGAAGAGCCATTCAATTACTGAACAATAATGATTCCATGGATAAAACATAAGTATTCCAACGTGATTTTTGTATTTTCCGGGCTACAATACATAAAAGTGCGTGCATAATTTTATATATTTAAAATGTTATTTTGAAAGAGTATCTTAAGTAATTTAAAGCTTAGTCTATACTGTACATTTGCTGCAGCAAAGCCAAGTATGAGTAAAATGTTTTAAGAATCTGAAAATAAAATTATTCACTTTTTTTTCATTATATAATACGTATTGTAAAGTATCGCTATTACTAGACAAATTACTACATTTCTATAGTAAGAGTAACACTTTAGCTTATAAGGCAGCCTATAATGAAAGTCTGTTTAGGATGAAATGTTGCCAAGTAAACTTATAATCGTAAACAGACCATATTTGTCACTTTCTCTTGCTACCAAGTAGTATGATTTACCCCTATAAATGTTCCTAGATTTAGGGTGTAAAAAGGGCCTACTGTTAAGGCTAAAGGCTTCTGCGCTCTTTTCATGATTATAATTAAAGATTTGGCTATTCTTTTGTCATGTCGGTACCACTTACATTCAAATGCAGCGTCTGCTACTTCTGAACTCTGCAAATTTCAAATATTACAATATTTTCTGCACATATTTTAACATAAATTAAAATGTAATGAACACATGGTGTCAAAATGTTGAGGCATGTTCATGAAATAAGTTTAAATAACAGGTTGCATTTTCAAATCAAATTTATTTTAAATAAAATATTTCACAGTTAATATTCAACATTTCTTATCAAAAATATCAGGAACATTTCGGGGAAGCTCAAAACATGTATTTTCATTAATTTTAAACATTTTTTCGCCATACTCACTAATAGGATAATATCATTTCCAGATAAGTAAACGATAGCCAATCGGAAGAGAGCAATACAAAGGTATTCATTATCAAAAAAACGTCTTGTAATTGTATTATCCTAGAATAACAATAATAAAAAAAAATCAGAAATTGATGTGACATGGTTAACTCTAAAATCAGTGGGTCGGTCCGTCAATATTTCTGTCTCATGATTTATTTTGGGGCAATATAATTGTAACAGACGCATATTTCGGAAATATATATATATATATATATATATATATATATATATATATATATATATATATATATATATATATATATATATATACGTATGATGTTGATCTGTGTAACTGTACGTCAATTAAGTGTGTAAAACTTACCCCAAACATAATTATAAAGCCAATAGTTCCCAAAAATAGCGAATAAGTTATAAATTCAACGAAGAATGCATTAGATATGACGGCATTCAGCTCATCAACAAAACTGAAACAATGTAAATTACGTAAAAGTAAATAAGAATTTATTGTATTCTATATTTGCCCTTTTATCCGATGGAATACCTTATTCCCAAAATACGTACTTTATGATATCTTGATGTATGGCAATACATTTCCTCAACTTACAAAAAATGACTCTTTCAATATCATGGTCTTGATCAAGACCAACTAATAAGTTTTTCAGAATTCTCAATTTAACATGAATTGTTGTAATGAACGTGAATATAGTTGTGTCCCACGCCGCTATTATAAAACTGCCGTACAATGTAACAATAGAAGTGAAAGAATAAGCAGTAATAAAATGTTCGCGTTTATCAAATGGTAACCAAAGACTACATGTTAACGGTACATCTGTTGTCCCATTTATGTTGGCAGATGCAACATCTTTCCCTGTTAATATATAGAAAAAGCCGGGAAAGGCAAAACCGACAAAAGAAAAAAAACAGCTTGAAAGAAAAGTATTGTTAACTTTCGATTTAAGTTGACTTTATTAGTAAATAACTCCTTATTTAAAGATGAAACTGACGACTGGACTTCTTTTTGAGATGTATGATTTATAGGTTTATGTTTTGAATCATCTGAAAAATGATTAAAGTATCTTTATACATTCCTTTTACACCCTCTTGTCTTATCTCTCGTCTTTAAATCAAGATGCAAGATTCAATCAAGAAATTTGTGGACACACAATTCTTGCAAAATGTTGTACAGACTTAAGACAAAGATTTATTAAAGAACCGTTGTCTTGGATTGAGTTTATGGTAGATTTATCTCCAAACAAACGCTTATTTATTGCACCACTCTCGCTGCAATTTGAAGAATTCAGATCGTGGAACAAATTCACTATTAAAATTAAAGTGTGTATTTTTTTCTGTCGAAACTTTAAAGTGGTCGCTTTCGATATGACTCCAACATGCAATAAACTGACAGTTAAGTTTCGCATAATTGCTTCCATATCGTTATGGTGCAAGTATATATCAGCAAACATCATGAATCCTATTAATAATATGAAAAAATAGGAAATATCGCCGTAAAGTTTGTGCAAAATTTTATAGATTTTTTTGTTATTTTTCGGTAAAGGCCAAATAGATAACATTTTCAGAAAATATATGTTTGTATCAAACATTTTTAAAACAGCCATTTGTGATCAATATTATGATTATTATCAAAAATGTGTAACAGTTCACTGGCGGTAAGTAAAATAATGCCTTTATTTCAAGTGAATAAAATAATCCACTGTTTTATACTATGTTAAATTTGTAAATAACTTATATCTAAATTATCATATTTAAAATCAAACTAATTATTTATGGGCATAATATGTAGTTGCATATCGGTACCAATTGTTGGATGGCAAATATATTTTTCATATAATTAGAGCTAATAAATATATAAAATATTCAATACTAATAATAATAAAGTTTCTCTCCGTCGTATGTTTCGCAAATATACATATTAAGAAAAATACGTGCACATAATGTGTATCAATTACAATTATGTATGAAATGTACCAGTATTGTGCGCCCATATCATATACATCATACATACCACTCGTCACCGATCTTATAATAACAAATAAAACAAGTAAGGTAAAATTATGTTTTTTAATCTGTTTACAACGTATTCAATAGCACTAAATAATATTATAAACTTACAATTATCAATTTTACATACATTTTCTTTGTATAATATATATTCTTTTATATTGCTGATAAATAAATTGAAATAATTCGACTTATTAAACAAAGAGCTAAAATGCATACATCAATTATTGTCCAATCATTATTATATTTTAGTTCAGAGTAAGAAACAATTTCATAAATATATAGAATTTTAAGTTTAAAAAAATAAAAACTGTACAAGAATAATGATTAGTCAGATGTATGCGATCGCATATGTACCGTTAAAACATATTTTCGACTAAAACTTTTCGGGCAAACTGTACACAAAAACGGTCGTATAAGCGTATGCGTCTGCATGTGACGCGTTAACGTCACTTTTTGACAGAATGACTTATCACAGACTGTACACGAATATGGTTTCTCCCCGGTGTGCGTTCGAATATGAAGAACTAATTGTGAATTTTGACTGAATATTTTATTACAAATTGAACACGAATATTTGTGCATTCCGCTATGCGACTTTGTGTGCAGTGTAAATTCCGATTTATAATGGAAGGACTTTTCACAAAGTGTACATAAATATGACTTTTGTCCTGTATGTGCCTCACAATGGCGAATTAAATGTGCATTTTGACTAAATAGTTTTTTACAAATTGTACACGAATATGGCTTGGTTCCGGTATGCATGTGAATGTGACGGGTTAAATTAATTTTCTGATTAAAAGATTTGTCACAAAGTGTACATGAATATGGTTTTTCACCAGTGTGCGTTCGCAAGTGACGTGTTATATCTGTTTTTGAATTGAATGCTTTCTTACAAACCGAGCACGGATATATTTTTCTTGTTTCCGTTTGAATGAATGACATGTCGTTTACTGCTTTCGCTGATTCATTTAGAATTTCTGATATATTCACCAATTTTAGATGAGTTGCTGATATATCAATGTCTTCCTCCGTTTTTATTTTAACATTTGCTTCTATTTCATGTTTTACCAATTCTAGTTCTTGATCTAGATCTTCTTGTATTTCGGATAATTTTAATGGATTATTTAGTAAATTTGTCGCTTCAATAGATATATCTGAACAATTAGAACTGATTTCATCGCTTGAACTTTGTTCGCATTCCCGTTTTCCCACTATTTTTGTCTCAATCCTTGTTTCTTCTTCTAGTTTAACATTTTCTAAAGTTTTCCGCAACATTCTATCAATTTCTAGGCATTTCAATTGAAATGCATATGATTGGTTTAGTGCGCGAGCACAAATTTGGCAAATTTGTTTTGGAAACCCATCGTTTTCATAACACTAAAAAAGAAGTAGCAAATATTTATAGCAGTCACTTCTAACAGAATATTAGTAATTTTGCATATATATATTTGATGCATATTCCTTAACCTTCAGTGCAGTGCATGATGCTAACATTTCGGCAAAACACAATTCTGTAGAACATGCTTCATACAATGATTTCAACTCTCTAGCTTGTAAACATGTTCTACACACTTTATCTACATCAAATTCATTTGAAATTGACATTTTAAGTTGAAAACACTGCAGACAAAATTGTATCTGTCAATAACGCTAACCCAGGGCCATGGATATTTAAAATTAAAGCCAGGGATGGCCAAAACATGATTTGGGTTGTTCTTCGTTCATTACATTCTAGCAATGGATGACTGAAATGTAATCAAGTGTTATCTCATATCTTATGTGTCTGACGCGCATGATGTCCAAATCAACCAATTAGTTTACAATGAAATAATAGGAAATTGGTAATTCATGAATGTATTAAACTTCGCAACAATTTTCAAGAAAGTAAACTTTATATTTTAATTATTTAGGAACATTATTGATACTTTAACTAAATTACAGAAAACATATATTTTCCAATGAAATTAGTTGTTTACTTACATAATATTTGTTTAATTTCCATCTGACTACTTAAATATAATATTTATTACTAACGAACTTGCACAAAGTAATGCCATTATGCAATTTGCATAACCAAGATCATCAAGATTTGATAGTAAGGGGTGGGTAAATTTCGGCACCCTTGGTAATAACTATATTAAACTGTCAAAAATTAAACTTAATTTTGTTTTATATATAACTAACAATCTAACGACTATGACTTTATTTACATATTATTTACATACTCAGTTCCTTTAAAATATGACATTATTCACTCGTCACAATCATTATGTATAATTCATTGTGATATACCATTCCCGCATTTTAGATGATCTCCGATTTTAAGGCCACATAATAAATATTTTGCGTAAAATATAATTTCGATTTCGATTGCTGGTAAAAATTGATTTTCTGTTTTTACTAATAAATACATACATAATGCATATTACAAACTTATTTTACAAAGAATAAATAAAAATATTATCATTGTTTATATATATATATATATATATATATATATATATATATATATATATATATATATATATATATATATATATATATATATATATATTGAATTTTTAGCCAGGTAAGATAGGGTATATAAAGACAGAATCCTAAAATAGGCTTGTTGCAGCTGTTTATATTTGATTGACAAGTTCTCTTGTAATGTAATTTTGAACTCCTTCCTTGACACGCTTATTGTGATACCGGAGCCGCCGCCACCTGTCTGCTAGGTAGTTGTAGTTCACTGTCTCTCCGATTACTTGTATCGCTATGCCTTGCGTCTGCGACACAAGCTACGTTCTGTCCGTATGCATCTCTACATTCTTGCCTATTATATACTTCAACTCTTACGCTACTCCCTCCAGCTCCCCCTCTGCCTCCTACGGCACTTCTTCCGTCTTCACCGTCGTTTCCTCTCCTGCCATCAAATCTATCATCAACTGCTACGCTACCTCCTCCATTACCTCCTCTACCTCCTACGGCACCTCTTCCGTCTTCACCGTCGGTTCCTCTCCTGCCATCAAATCTATCATCAACTCTTACGCCTGCAGAACCATCACCACCTGGACGACCACCGTTTCCGCCCCATCTTCCACCACCACGTCCACCTTCTCCGCCTACTCTTGCACCACCATGTGCACCGTCTCCTCCAGCATCTTGCCTATTACGGCCGCCGTCACCTCCTGCACCTCCTTTACCACCACTACCAGCACCTCCATTACTTCCATCTTCACCGTCGGCACCTCTGTTTGGTTCACCCCTTTGGACATATACTGGAACACCTCTTTGGTCATACACTGGAATGCCTCTTTGGTCATATACTGGAACGCCACTGCCTCCATATCCTGCACTGTATTGTCCTACGATATAATGGCCTCCATAACTTACTAAGCCTCCTCCACCACCACCACCTCCTCCACCGCCTCCTCCACCTCCACCGCCTCCTCCGCCACCAGTTACACCAGAACTCCTATTCCACCACCACGTCCACGGTTTAGGTTCACTAGCAACTTGTGAAATTAGCATTGCCAATGAAATCTGTAATGACATTAAAATAAACATTATAGATTTGGCATATATGAAATGATCTGATATTTAAAAAGGCCCTCGGAATAAATAAATACTTTTGACAATTTTACCAAATAAAGTGCGTATAATGTACATTAACATAAGGTTAATACCTCTTTGTTTTTAAAAATTCATTAATTTAAAAATATGCAAAATACAGGGGTTGACTAATGTGATTCAAAATGAAACTCACCTTAAGTATTGTGGAAGTCATGTTTGCTCCACTATATAAGTACGTATGGTAATGTGTCACCGACTGGTATGAATTAAAAATGTAAAATTTCTACAATTTATACCCGATTTAAAATAAGTTGAATAACCGATGAATAAGCAATGCAATTTCTACAGTACAATTAATATAATAATCATCTCTATGATTACCTAACACTACTATCTACTCCATGCTAGATAGTGGTATTAGGTCAAGCAGGATGTCTGACCTGGCTACCCTATTGTACTTGAGATATACGATATGTATGCGTTATCTTTCGTATTACTTCCTATTCGAGTATTTCAATTTTTGTTTCATTTTTTTATATTATATTTATATAAAAATAGAACCTTCTATCTCTGTAAAAATTAAATTTCTCTAACAAGCATTTCAAAATACAAACAATTTGCTGCATAAATAACAGTTAGAAAAATCTGCAATGCTTTACCTGGGCTTTCTCGTTCGTATTATCAAACAATATATGTATTGATATTTTCTGGTATTATTTAAATATAAGAAAGTTATCTTGGCTTAAGGGAAAATTCTAAGCGAATACACCAATAAATTCGACCAATTTTGTTATTAACAACGCTGCGATACTATAATTATTGAAGTAGCATCGCACATTTCAACTTGTATCAACACTAGCCCCTGCACATAAGAGAATTTCATCTATCTTTGTTTATTTATGTATTAGATTCTATCCGTAGAAACCCTTTACTTGTATAGATTCAAGCTCAAGAGGCTCGTATGTAAACTTCAACTTGCCGAGTAAAGATATGAACGAGAAGAAAAACATAGAGATACAACTTAACGTAAAATATTCTTCAATCAATTGCTGACATATATATAAAGTAAGTACATACCTCCACTATAAAACTAACACAATTTACAAGCACCAATACCTTCAATTAATATTCTAAATATGTTATTAGATTTAGAAGGCGATGCAAACTAATTTGGCATTCAAATATATGCTTAACGAATTTGATAAAACTTTTCATAAACAATGTTTGCAACATTGAACGTTAATATAATATATTATATATTTTAATACATATTATGTATTTGCGTAAATTTGTGGAGGTGATTAGAGATGGGTAATTGACATGAACGTAGCATGCATGCATCAGGTGTAACATTTCTTAAATGAAACTTCCCAATACGGATGGAACATTGGCTTAATTACGTTTGAAGCAATTTTCATACTATGCCTAATGCCTTCGCGAGAAATTTCTTTATAGGAATTTTAATGTTATTAAAAGTTTTGCTCATTAATTTAATTTTCCGGTAATTCTTCGCGATAATTATGAAAAGAACATGATCTTTTATGATTACCCCAATTGAGCCGTCGTTACTACATCATCAATCATAACTGCAACAAAGATTCTAATATATTGATTGATTATAAAAGAGTTTTTCTTTGAATGATTTATGAATCTATCTATTTTTGATGGTAGTATAATTTTTATCTTTTTACTTTCGTGGACGTAGGTAGAAAATAATATGATGAAAAATTAAAAATACGACCGCAGCGCAAACACTGGATTCTTGTGTAGGGGAGACCAGAGCTAGACGAAACAATGGGCACAGCCCACAAAATAAATGTACTACGTACTACTATTTCATTCATATTTATCAATTTAAGAAATTAACTAAAATGTATGATTATTTTATTTTTATTCTAACGCTACTATTTTGACAAGTTGTGAGATAAATGAATACACTAATATTATGTATTGTCACACTACACATACAACTCCATAGCAGCAATGTGCCCGTGACGTCCGCATCGAGTGTTGTGTTTTCATTGTCAGCGGCTCCATTTTGGCGCGCTTCCTCTTTTTCCTCTTCTTAGTGCATGTTTGTGATAATAAATCTACCACGAGTCTTGTATCATCGTCATGAAAAACTTTGTCTATTGTATACTGTCGTTAGATGACCAATCTTCCGCGATACAGCCCTTGCTCTTGATTCTGGTGTCGAGTAGTTTGATGAATGACCGCGAGATGTCCATAGTGTGGCGTTTGCATGAGTTGGTAATTGAAATACGGATGGTGATTGATCTGTTACTTGTTCTGTGTTGAATTGATGGATCAGCCAGTTTCGCATTTCAAGTTCATTGGTAGGATGGTCACATAGGCCCAAACCGTAAAACTGATGCTCTGCTTTTCCACGAAACTTTAGATGTATTGCGTTCATTGTTTTATTATCGAACCAATCGCAGCTTCACTATCAACATGTTCCAAGAACGAACATATTATAGTCGGTCCTTCTGAATACGTTGGAATCTCCTCTGATGGATCGGGTGATGCCATATGCTTAACTAATTCTTTAGTTCTCTACTCAGAACTTGATTTGTTGCAGGATTCGAAAAATTTAATGTTGTTGTGTAAATGTTGTTTATTGGTAATACAGTTTGGTGATGCATCAGTGCTACAACCCACGAATCCATATTTCAAACTTAAAAACACATAATTCACTATTGAAAACTTTCTTGAATCCTTCAGGTCGCAGTGATTCTAAAGACTAGTCCTTGTTTCGTGACTACCTCTAGCATCCTATAATATTCAAGAGGGTGGTCGATGGGCTGCCCCGTCCCCATTTCTTTATATTGGAGTCCTTCCTTATTTGTTATTATAATGATTTATTTATTTTTCATCACGCGGCAGGTAATGCTTGGTAGAGTGATACACATGTCAGTGATCAAAGCAAATCATTTTCTTGCAATAGCAAGTCGTAAAATTATAGCATTTTGATTATGTTATCTGTAGCGTTCTATAGTTATTGTATATATATAGATTGTAATATTTTCAGTATTCTTTGAGTACAACCAATTAATTTAACCATCGCTTTTACAAAAAGACTATTTTTAGGATTGAATTTTTTATTGTTTGATACATTTATAGGATTTGCATTCTAAATGAGATTTCTATGGCATAGCAGAGTTGGAGCAGGGCTGTGTGAAACTAACAATAAGAGTGCAAGAGTTATGTGAGTGCGTGTGGGAGGATTTGTAGTGGGGATGCTGCAGCAGAATTCGCAGCAGGATGCTGGGCTGGAGCTCAGTGCTCAGTCTCTCCGTGTCCTGTGACGCAGATTGGTGGATTCGCGTGTAGCTCGACTGATTCGCGATTTTTGTTCGCACATATCGCCAATTAAATCGGCTTATCTTTCTCTTATATGAAATACGCGAAAACGTAAACTCAATGTTCTTCTACTTATAATATGTGTTTCCCTCAATTATTTTATTGGATAATTGTGTATTTATTATAATTGACTATCAAATGTGATTGTTGACTACTTGCGCTTTTTATAAGGTATGTAAACAAGCTTATGTTGCGCCAATGTTTTCAGCACTTTCCCAAAAATCGTTAAACTCTATTATTGCACACAACACGGTGAATGTGTACCAGTACTTAACCAAAAGTCTGCGAACACAAAAAAAAAAACGCGGGAGTGGCCTACACTCGACTTTTCTTTTATACTCTCATTGTTTATAAATTACATTGCTTTATTTTGTTTTAGATTATTCTACGATTACCATCAAACTAAATCAATATGTATGATTACCAGGGAAAAGTATATGTAAAATAGTTATTTCTATTAACGATTTATCAAAATATGCGACAATTGTCGAAAAAACATTCAAACAAAATTGCTAGAAATTTCAATATATTTAATTTTCTATAACTTATGCCATTTTTGAAATATTTAAAAAGTTTTAAAATCTAACGGTTTCATTTGATAAATATATTGTTTTCAAAAGTAGGAGATGCACGTCCGGACCATATACAAGACTTAAGTCTAAGGTTTCATAATTTATTCCAGTTTTGTCTCACACAGACACACACACATACAGATGTCATTCTGTAAATAGTTAGATTTGATTCAGAGATGATCAAAACGTGCATGTACGTTATTTCTACGTGAGACTCTCGACTCATTGTTAATCATGTTGTTTATGAAACGAAATGGTTCCTATAACCTTCAATAATATCATGGTTCGTATTCTTATCTCTTATTTAAGTAAGGACCAATCTAAAAGGAACTGGAGCGGCCTTCACTCGACTTTTATATGCATGGTGTTTAGAGATGGTCAAAACAAGTGTTGGTTTCGGAAAAGTTCAAGATTACAATACTTATATAATATACATTCGTATAAAAAAGAAGAAGAATAGGTACAATACGTTTCTCATAAGACAAACAGAAGGCGAATGACTATTAAAGTTTTTGACGAAAGGGTAGTGTCTATTCAATTACTAACGATTAGTGACTCGCTTAAAATTATATGAAAATGATCACGAAATTATAATACAATATTATAAATGGCACACAAAAAATAAATAAAAAATAATAATATCCAATTTATATTATAAAATAAATATCTAATGAGACAACCCATAGAGGTATGTAGTATTACAAGTTTAATTAGTCATCAGTGTTATTGATAAATTTGATATTTTAACGATGGGTTTATATTACGAATAACATTTTTCAAATGCTCAAGTGTTGTATTGTTATATGAAACAACAAAGGTATGTATGTACATATACAGTGAAATCTAATGTACATATATACATTACCTGTCAAGCTCAGCCGGTGTAGCATTGTTGAAATGGCTGTAAAAATTATGGAATTCATTACTACTATGTTCAAAAATTAAAACACGGTACCGTGCAAAGCTGTATTCATTTTGAATATTTATCTGTAATTCATGTTGTACTTAATTTCTTTATGACCTATACCCAATAATTAAATTTGAAGTTTATTAAATTTATCTTGTACTGTGTTTGAGGCACGCACACAAACAAACAAACACATAGACGATAATTTACAAATCATCTATATCCTACGTCTTATAATGCAATTCTGAGCAAATTTATGCATCTATAAGTACAATCCGTAAAATATTGATAGTGTTCTGTATTTACCACATGTTTGTGTGTGTTTAGGAGTTTCTTGAAGGAAGATTTGCAGTTCTATCATCTTCAAGTCCATCGGGAATTCTATCAGGTTTATGTTTATAAATTATTATGTATGTTCCAACGCACTCGCCAGTGCAACTCATCAACGGGAACTGACTTAAATGCATACTGAACTCCGGCCCACAAAAACTGTATGTTGCTTGAGTACCTAGCCTTTTTTTTCTTTATTTAGTGCTAATAGTAAACTGTTAAGAAAATGGGTTGTTATTTGGTATATAATTCTGCTTAGGTTTCGTGTAATGTAAAAAGAAAACAACCTAGCTAAAATACGATGTATGTGTATATTCATAGGCGTTGGAACAAACGAAATGAACTTGGGGAATACTGCCTTCCCCGTGACAAATTTGTTCCTCGCTGTTTTACGATTGACAGCTAATTAGACTGCTCAGCTGTCTGCTGTGACAAAGACAAATAAAAACAATTGTGTATTCAATTCTGTTTTATTTTTTCTTCTGTTTCTTCAATATCGTTGTTATGAATCTGTTTTCGTTTATATGGTATGTGAATAAGGGAAAGTCATAGGTACTGTTGTGATGTAAAATACTATACAAATTACTCATAAAGTTCACTTTCTCAATATTTAATATACACTATACCTACATGCGAAGTATATTCCAGACATAAGTTTCCTTCTTTCTTCTAAAAACTATAGTCGAAAAACTTTGAAATAGAAATGACACATCAGTGATTAATATCTAGTGACAATACTGTAATATGTTTGCAGAAAAGATATACAATATGTAGTCATTGCAGAAACAATCATAACAAAATGATATTTGATCTACTGGAATTTAATTTAATATATATATATATATATATATATATATATATATATATATATATATATATATATATATATATATATATACGTATTTTTCTATTGACCTAGTTAGTCGTAAATGTGGGTTTATCTTATTTTCAGCAAATAAACAGAGTAAGCTCGTAAAATAGAAATAAGTACCGCGATAAGTATAAATAAAACGAGAATAGGGGAGACCAGGATACTTACAAATGTATTACAGATGTCGTCTATAAAAGGTCAAATGTACAAGTAGAAAAAAAAAATTAAATGATTATTCAAAGAACTGACAAATTAGTAAATTTGTATATGTTGTCTTACCACGGCATATCTATACATATTCTATATATACAAGAAAATGCTGTGTAGGGCACTGCAGATATATTTTATATGAAAAATTAAAATAAAAACACTCGGTGTAAGTTTCACAAAAATAATTTATTGAGACGACTAGTTTCGGTTGTTAAACCATCTTCAGGTCAGACCTGAAGATGGTTTAACAACCGAAACTAGTCGTCTCAATAAATTATTTTTGTGAAACTTACACCGAGTGTTTTTATTTTAATTTTTCATTATGTTTCACCGAGTGGCAACAGCATCATCCATTAAAGTTATATTTTATATGTTTCATGGCGGGCTAATAAATCGTTTGTGTAGCAATTGCAATCTATAAATTCATAATTCCAAGACAATCCTCTGTTAGTTATTATCGCGGTTATTAGCGTAAACATCGTTGACGACCTTATGGTGTACCCACAAGTATATTATTGGACGTCAGTCATAAGAAAAACATTTTAACGACCGTGCTATTAAATATATACCCTTGCCATTTAAGTTATGCTACCGCATGTGCGGGTATTTATGTAGTATGAGTATGTAGGCATAAATATATTGCGGCACCTTTCTTAATTACAAAAATGAGACTGCCGGCCATTATACATTTGGAAAAAAGGAATGATCTGAAAATGAAAAGAAGGCTTATAAACACTATATTCTAATTGTTCATAGTTCACGAACACGAAAAACATATCTTTAATTCTGAATGCATAGTATCTGTTTTATATAAAGGGTCGAGTGAAGGCCACTCCAACTTGTTATTTTCTGAACTTAAATAAAATAGTCCTGGCTTACTAGAGAAAGCCCTATATAAGATACAATTTTTCTTCTTTTTCTTTGAACTCCACTTACATCAAACACCAGAGTTCTTCGCGTAATGGATGACCAAACTTTTTGCACAAAAAACGGCTACTTTTGTTAGGGATAAGGCGAAGCTAATTGACTTGGGGAAAGATCTTAATAGCAAACAAAAGTGCCGACGTCATTATTATGATAGTGTAGATCATTTTCCGAACAAAACAAACGTCTATTGTGAGTCCTAGAATGTAAATTGAAGTTATTTATTCTGTGCTGTGCTTTCTTGGTGGTTCTGTATATAAAATTGTATTGATTATTTAAAAGAAATGCATAAAATTGTATGTGCAAACATCAGATATTAAAGCCAAATAGTAAAAAATATTTGTAATTAGGAAATAATTTCTTGACAACTGATTTTTGAAATGATAATAAAATAAAAAATGTTTACAAAATAAATGAAGAAATTCTGTATATATAGTACAATGCATACAGCTCACATTGGAAAATAATACGCAAAATAGTGACATAGTCACGTGATCTTAAAAATGGCAATTTGAAAATAATTTCATAAAATGTAAACAGTGCGTGCCCATTATGGAAAACATTAGCTTTGCTTTCGTACGTGACTAATTTGAATTTATGTAGAATTTATGACGCAATATTTCACAATAGGGGAGACCGGAGAAAATTACAATATTGTTTTTCATGAAATGTTTCTTCCATAAATAGTATTTCACATCAATTTTCTTAGTCAACAAATTGTTAGTGAAATCATTGTTTTTGATCATTTGACAAATTCCGACGCAAATTTCAACGCAGTAAGATTTATATATGTTGATGTAAAGTTTCTTTCCTAATAAATTTGACTTTTGTAACTGTTGACAAACAAAATTGAATATTTAACAGAAACTAAACTTAGAAACACACAATACCAACAAAAAGTGAGTTTTTGTCACCATCAGAAATTAATTTGTAATAAAGAACAAAAGACGGAACGTAGAAAACTGGGATTCGAATTACTGCTCGTGGTATGAACTTTGTTTTTACGTTCTACTGGGAAATAAACTCTGATTTTTTTAATTTGACGTAGTAGATTATAACATCTCTGTTTGTGAGAACAGCCTTTAAGATCTTCCATTGTCGCCAACATTGTTTTGCTTCCTATGTTTCATTAGTACCCACACATCTTTTAGGAGCAATACATATGTGTTGGCAACACAGCCCTGAAACGAAATCCACTGTTGTTTGTTAATTAAACAAATTTCTTCTTGTTACAGAGTGCATAGAACAACATGAAACCGTAAATAGCTTATACCAGCGTCAGTGTACAGTAGTAGGTAGTTTAGATTCCTACTTGAGATGCATTACCGGTTCGTGGTGTTGTGTTTAGTGATTATTAGTGGCGTGTGTCACAAATCAAAACGCCGCTTAAAAGCAACATGCGGTGGCACGCTTACCGACTTGCACGGTGTTATCCAAACACCGGCATTTCCATCTCGATTCCCTGTGCCAATCCGGTGTCAGTGGGTGATCGACGCTTCAAACGTCCCGTCAAATAACGCGACGATAGTCGTGTACCTCACACAACTATACGTGCTAAAAGGCTTAACGTTTACCGAATACGCGTTCTACGATTCTAGTGCGCAGTATGGTGGCCGATTGATTCATACGGTGACTGAGCGGAATGTCACAAAAGTGCGCTGGATCCAACCGAGGACGATGTTTTTAGTCATTGATTTCCATATGAAGCAATTGGAAGGCAATCAGCTGCGTGCTCTTGATGGCTTGCTAGATGTATACGGATTTAATATTACGTATGAAATTAGTACGAAGCATGAACCAGTGAATCCGAATTCGTGTAGTGTTACCGATTGTTCGTTTGTTGGTAATTGCTTTGCCGCGACGAATAACTCGTAAGTTATATTTTCTAATTTAATATACCCTTCATTATTTATGAGCTAAAGTAAGACAGCTGAAGAGTCCTTTCTAGATTATCTTATACTTTCATTATTAATATTTCTTATAATAATGCTTTATTTTATTTAAAATTTATGCTACAATTGCTTGATTCATAGATCAGCTTCAAACCTAGTTTTTCCGTAAAAATCTCGAGTTTAAAAATGTTGATATTCACAATAGCTAATATTCATGATTACATATAATTCGTATAAGAAAGCAAAAAAATAGAAGGTACTATTAAAAATAACTACTATACTCTACCATTGCCGCAAGCTGTAGGAAAGCATTGGTGCTTGCTGTTTTTTTAGATTAATTTTTCTTTTTGTCTATGATGCGAATGGATTTAATTTGTTTTAATTTTGTTTTGCATGTCCTAGGAACTTTTGGTGCGAGTGCTTCGAGGGGTTTTCTGGACTGATTTGCGGTCATGGGCCTCTATGTGAAGAGGGTCGTTCGCAGTGCCAAAACGGTGCCACATGCAGGTATGGCAGAAACGCTCACATTTATCTACTCTGACATTTTTGTCCGAATGTCTCTTTTTATTGATGCTTATGCTAGATACGAACTAAATAAAAATAATATACGAGTTTCTAGGTATGGCTTTGAAATTATAAACATAGGTATGTCCCCGTCACAATTTTGGCGGAGAAAAATAATTCCTGTCTCTTTTATCTTCCAATTTAAAGTTTATGGATAAAATAACAGCATGTGTGCAATTACAGAATGTCCGAAACGAGATTACACATTTCAATTTAAAGGACAAAATATACTATAAGAAATACATGCCGCATAATCTTGTTCTGTTACCAAATGGTTGTTAATGTTTTTTTCAGGCATGCAGGTGCCAATGCAATTATCTGCTATTGCCCACCTGGATTCAATGGTACCAACTGTGGCAGTAACAATGTATTGGACGACAATACTGATAGTAAGCAATTTATTAGAATTTTTAAGTAAACGAAGTGTATACGTAAATAGGGTTAACAAAACGGCTTTTTGTAATTCAATGCCTGCGGTAAAAAAGATATAATTAGTGCCTGTTATTTCGTGTTAGTTTGTACATATTCCACCCCACTTCTTGTAACAACTATTCTATTATTATTAAATAAATTTTTATCTTATTTAGATAATAAATAGTTAGTTATATTTATCTAGATAAAATAAATTTTATCGGAATGCCGATATTAAAAAGATAAATTCTATATACTTTTGATTTCCTATTTCAAAAATCTATCAACATTTATCGCACAATCAGTCTGCCAACGCCGCGTATATTGAGTTTTCGAAATAAAGTTATTTAATTTGTTACAGATTGCAGTGAGACCGGATGTGTATTCCAATGCCCATTTAACGGCCGACCGGAGAATGTTTGTAACTGTCCCCGACAATCACGCGTATCAACCGGTAAGTTTGGATCCATTTTAGAAATATAGTATCTCCTACTACACAGTCTTTAGTTCAAAGATTAAGTTATTTCTTTCAAATTATAGTGAACGCAATGGACTAATAAAGTCAGTTTATAGGCTTACTCTTTCAAATACCAAATTTATAAGTTAAGAATATGTATTATTCCCACCATCTGAACGAAATGATCGATTTAAAAGCGCTGTTAAATTAAAACACTTTTTATTTCCATGGCAATAATAAGCTCATCGTACTAGGGCTGAATTATTTAATTTTTATTTATGTTGAAATATGAAATATGTGTATATGAACTGCAAAATATTTTATCAAAGAACCTCTACAAGCCAAGAAATATTTTCTATAAATATGCAATGAAAATATGTAAAATTCGTAATTCTATTCGCAGAGGGATGTTTCATGTTCGGTAAGAGCGAGTGGCAGAGTTTAAATGGGATTTACGGTGGGGGACTGAAAAGAAAAGGAAAACAATTAATTATGTAGTACAATATTTACTGTTCTAATCCGATTTAAAGTTTTAATATAGGCATAGTAAAGTAGTTATGTTTGTGACGTCGTTTTGTTTTTATGAACATCCAACTATTTGTAAAAAGCCCTGGCAAAGCTTTGTTGTATTGGTAATCTACTGCATCTCATATTTTAAGTGCAATATAGTGCGTTCTCTAGCTAGTATAGGTATATTAATGGATAGTGTGTTACTGAATTTGTGCATCGCTCACTCTATACATACAAATGCAGACGTATATAACTAGTTAAAAATATTTATGAATATAGGTTAATTTGCTTCTAATATTAAGAAATTGCCATTCTGTTTGGCCTGGTAATCTGTTTTTTTTTGTGTCGGCTTCCAATAAATTTGCTCATCTATTCAAATACTTTTATAATACTATAGCCCTTCAATGGTGATGTTTCTCCTTGATTTAGATAGAGCCCGTTTTGAAGGCATCGTGCGATTGGCCAGTATACCCGCATTCCGAGACAAAACATCAGGACGCGAACAACTATCATTACTTATCGAACGACTGGTGAGTTTTCACGCTTTGTTTAATTATTTTTTTTGTCATATGTTTATGTAGTTTATTCAAGCAAATTAAATTATTGGATTTTATTTTATTGTATTGCATTATAAAATCTAATTTTATTTCTGAAAATAATAGATTAGATTAAACATATATTTCTTACAGTTGAACAAATATATGAAAACTTCCAACCTCTCAAAAATAGAAGATCTCCGTGTATTGAAAATATCGTAAGTATAACTGGAAAACGTATATTCTTAGTAAAGTTTTAATTTTAGTTATGCTTAGCATTCTTTGAAAATTACTCAACTATTTACTCTTTATTTAAAGTATAATAATACCATAAGACAATACCTGTATACAAGAAAAGCATCCTCGATTACGGCACATACATTAACAAATGATTCTCTGGGCTAAAAAAGTAAATGTTCACATTCAACTATGCAGATCCGGAGAGGAAGTGACATTTCATTTCTTTGGTGTCAAAAAGGATGGCAACCGAGTGCGTGAAGCACTGAACCGACTTGTGCAGCGAGGTCGTCTAGGGAACTTAACGTTCGTGCCCACTCACTTATCCTTTCAACAAGAGCCAACCCTTCTTATCCAGGTACTCGTTCACTAACAGAAATGTATATTACTATCAATAAAAATGATTTTAAATACAAAAGTTATAAATAATATATATATATATATACTTCTTCTCCGTATATCATGCTCAAATATATACTTCAGTGATTAGCTTTGGTGGTAGTTCGATTCCAAACCATAAATTGATAAGCATATATGTCTGAAATAATAGGGTATATTATACGCGATAACATATTATTTGCAATGCCCCCCTCATATATTTATGGATGCTCCATGTTTAAAAGAGTGTGCAGGTAAACCAACCCAGAGTAATCCGACAGGGCGATGAGTTTATTATTTCATGCGTGGCCCAAGGTTCATCCTATATGACATTCCAATGGTACAAAGATGGAATTTTTGTCAACACTACCAAAGCCATCAGGTATCATATATGGCCTGTAGCATGTTATTTTGCGGATTTTACAATCAATTTTCCATTTCTTTTTCCTTTAGAACAATCTGGTCACATTTACAACCATTGGATTCCAATGGCCGATACACCGCAACGTTGGGCATATCTAAGGCTAGCTCATTGGATGGAGGTTTATACACTTGCCAAGTTGAAGACTGGGGTATTCAGCAATGTAAGTCACTAGCAATTGAAGTCAGACGACCACCTGAAGTAGAAATTAACCCAAAAAGCATCACAGTACAAAAGGTACATGATTCTGTTTTCTCGCGTCAGTAACATTTGAAACTTGGTTCCAATTTTGTTACTATAGGGGGACAATGTGAGTATTGTGTGCATTTCACCAAATGACAGGAGTCCTGATGTATTCGGCTACAACTGGACGAAAAACAAGCTTCTCTTTAAAATGAGGTCAGGAACGGAAGTTTGGGAAGAGTTGTTTCCAGTTGGAAGTATCTTGAAAATCAACAACGTACAGGTTTCGTTATAGTTTTGAGCTATCAATAATTAGTATTTAGGACAAGTTCGAAATTTTTATAAATATAATATATATATATATATATATATATATATATATATATATATATATATATATATTAGAGGCTGTAATTAATTAAATGACGTCTAGACTATTTCATTGTCAGAATATTTTTCTTTATTATAATTATATATATATATATATATATATATATATATATATATATATATATATATATATATATATATATATAATATACGTGTAAAAATATTTAACATTTGAATGTTTAACACAAAACATAAGCGAAAATGGCGCACGGTGTAATTTTTCATTATATTTTTTATATTAGAAATCAGCGGTTTATTCATGTGAAGTAATAGGATACGTCACTACTACAGTGGACGTCCGTGTCGAGGTGTTGAACAAGACAACGGTGCCTCTATGTCCCGAGGATATAATCATGAGTATTGCCTGGTCCGAGACGTCACCTGGTGCTTACTGTATTAAGCAGTGTCCTCCGAGGTTTATAGGGGAAGCTCGAAGATTGTGCACGTTACGAGATATGACCGAGTCAGGCTGGGACCTACCAGATTTTTCTGCTTGTTTCTCCGAAACACTACTCACCATACACAATAATGTTTGTGAAAATTGCGCACTTAAGCCATTACTCTATTATGCGTCATTTATTGACATATTTTATCATAAAAAAGATGGTGCTGCTTAAACACACGAATGCCAACTGTTAATGTACATATAATGCATGAAAGATTAGATGTTTTAAGAATCATAAACTCGTATACCAACAACTGTTCTGTTCAGTTTCGCAGACTAACTTACGGCTACCAGAACACAACCGGTGTCGAGACGCTGACAAGCTACCTACACTATCTGGACACTCGATCAGGACTCTTCCCCGGCGAGGGGGAGCGCATGCTGGACATGGTGCACGAAGTTAGCTCGTACATCAACGCTACACAAGCCAATGATGAGGTTCACAATGCCACATGGACGCTATTCTGCATCATGGACGCACTCCTTAAACAGGAAAACTCTATCATGGCTATCATGGTAAGACATTAAATAAATAGTTTGAGATATATATATATTTATTGATATTTGGGTGTTCTGGTATCTTCAATTTTAATATGAGATATGGTTTTTATTAACAGTAAAATCGCAACATATACTATTACCAAAAGACTTATTTGTATACAAAATTTTACTGGATATATATTGTTATTACACAATTTGTTTAGAAAGTCGTGCAGCTTCAGCGGCTTGCCAATAGCCAAGCGCTGCTAAACGGAGACCTGCTTATCCCTTCTCAAGTAATACATGAGAACTTTGATACCATCACCTTCGATATCGCAAGACTGGACAGCACAATATTGAATAATATTCATTTACCTTACAAACAAAACAGGCAAGTTTAATGTTATATTTGTGGATTGCGTCTCGCACATATAATACCGGACGCTGTGTAAGTATAGATTCAAATTTTATTACATACGAAATTGTGTACATTGTAATAATGTTTAGAGCAACTTGATGTTGCTACTGCCGAGAATTGCGCAGTAATTATGTAATAATATTTCCCTCGTGCTTAGCTATCCGTGGTGGTTTGTTGATAAGATGGACGTCCGTATAGAGAGTTCTAACAGCGATGCTTTCGGAAACAGTTCGTTTACTCTGGCAGTTGTCGCATACAAGAATTTATCATCATTCCTTCCGGTACGCTCTGTGCTTCAAATGCGGTAAGTTAATAAATATTAAGAACATTTAACTGTCAAACCTCCAGGAATATAGAACACTTAATGTTGCAGATCGCTCATACTATTATCATATTTCACCAGCCTTTAGTCAATTTAATTGATCAATGGTGCCTAAATTATAGATAGTTCAATAATCGTAATGATATGGTTGTGATGAGTTGCAAAACGCGCATTATTTTTCAGAAATGGAAACGATGTAGAATATGAAATAACCTCGCGGCTAGTCTCTGTGTCGCTGGGCCGAGAACGAGGGCTTTCTTTCACTCCGCCCAGAGGTACATTCAGGATTGACATAGAGCTGCATCACGTCGCTCATAATTACAGCTGGGAGTCGTGGAATGCCACGTGCGCTGTAGCGGATTTTGCAGGTACTAGCTGGGACTTGGAATCGTGTTCTACGGTTGCTCTCAATGGTACTCTCACCAGATGTACTTGCACCAGGACGGGTGTATATGCTATCCTCCTCACAACTAAACCATCTCATGTAATTATCACCCAAAATTGCGCAATGCGTAAACACTTAAATCATATTGTGTTCCGTTCTGCATGCAAAAATCTCAAAATGCTCAGAATTTTAATATTGAAATTATCATCTGCATCACAAACTAAAAATTATTCGATATTTAGAAAAATGTGTATACTTCAATATTATATTATATCACAGACACAAATAAATTTGTTGCCCATAATGGATATTTTTTACCAGTGTAGATGGTAAAAATAATTGTACGAAACTACCACCTAGTCATCCAAGTGGGTTGTATCTGCTGCCTGGTGCAATCCCTAATAGCAATGGGTGTACTTCTGTTGTACTGGTGGTACCACCAATCGTGTTTGGCGTACCTGAAGGTACAATGTTGCGCTGCTACAATCGGCGCAATGGTGGTTTTCTTATACGCAATTTGCAACGATCTTTCTGTGGTAAGTTCAATTATATTCGTAAAGGATAATTAGAAAAATGCGTCTCTGACTGATGTCATTTCATTTTAATTTCATAAATCTATTTATATTATCTATTTATAATCGAAAGTTAAGCGTTACCACAATAGATTTTTAAAACTACTGAAAACCAGCTATCGAAATAAAAGAGCATGTATGAAAGGTTAAATGTAGATAAATAAAGCTCATAAGGATACAAATGAATGATTATGCTTGAAAATAGGATGTTGAATTTTGCAAAATCTTCATAAAAATGTTACCTTTAGGAATCCTACCCATACATTACAACTTTCCTAGAAACCTTCCTCTTGGTGGGGATGTCATCTCATTTAAGCAAGATCCTTATTGTATACACGGAGCTAGTACAAATGCCTAGGATGAAACGTTTGAAGCCGACTGTCTTGGGCATCATTACCGGTGTGCCCGTTATCGCGATATTCGGGAACCACCTAGCACACCGCTCTATGGGTCGTCAGCTAGAATCCTGGTGGCTTTTATGCGGTACTCTCAGTTTCCACATCTTTGTCACATCGTCGCTAGTTATGGTCATCCTATTCGTCTTCCTATACTTTAACTTGATGCAAAAGTTGCATGTAATAGCCATCATTGAAATCACCAACTGTAAAGTACTACATAAGCGGTTAGTAGCAGCCTACTTTGTAATATTCTATTAATACATTTTTATAAAAGTAAGTGTTTGTGATTGCGCATATCGCATATAACAGAAACAAGTTGATGCTGCGCGCCGGAGGCAGATAAAGGCACTGCAGTAGTGCATTTCGTTTGGTTTCAGAATACGGCTGCTGAGACGTTCTGCTTTATTATTTCTATCCATATGCATCATGGTGACAGCCAGTATTGTGTACGTTAATGTTGAAGATACCTTCTGCAATTATATTTTCTCATCGAGTTGCATCGCACTGGTATGTTCATTCATTTAATATAATATTTTATTTCACACCCAATATTACTTGATATATTATTGATATATATATATATATATATATATATATATATATATATATATATATATATATATATATATATATATATATATTAGCAGATATTATTATTTATGTAATTATGCATTTACAAAATACTCTATTCAATTTGATTAAAATACTTAAAAATATGTATACATCAAATATATAGGTTTGAAAAATGAATTTACTTACATAATGAAAAATGTTTCCTTCACAGGGTTTTCTGCAACTCATGTGTTATGTCGCGAAAAGTGAGAGTTCATTATACTCACACATGTCAACGAAACTAAAGCTATCCGGGATAGAACAAGATATCAGTTCCGAGTCACCGAACAGTCCATTTCGTTGTAAGTTTCGTAAATAAACCTTGCCGTAGCCGTGTACCGAATTCCCTAACTAATAGATTACTAATAGTTTTCACAAAACAAGAGCCGGATGCGGAGAACGAAAGCGAACCTCAATGTCATCAACAACGTATCACCAAAGTTCGCTTAAATTCCAGCAAGACCGATCAACGAAAATTGAACATTTCAATAGCTGAAGGTGATTCGAGTATAACAGACATTTATCAAGCCGACACTGCTGAAAATTGGAATACCACAGATCAATCTGCACTAAAATTACATCAAGTTGAAAAAGAAATTGATGTTGATTTGGAATTGTATAATAGAAGCCCGAAAAAGTATCATAAGTCTCCTATAAACGCTGCATTATATTCCGAATCAGAGAAAATGTACCCTGAACATTGGTACTTACGAGATCCTGTCATAATACAACCTACGTCTACCGTATATTTGTCCCATCCTCCCGATATCTTAACAACCCCAGTGTGTGTTGAATTAGATCTATTAGCTAGCCAAAAACCTTTGGTGGATAGTAATATTTTAGCAGAATCATCACCTATATTCGGTAATACCGAATTAAAATCAAATAAAAATTTAAATAATCCTATAGCAAACAACATAGATATAATAGAAAAACCAAACAAAAATTCTATCAAACTCAAAGTTCCATCTAGTGAAATTGAAGAGGAAGACGATAATTTAGATGGAATGCTAGATCGAATATCCCACGATTTAGACTATCTATTAAATCGAAGCTCTGGTCTTGTTATTCCAATAGTTCGTGATATCAAAATCACGCCAGTAATTGTAACAAACCATGAATACATGTTCAAAAAAAATTCCAGTATTCCAGAGCAAATCAAGAATGAAGACGAAGATATCGAAGTACTGTAATAAGATAATATAAAAGTGGAAATAACAAATTGCCAACACTCATGAGAAGACAGAAATATAATTGTTTTCTATAAAATGTGTAAATAACAAGACGATATTAACAAAATACCAACATTCATTTGGAGATATTATCATATTTCTATTCGCTACGTCACACATAGTAGCTGCGAACTGGTGAGAACATCTCATGACAAATACCAAAACCAGATTTTATATTATTTATTGGTCAACTATTTGACCATTTCAACAGTCATTTTCCATATACTTACATATTGTAAATTAAGATTTCTGTCTGTGATAATATAATACATTTATTTGGATATTTCATCTAACAGTATCAGTAATCATTAGTTATCTTTTTTTCAGTGTTTGTTATTTAGGAATATATATATATATATATATATATATATATATATATATATATATATATATATACATATATATATATTTTTTATATGGATAGTATTTATGTTTATCTTATTCCACTTGTCTTATAGGCTAATTGTTCAAAATATTCACTGCCATTATACATAATATTATATAAGGTATTTCGTAATATAAAATAATATTTTAAACAAATGTTCTTCTATTGGTAAATAAATAAAATTCATTATGTTCGATATTGATTAAAGTAATTTTAACTGCAATTGAATATAAAATACATGATGACGCTTTTACCGTCGATTTAAGAAGTATTACAAATTAAAAACGACGCTTTCAGCATATTACTTACCTTACACTAAAGAATTATAGAATCTCAACGTATCCGTTACCAAAACGCTTGACGTTTCGGAAATGTTGTCATAGTCATTATGATGCGGTGAAATCGGAGGATTTCAAATTGATATGAAAACAGATCCAATTCCCTGAAAAGTAATGTACATTAAAAAAACGTAAAATAATTGTAATTACACAAAATTTCAGCAATGAATCACTTTCTCGCTCTGTCAATACGTTGGATAGACAGATCAAAAAAACATGACTTTGAAGTGAGCCAAGTCATTCTTGTGTAAAAAGAATACATTGACATACGATCAATAACTCGAATTTTCAATATTCTAATATGACCCTTATTCTTATATGCCATAACTGGCATAAAACCATTCGGTTTTGACGTAGTGGGGGGAAGGAATTCCGAATATTTTAACCCTTATTCTCATGTGTAATAAGAGGGAAAATATTCGGACTTGCGCTTTAAAATAAAATCTGACTTAGCAGAAGGCGGAGCAAGGAGGGGAGCGGGTGGTGGTTCAGTGAGGGGTGGCTAACGTAATTCCGCTTTCTGAAATCTGAAGTTTAGAATGGAGATTTTGGAGTTTTGGGGCGGTATAATTTACTTGGGAGTTGGTAGAATTAGTGCTGGGGTTGGAGGGGAGGTGTGCAATTGGGGATTTTAAGATCCGATAAGTATTAATGCAGAATTTGAAGTTTTGTAGAAACGACGCCGTGTTTTGGTGACGATCAATACTTGTGTTCTGGGCGGTGGTGGAAGGAAATTACACGCAATAACACACAATTACACGAAATTACACACAATTACACGCAATAACAAACAATAACACACACAATAAGTCCCGTTTTACGCAGTAATTGTAGATAGAACTTGAATATTACTAGTAGTCAGACGGTTGAAGTTCCAAAGGACGCCACAACTTCACAATTATTATTATTGATTTTGTGTCTATTTAAGTAAGCGCGGGAAGTTGGAATTTTTATATTATTTAAATCACCGCGAATGTAACGTCGAAAAATACCGTAATCACAAATAGCGCAAAATTATACACAATATTTTTAAAATAAAATCACTTCCGAACACTTAAAATTTTAATTTAAAACAACCTAACGTACCAACTATCAGCGTAAAGCCATTGTTGAGAAATGCAATCCCACCAGTTCAAATACTCCCGCCACCCAGACCACCGGATGGCACTGCTACCAAGTGCTGCCATCTACATTTAATTATATAACATGTAACTGCTTTCAATTTTTTTAATTAGATACAATAAAAAGTAACATTTTAACAAGTCACAATCCCTGCTATTATTTTCATATTAAAACTCGCCGAACTTAAAACCTCCACATAGCCGCACTTTGACAGGTTATGGGCCCAGATTTTCTGTAAATCACTCGACAACATACTTTCGTTGGAAAAGCGAGGAATTGCCAGTTTGAAGTTATGGCTGAGGAAATGAGGTGCAAAATCCCGCTCTTCGATGGCACAAATTATGATAATTGGAAGTTTCGAATTGAAACATACCTGGACGAAGTGGAACTTCTGGAATATATCGAAAATCCACTTTCCAAACTTTTGGACCAAGCCAATGCTTTGGAAGTGACGGCAGCTCAAAAGGAACGAGAACAGGTATCAATTCGAAAACGGGATAAAAAGTGCAAGTCGGCGATTATTCAGCGCGTTGCTGATAATCAGCTGGAATACGTGAAAGACGGAAATACCGCGTTTGATATTTGGGTGACATTGCGAAACACTTTTGCTCGCAAAGGCATTGCCAGCCAACTGCTAATACGAAAAACTCTCTTAACAATGCAACTTAATTCAAGCGAAGAAACACTTGAGGCTCATTTTCTGAAGTTTGACAAGCTCATTCGGGATCTCAAGTCCACTGGGGCAACGATGGAAGAAAACGACATCGTATGTCATCTTCTCCTGACTATGCCAGCGGAGTACGACATCGTCGTAACCGCTATCGAGACTCTCTCGGAAGATCATCTTAAATTGAGTTTCGTGAAGAATCGACTTCTTGACGAGCAGGCAAAGAGGTTAGGTGGTCGAAATGACGGAGAGACCCAACCATCGACGGCTTTTTCGACTTCTTCGCAGCGACCCAAGTGGCCTTCGAAGACTAAACCCAACCACGCCAAGAAGAACTTCGATAAGCGGAACTACAAATGCCACAACTGCGGCCGTTATGGCCATTTCCGGACGGAATGCAGGAAACCAGCGACTAACCAAGGGGGGCAGCAACAGGAACCTCACGTTGCAGTGGACGCAGATGAGGAAGAGGAGCAAGTGGCCTACAGTTTCGCCGCTGGTACCGAGAGTACTGAGGAATTGCATTGGTATCTAGATTCGGGTGCCTCCGAACATTTGGTAAACTCGGAGGCATTCCTCTCCAATGTCAGAAACCTTGAGCACAGAATTGTTATAAAAAGTGCCAAGACAGGTTCAACATTGACCGCAAACAAACGAGGCGACATTCACGTCCAATCTATCGTGAATGGAAAGAAAATCAGAATCGCCATTCTGAACGCTCTCGTAGTCCCGGGTCTGCAGTTTAACTTGTTATCTGTTTCAGTTTTAGAGAGGAATGGCCATGTAATTATTTTTGAGAAAAGCAGAGGAGTTATTCGGAAGGATGGAAAGACAGTTGCAGTTGCAACAAGAAGGCAAAAATTGTATGAGCTTTCACTCAAAGTCATCGGGGAAACAGCTACCTTGTGTGAAATGGAAACCAGTACCGAGCTCTGGCACAGACGCTTGGGACACATAGGCTTGAGCTCACTGCACAAGCTGAAGACACTGGTCAAGGGCGTGGACGCAATCCGTGTGGGAGACGAAAGACAAGTATGCTCAACTTGTGTAAAAGGTAAGCAAACAAAATTGCCACACCAACAACCACGCGAGCGCGCCACGAGACCCTTGCAGCTGGTGCATAGCGATCTATTCGGTCCTGTAGAACCACAGTCCTACACCGGTATGCGCTATGTCCTCACGTTTATAGATGACTATACACACTTCACGGTGGCTTATCCTCTGAAGTTCAAGTCGGAAGTCTTCAAAAGCTTCAAAATCTATGAGGCGATGGTCACGACTCACTTCAGATCAAAGATTTCACGGTTCAGATGCGACAACGGTCGCGAGTATTTGTCAACAGACATGAAGGAGCACTTCGATCAACACGGGATACAGTACGAGTTCACCATTCGTCACACGCCTCAGCAGAACGGGGTAGCGGAAAGGATGAACCGAACCATCCTGGAAAAGGCAAGATGTATGCTACTTGATTCAACCCTCCCGAAGTTCCTGTGGACAGAAGCAGTAATGACGGCGGTGTACCTGATCAACAGATGCCCTACAAGTGCTCTGGAAATGGCAGTTCCTGCCGAGTTGTGGTTCGGGCAAAAGGTCAACTTGCAGAAGATGAGGGTGTTTGGCTGCAAAGCCTACTTGCACCTGCCCAAACCACTCCTGAAAGGTAAATTCGGCCCGCAATCGAAAGAATGCTACATGACAGGCTATTGCAATAACGGCTACAGGCTGTGGTCTTCAGAGGATTCGAAGATTCTCTATGGACACGATGTCATCTTCGATGAGCGGCTGTCGAGAAGACACCAGGGAAGTTTTCTGGAAGACTTCTACAACGATGTCGAGGATACGGAAGGCACAGGCACAAGAGAAGGCGAAGGAAGCGCGGGAGACTCCGCGACACTTCCAGAGAAGGAGGCTCTACCAACTCCCGACGTGAGGAGGAGTGTAAGGACCAAAATGACTCCCAAGCATCTGGAGGATTATGTGGTTTTAGCACTAGGTGCTGAGACTTATGTTGAAAATCTACCTACTTCGTTTGCAGAAATCCAAGGTCGAGAAGACGCAACGCATTGGTACCAGGCCGTTAAAGAGGAGTTGGAAGCACTCAAAGAGAACGAGACCTGGTCACTCACTTCCTTACCGAAAGAAAGGAAGGCAATCAACAACAAATGGGTTTTCAAGATCAAACGAGACGAAAACGGGGAGATCGTGCAATACAAAGCGCGACTAGTCATCAAAGGCTGCTCGCAGCGGAAAGGCTTCGACTACGACGAAGTCTATGCTCCAGTTGCCAGGCTGACAACGTTGAGGACGCTCCTGGCAGTAATCAATCACCAGGACCTGTACACCAGGCAAATGGATGTCAGGAACGCGTTTCTCCACGGCAGACTTCAGGAGGAAATATACATGCAAACACCTGAAGGCTTCAACACCAACTCAGGTATGGTGTGCCGACTCAACAAAACGCTCTATGGGCTGAAACAAGCTCCGAGAGCATGGAACGAGGAACTCGACAATTACGTTCAGTCGCTTGGATTTCAACAATCAGAATACGACAAATGTCTCTACATATCGGGCGATAGACAAGATATAATCTATTTACTTGTTTATGTAGACGATATTTTAATGGCGAGCAGAAGCCGACGAGTACTGGACGAGACCGGCTTCCTTCTCCAACAGAAATTTAGGATGAAGGACTTAGGAGAAGTTCGAGTCTTCCTCGGTATCAAGATACAGCGGACAGAACACGGGATGATGCTGAGCCAAGGAAACTACCTTCGAAACCTTCTAACACGCTTCGGGATGAACGAATGCAAAGCCACGTCCACACCGATGGAGGTGAAACCCACAGAGGATATTGAAGGTGAATCAATCATCGATTCAAAACCATTTCGTCAGATGGTGGGTTGTCTGATGTATGCAACGCTGACAACGAGACCGGATCTAAGCGCGTCAGTGAATTTCTGCAGCAGGTTCCAGAGCAACGCCACTGAAGAGCAGTGGAACGCGCTCAAACGAATCCTCAGATACATTCAGGGTACTAAGGATCTCGGACTCCATTACCCAAAACGGCAACCAGCTCCATTGATTGGATATGCCGATTCGGATTGGGCGGGGAACAACGATCGCAAATCTGTTTCTGGCTACCTCTTTAAAGTTCTGGGTTCCACGGTTAGCTGGACAACCAAAAAACAGAACACGGTGGCCCTATCCTCCACCGAGGCGGAGTATGTCGCGCTGGCAACGGCAGGCACCGAGATGATTTGGCTGAGAGGACTTCTCGAGGAAATGGGCATTGAATGCCCACAACCGATCACTATCTACGAAGACAACCAAGCGTGCATCCACCTTCTGCAGCGCTGGCAACACAGTCGACTGAAGCACGTGGATGTGAAGTACAATTTCATTCGAGACCTTCACACGTCGCGCCAAATAGAGGTGAAGTACATCCGCACCAACGACCAACTTGCGGACATACTGACCAAAGGACTTCCCAAGGCAACCTTCCAAGACCTGAGGACAAGGCTGGGAATCCAAGAGCAATTAACCTATTGAACTGCTGGATTGAGGAGGAGTGTTGAGAAATGCAATCCCACCAGTTCAAATACTCCCGCCACCCAGACCACCGGATGGCACTGCTACCAAGTGCTGCCATCTACATTTAATTATATAACATGTAACTGCTTTCAATTTTTTTAATTAGATACAATAAAAAGTAACATTTTAACAAGTCACAATCCCTGCTATTATTTTCATATTAAAACTCGCCGAACTTAAAACCTCCACATAGCCGCACTTTGACAGCCATAATATACCCTGTGAAAAACTTAAATCATCCGTTTGACATTTTTATATTTATATAAACACCATTCAGGCACTATATACTCGACACACAGTGTCGCCACCTTTGAGTTTTTCTACCATTTATTTTTAATCAAATAAAATTACTTCCCAACACTTAAAATTTTAATTTAAAACAACCTAACGTAACCACAATCAGCGTAAAGCCATAATATACGCTGTGGAAGACGTAAATCATCCGTTTGACATTATTAAATTGATTCAGTCTCTATATACTCGACACACAGTGTCGCCACCTTTGAGTTTTGCTACCATTTATTTTGATTCAAATAAAATCACTTCCCAACACTTAAAATTTTAATTTAAAACAACCTTACGTAACCACAATCATCGTAAAGCCATAATATACCCTGTGAAAAACTTAAATCATCCATTTGACATTTTTAAATTGATATAAACACCATTCAGTCTTTATGTACTCGACACACAGTGTCGCCACGTTTGAGTTTTTCTACCATTTATTTTTTATTAAATAAAATCACTTCCCAACACTTAAAATTTTAATTTAGAACAACCTAACGTAACCACAATCAGCGTAAAGCCATTATATACCCTGTGGAAAACTTAAATCATCCGTTTGACATTTTTAAATTGATATAACCACCATTCAGTCTCTAAATACTCGACACACAGTGTCGCCACCTTTGAGTTTCTCTACCATTTATTTTTATTACTAAATATGTCTTTATTCATAATATTATTATTACAATGGACTACAAAAGTGATGCCGCGTAATTGGCGGCAAAATTCAGATGCGGCCGAGGCCAGTTTCGTATCTTATGGGATTTAACATAGAGGTGAAGTTTGCATGTTTGTACCGTTCTTACTGTAAAGCTGGTGGGTATGAGTTATTTTTTTAAATATAGGTTCAAGCTTCAACTATAGATTCATGTATTTAAAACTAATTAGTTTGTAATTAAAGAATAGCGACATTATGGGAAAATATCATTTAGTGTTGCTGAAAAGTGCTTGCATATTTGCGATAGATCGCACGCGTGAATTTTTTTGCCGAAAATTTGGCAAGGGGGTATTGTACATATAATAATTTATGAAATAATGTTTTGTTAATTGTTATTTATTGACAGAAAAACTTTACAGTGGCATTCAGAAATAGCGACACATATTTCGCAATTGCACAACACAATTTTCGAAATAAATGTCTACTGTTAAATAAATTTAATATCGTACCGATGTTTGTATAACCGCCAAGGATGGTTGCTGCAAATCGGTCTATATTTCGTGTAGTTTATTCTTTAAGCATAGTATTAAATCTAATCGCAAATAACTTGATTCGAATACTTAGAACGTTTGGATTGATCATATCTGAAACTTTGCAACGAAAAATATAGGTATTAAATGTGGATATAAATAAATTTTGTTTACTTCTTACATCATACGTAAATACAAGTTCGAACAATACCATTTTATTTCAACGCTTGTGACGATGCATTCTAATTATATTAGTAACATCCGTTCATTAATTAGGATATTATAAGCAGTGAGTACAGACAGGTCTTCGTTAAATCTTTATTTCAAAACATGTATGTATAAACATTTCTAGTTTATCTTTCCGTGCAATACAATAGGTCGTCGTGTATATATCTAGTTTAGTGATTTTTATTATATTTATTATTATTTGAGAAATTTTGCAACAAAAAAGAAAGTAAATTCAAAATTAAATGTGTTATTTTAGCAGAACCAAATTGACACGGACAAATTGTTAAAAGTTTAAATATAATAATAAATAAACTAATCAAACATTATTAATTAAAGAAAATGCCTTTATCATTCAAGGACATTCTACAACTCGTAATCTAATTCAGTCTATATTTCGTTTATTTGTTAGATACAACACAACAAAATATAAATATACAAATATTCAGAAGTTCCGGCTGCTGTAAGAAGAGAATGCCTATGAGGAAGTCTGCTTTGGTAAGTGTTAATCATTATTATTTCAATCCTTTAAATAGATAACTCAAAATAAATTGAAATTGTTTTCTACCAGTTTGTGAACAGCTAGCATGCACACTTATTCCACAACAATATTCAAAATATACAACTGTACTAAATATCTACTTTACCTTGTTACAGACTCAGTCAACGGATGTTTCAACGGTGGACAAGGCAGTTTCTCCGGGTACTCCGGTTCCCCTGCTGCCTAGCTATACAACACGCTGGTGACAGAGTAGGTTCCTCCATGTCATCTCCGGTCAGCGCGGTCTTCCAAGACAACTAACACCGAGGGACAAAATGGCAACATCGCCCACGAACACTGACACCATACAACACGCTGAAGAGGGAACATTCCCGATAACAAACAAGACGCCTCATCCGAAATGAAATGAAAATGGGGTAAGTGATTTTTTATTAGCCCCACGTGCCATCTTTATATTTCCCACCTGATTTCTATATTTCTATATTTATTTATTTATGTATGTACCGTACGCTATTTTGACCATTCGGTGGTGTTACGCGAATGTTTATTTTCAAATGCAATAGTAAATTGCCAAAGTCGGTGATTAATCAGTGAAAAGTCGGTGAAAAGTCAGTGAATAGTCAGTGAGAAAAGTCAGTGTAGAGTCAGTGAATAGTTAGTGTAGAGTCAGTGTTATAAAAATAATGAAACGATCGTTTAAAATATGTGAAGTGAGTGTTTTAAATTCATAATTCGCGGGACTCTTTAAAAAGTGACATTATCGCCAGTCAAAAAGGACAACTAGAACTTCGGCTGTGGTGTACCCAACCAGCTCAATGTTGCCAAGTTGTCTAGAAGTCTGCCAAAAAAATGTTTAAGTAAAATTGCATACATTTATGCCAATATTGTTTGAGTATTTTTTGGGCAGATTCTTGTGACTTGGGCACACATTGCCCTGGTTGGTATAGGAGAGGAACAAATTTGGATTTAAGCGGTGAGTCGTTTTTCAATCCTAATATCAGCGAACGAAAATCAAAATCGACTGCAATTCTAATTCTAATCATTTTTGTTGTTATAACAAAAGAATTGACAGTCGCGGGTGTTACTTAAGTAAGTTCTTTTCAAGTAAGTCTTTCTGAAGTTGCATGACTTAAGAACGACTTACGCCTTCCACAGCTGGGAAATATAAAGCATAATCACTTATTTTACCCTTTTGCCTTATTCTTTAAATATAAGAGTTCAAATATTTAAGGGAATAAGCGATTTTGAAAAATGGCACGACTCCTCCCCCCCCCATTATATATTCGTACATCCTAACTTCAACATAACTTCGCGCATCATAAAATATTGCAAATTAATTATTTTATTATTAACAACGCTTCGCAGCGGACAACGGACACCTGGGGGCCATGTTTGTGTTGCCCATAATAAAATAGGTTGTAATAGAAATGAAAGTAGGTAGGTTAGGTTAGGTTAGGAATGGGCAAACAAGCATAAACGCCACCTGGGTGCAACAACAACAACAACATCATCAACAGGCCCCTCTGCTACAAGTAGGGGCGCCTGCAACACAACACCTCATCCTAACTGGCCCCGGGGCTAACGTTAAATGGATTAAATAAGTGTTGGACTGAGTCGTTTGTATATCTCAGATCCTGTATATATTTTTTGTGGGAGGGAAATGAATGATGATCACGGGTGTATTGGGGTGGTCGGCTCGCGAATTTTGATTGTTATTTCATTGTTATTTAATTTAAAGTTAAGCTGACATTATTCAGCGTTTTTAATCAACAAGTTGGCTAATTCAAGTATACTTATGGCTTGTGCGCTCCCATCGCCTCGACCGGCATTACGGGTGTCGGGGTACTTAGTATGCACCCTCAGTTTGGGCTTTGCGTTCTGGGCCCTGCAGTCTATCGTAGCTTCCATTTGTTCGGCTGTTTAATCGTGAGTATTTGCGAGTCCGTTTGGCAAATGACTCAGCGGTATCAGTTGGGCTCTTGGTTGGATATACCGGTAGACGGCCAGGGTAAGGGGCTGGAAGTTCCAGGCTGCGGTGTAGAAACGTACAAAGCTAGTGATGGGCTGGTGTTATATAGCTGGAGAGTTATTACATACCAATTATGCCATATTTTCTTTTTTTGGTCCAAATGAGATTACTAACAATGTTTAGTATTGGCGCGTTTTGTCAAATTGACCAATCGCATCTCCTAAGAAGCCTATCTGTCTCAACGTGTCTGATATACCTAGTAAGCTCCGTTAGGGGCACAAAAGTTTGATGGTTGTTGTTGGCAGTAGGTGCGCTCGGTGTCAGGGACGGCCCCGTGCCTATCCGCTGTACGGCCAGAGTGCAGTGGAGAAGCAAGGTGTTACCGAACTTGGCATCGAGACCGGGTGGGTGCGTTGGTTGATTGACCCTGCCGTGGGGTCGTAGCGTCACGATGGGTCCACCCGAGGACGGAGGTGGACCCCTGATAACTGTACTTATTTACATGTCACTAAAGTTAGTAAGGATGTCCCAGTTCTGGTTGCTGGGCATCCGCTCTTTTAAAGTTTTCGCAGTTTGCATTGCATATATGCAATTAATATATTGTATAGAAATAACATATATATATGTAGATATACATATTTATTTACGTGTGTCAAACCGAACGACACAAATGTTTAAAACGTAGGGTAAAACAAGCATTATTGCTATCACTTTACATATAATATATAAATAGGATTATTCGCTAGCTATCTCCAAATTAAATTAGGAATATAGGTCGCCCTTTGCAGCCAAATCTTCAGTAGTTTTAAAATATGCAGTGCATTAAATTTAATTAACTTTGACATGGTGACGGGACTTACACATTTCTACAATAATACAAATGTATCAGTGAGGGGTGACCGATATCTTGATCCTCCCTTACTCTATAAGAACACTGTTTTTTCTCGCCATAGTTTATAAATTCACCTTAAACCGCACCCATCAAGGACTTGAAAATCAAATTTCACGTATTGTTTGACAATATACAGATTCTAGGGTTAGTAAAAAATAAATGAAATCCAATAAATACATATTATACACCAAAAAATCACAAATTTTCTCTAGATTCCAAAACTATAGCTTTTACATAGTTTTAAATGTACGATAAGATCACAAACACGCTCTTTACGCTTCCATAAATACATTACCAGGGATTCATTTAGGGACATTTGCTATGTAGTCATATCTTCCTTAATCGGTTTCAAATCGGTAATATTATTAGCTAGGACGGTTTTTCTTCCAATTTAACTCTTAGTACAATGGTTTTTTCGCCCAAAAAATCATTATTTAGGCATGTGAAAAAAGAGAATTTCCTGTAGTTACTCTCTGTTTAATTTAGTTAAATTGTAAAAGTGCGCTCTTATAATATGTATGCGTGAGTGTTCCTAGAATATTAAATTATGTTATATAATGTAATTAAACAAAGTATATATCAATAAAATAATGTTGTATTAATGGTTATTTTCTTAAAATATTGAGAACTATTTCAATGACAGTATATTAAATAAAAATGATACAAAAAGATCATTGTTTATTGATGCTGCCATCTTACGATGACAGCGCGAACTAGTAGTAGTAGCATAGGCTGTCGCATTATATTTTCTCTATGGGGTACATTTGTAAATAGAAACTCTGTTTCCACATGCACATTTGTTTTGTTAATTATGTTATATAATGTAATTAAACAAACTATATATCAATAAAATAATGTTGTATTAATGGTTGTTTTCTTAAAATATTGAGAACTATTTCAATGACAGTATATTAAATAAAAATGATACAAAAAGATCATTGTTTATTGGTGCTGCCATCTTACGATGACAGCGCGAACTAGTAGTAGTAGCATAGGCTGTCGCATTATATTTTCTCTATGGGGTACATTTGTAAATAGAAACTCTGTTTCCACATGCACATTTGTTTTGTTAATTATGTTATATAATGTAATTAAACAAACTATATATCAATAAAATAATGTTGTATTAATGGTTGTTTTCTTAAAATATTGAGAACTATTTCAATGACAGTATATTAAATAAAAATGATACAAAAAGATCATTGTTTATTGGTGCTGCCATCTTACGTTGACAGCGCGAACTAGTAGTAGTAGCATAGGCTGTCGCATTATATTTTCTCTATGGGGTACATTTGTAAATAGAATCTCTGTTTCCACATGCACATTTGTTTTGTTAATTATGTTATATAATGTAATTAAACAAACTATATATCAATAAAATAATGTTGTATTAATGGTTGTTTTCTTAAAATATTGAGAACTATTTCAATGACAATATATTAAATAAAAATGATACAAAATGATCATTGTTTATTGGTGCTGCCATCTTACGATGACAACGCGAACTAGTAGTAGTAGCATAGGCTGTCGCATTATATTTTCTCTATGGGGTACATTTGTAAATAGAATCTCTGTTTCCACATGGACATTTGTTTTGTTAATTATGTTATATAATGTAAATAAACAAACTATATATCAATTAAATAATGTTGTTTTAATGGTTGTTTACTTAAAATATTGAGAACTATTTCAATGACAGTATATTAAATAAAAATGATACAAATAATTATTGTTTATTGGTGCTGCTATCTTACGATGACAGCGCGAACTAGTAGTAGTAGCATAGGCTGTCGCATTATATTTTCTCTATGGGGCACATTTGTAAATAGAATCTCTGTTTCCACATGCACATTTGTTTTGTTAATTATGTTATATAATGTAATTTAACAAACTATATATCAATAAAATAATGTTGTATTAATGGTTGTTTTCTTAAAATATTGAGAACTATTTCAATGACAGTATATTAAATAAAAATGATACAAAAAGATCATTGTTTATTGGTGCTGCCATCTTACGATGACAGCGCGAACTAGTAGTAGTAGCATAGGCTGTCGCATTATATTTTCTCTATGGGGTACATTTGTAAATAGAATCTCTGTTTCCACATGCACATTTGTTTTGTTAATTATGTTATTTAATGTAAATAAACAAACTATATATCAATTAAATAATGTTGTTTTAATGGTTGTTTACTTAAAATATTGAGAACTATTTCAATGACAGTATATTAAATAAAAATGATACAAATAATTATTGTTTATTGGTGCTGCTATCTTACGATGACAGCGCGAACTAGTAGTAGTAGCATAGGCTGTCGCATTATATTTTCTCTATGGGGTACATTTGTAAATAGAATCTCTGTTTCCACATGCACATTTGTTTTGTTAATTATGTTATATAATGTAAATAAACAAACTATATATCAATTAAATAATGTTGTTTTAATGGTTGTTTTCTTAAAATATTGAGAACTATTTCAATGACAGTATATTAAATAAAAATGATACAAAAAGATCATTGTTTATTGGTGCTGCCATCTTACGATGACAGCGCGAACTAGTAGTAGTAGCATAGGCTGTCGCATTATATTTTCTCTATGGGGTACATTTGTAAATAGAATCTCTGTTTCCACATGCACATTTGTTTTGTTAATTATGTTATTTAATGTAAATAAACAAACTATATATCAATTAAATAATGTTGTTTTAATGGTTGTTTACTTAAAATATTGAGAACTATTTCAATGACAGTATATTAAATAAAAATGATACAAATAATCATTGTTTATTGGTGCTGCTATCTTACGATGACAGCGCGAACTAGTAGTAGTAGCATAGGCTGTCGCATTATATTTTCTCTATGGAACACATTTGTAAATAGAATCTCTGTTTCCACATGCACATTTGTTTTGTTAATTATGTTATATAATGTAAATAAGCAAACTATATATCAATAAAATAACGTTGTATTAATGGTTGTTTTCTTAAAATATTGAGAACTATTTCAATGACAGTATATTAAATAAAAATGATACAAAAAGATCATTGTATATTGGTGCTGCCATCTTACGTTGACAGCGCGAACTAGTAGTAGTAGCATAGGCTGTCGCATTATATTTTCTCTATGGGGTACATTTGTAAATAGAATCTCTGTTTCCACATGCACATTTGTTTTGTTAATTATGTTATATAATGTAATTAAACAAACTATATATCAATAAAATAATGTTGTATTAATGGTTGTTTTCTTAAAATATTGAGAACTAATTCAATGACAGTATATTAAATAAAAATGATACAAAAAGATCATTGTTTATTGCTGCTGCCATCTTACGATGACAGCGCGAACTAGTAGTAGCTGTCGCATTATATTTTCTCAATGGGGCGTATTTGTACCGCCTCCGACCCCCGACCGCCCACCCCTATTTGTACATTTTTACGTTTTGCTGTGGCGATCAATACTGGTGTTCTGGACAGTGGTGGAGGTGTAGTTCTTTGATTGCACACAATTAAATACAAAAGCACACACAATAAGTCCCGTCTTATGCAGTAATTGTAGATAGCACTTGTATTTAAGGTTTAAAAGGATTTAAGGCTCAAAGTATGTAAGGTTTAAAGGATTTAAAAAGGGTTTAAACTTAAGGTTTATAGGATTTGAGGTTTAAAAGTTTTAAGGTTTATAGGATTTAAGGTTTATAGGATTTGAGGATTTAAAATTTATAGGATTTAAGGTTTAATTTTTTTTAGGCGTATATGATTTAAGGTTTATAGAATTTGAGAATTTAAGGGTTATAGGATTTGAGAATTTAAGGTTTAAAGGATTTGAGGTTTAAAAGTTTTAAGGTTTATAGGATTTAAGGTTTATAGGATTTGAAGATTTAAGATTTATAGGATTTAAGGTTTAAAAGTTTTAAGGCGCATTGGATTTAAGGTTTATAGGATTTGAGGATTTAAGGTTTATAGGATTTGAGGATTTAAGGTTAGGTTAGGTTAGGTTAGGTTAGGTTAGGTTAGGTTAGGTTAGGTTAGGTTAGGTTAGGTTAGGTTAGGTTAGGTTAGGTTAGGTTAGGTTAGGTTAGGTTAGGTTAGGTTAGGTTAGGTTAGGTTAGGTTAGGTTAGGTTAGGTTAGGTTAGGTTAGGTTAGGTTAGGTTAGGTTAGGTTAGGTTAGGTTAGGTTAGGTTAGGTTAGGTTAGGTTAGGTTAGGTTAGGTTAGGTTAGGTTAGGTTAGGTTAGGTTAGGTTAGGTTAGGTTAGGTTAGGTTAGGTTAGGTTAGGTTAGGTTAGGTTAGGTTAGGTTAGGTTAGGTTAGGTTAGGTTAGGTTAGGTTAGGTTAGGTTAGGTTAGGTTAGGTTAGGTTAGGTTAGGTTAGGTTAGGTTAGGTTAGGTTAGGTTAGGTTAGGTTAGGTTAGGTTAGGTTAGGTTAGGTTAGGTTAGGTTAGGTTAGGTTAGGTTAGGTTAGGTTAGGTTAGGTTAGGTTAGGTTAGGTTAGGTTAGGTTAGGTTAGGTTAGGTTAGGTTAGGTTAGGTTAGGTTAGGTTAGGTTAGGTTAGGTTAGGTTAGGTTAGGTTAGGTTAGGTTAGGTTAGGTTAGGTTAGGTTAGGTTAGGTTAGGTTAGGTTAGGTTAGGTTAGGTTAGGTTAGGTTAGGTTAGGTTAGGTTAGGTTAGGTTAGGTTAGGTTAGGTTAGGTTAGGTTAGGTTAGGTTAGGTTAGGTTAGGTTAGGTTAGGTTAGGTTAGGTTAGGTTAGGTTAGGTTAGGTTAGGTTAGGTTAGGTTAGGTTAGGTTAGGTTAGGTTAGGTTAGGTTAGGTTAGGTTAGGTTAGGTTAGGTTAGGTTAGGTTAGGTTAGGTTAGGTTAGGTTAGGTTAGGTTAGGTTAGGTTAGGTTAGGTTAGGTTAGGTTAGGTTAGGTTAGGTTAGGTTAGGTTAGGTTAGGTTAGGTTAGGTTAGGTTAGGTTAGGTTAGGTTAGGTTAGGTTAGGTTAGGTTAGGTTAGGTTAGGTTAGGTTAGGTTAGGTTAGGTTAGGTTAGGTTAGGTTAGGTTAGGTTAGGTTAGGTTAGGTTAGGTTAGGTTAGGTTAGGTTAGGTTAGGTTAGGTTAGGTTAGGTTAGGTTAGGTTAGGTTAGGTTAGGTTAGGTTAGGTTAGGTTAGGTTAGGTTAGGTTAGGTTAGGTTAGGTTAGGTTAGGTTAGGTTAGGTTAGGTTAGGTTAGGTTAGGTTAGGTTAGGTTAGGTTAGGTTAGGTTAGGTTAGGTTAGGTTAGGTTAGGTTAGGTTAGGTTAGGTTAGGTTAGGTTAGGTTAGGTTAGGTTAGGTTAGGTTAGGTTAGGTTAGGTTAGGTTAGGTTAGGTTAGGTTAGGTTAGGTTAGGTTAGGTTAGGTTAGGTTAGGTTAGGTTAGGTTAGGTTAGGTTAGGTTAGGTTAGGTTAGGTTAGGTTAGGTTAGGTTAGGTTAGGTTAGGTTAGGTTAGGTTAGGTTAGGTTAGGTTAGGTTAGGTTAGGTTAGGTTAGGTTAGGTTAGGTTAGGTTAGGTTAGGTTAGGTTAGGTTAGGTTAGGTTAGGTTAGGTTAGGTTAGGTTAGGTTAGGTTAGGTTAGGTTAGGTTAGGTTAGGTTAGGTTAGGTTAGGTTAGGTTAGGTTAGGTTAGGTTAGGTTAGGTTAGGTTAGGTTAGGTTAGGTTAGGTTAGGTTAGGTTAGGTTAGGTTAGGTTAGGTTAGGTTAGGTTAGGTTAGGTTAGGTTAGGTTAGGTTAGGTTAGGTTAGGTTAGGTTAGGTTAGGTTAGGTTAGGTTAGGTTAGGTTAGGTTAGGTTAGGTTAGGTTAGGTTAGGTTAGGTTAGGTTAGGTTAGGTTAGGTTAGGTTAGGTTAGGTTAGGTTAGGTTAGGTTAGGTTAGGTTAGGTTAGGTTAGGTTAGGTTAGGTTAGGTTAGGTTAGGTTAGGTTAGGTTAGGTTAGGTTAGGTTAGGTTAGGTTAGGTTAGGTTAGGTTAGGTTAGGTTAGGTTAGGTTAGGTTAGGTTAGGTTAGGTTAGGTTAGGTTAGGTTAGGTTAGGTTAGGTTAGGTTAGGTTAGGTTAGGTTAGGTTAGGTTAGGTTAGGTTAGGTTAGGTTAGGTTAGGTTAGGTTAGGTTAGGTTAGGTTAGGTTAGGTTAGGTTAGGTTAGGTTAGGTTAGGTTAGGTTAGGTTAGGTTAGGTTAGGTTAGGTTAGGTTAGGTTAGGTTAGGTTAGGTTAGGTTAGGTTAGGTTAGGTTAGGTTAGGTTAGGTTAGGTTAGGTTAGGTTAGGTTAGGTTAGGTTAGGTTAGGTTAGGTTAGGTTAGGTTAGGTTAGGTTAGGTTAGGTTAGGTTAGGTTAGGTTAGGTTAGGTTAGGTTAGGTTAGGTTAGGTTAGGTTAGGTTAGGTTAGGTTAGGTTAGGTTAGGTTAGGTTAGGTTAGGTTAGGTTAGGTTAGGTTAGGTTAGGTTAGGTTAGGTTAGGTTAGGTTAGGTTAGGTTAGGTTAGGTTAGGTTAGGTTAGGTTAGGTTAGGTTAGGTTAGGTTAGGTTAGGTTAGGTTAGGTTAGGTTAGGTTAGGTTAGGTTAGGTTAGGTTAGGTTAGGTTAGGTTAGGTTAGGTTAGGTTAGGTTAGGTTAGGTTAGGTTAGGTTAGGTTAGGTTAGGTTAGGTTAGGTTAGGTTAGGTTAGGTTAGGTTAGGTTAGGTTAGGTTAGGTTAGGTTAGGTTAGGTTAGGTTAGGTTAGGTTAGGTTAGGTTAGGTTAGGTTAGGTTAGGTTAGGTTAGGTTAGGTTAGGTTAGGTTAGGTTAGGTTAGGTTAGGTTAGGTTAGGTTAGGTTAGGTTAGGTTAGGTTAGGTTAGGTTAGGTTAGGTTAGGTTAGGTTAGGTTAGGTTAGGTTAGGTTAGGTTAGGTTAGGTTAGGTTAGGTTAGGTTAGGTTAGGTTAGGTTAGGTTAGGTTAGGTTAGGTTAGGTTAGGTTAGGTTAGGTTAGGTTAGGTTAGGTTAGGTTAGGTTAGGTTAGGTTAGGTTAGGTTAGGTTAGGTTAGGTTAGGTTAGGTTAGGTTAGGTTAGGTTAGGTTAGGTTAGGTTAGGTTAGGTTAGGTTAGGTTAGGTTAGGTTAGGTTAGGTTAGGTTAGGTTAGGTTAGGTTAGGTTAGGTTAGGTTAGGTTAGGTTAGGTTAGGTTAGGTTAGGTTAGGTTAGGTTAGGTTAGGTTAGGTTAGGTTAGGTTAGGTTAGGTTAGGTTAGGTTAGGTTAGGTTAGGTTAGGTTAGGTTAGGTTAGGTTAGGTTAGGTTAGGTTAGGTTAGGTTAGGTTAGGTTAGGTTAGGTTAGGTTAGGTTAGGTTAGGTTAGGTTAGGTTAGGTTAGGTTAGGTTAGGTTAGGTTAGGTTAGGTTAGGTTAGGTTAGGTTAGGTTAGGTTAGGTTAGGTTAGGTTAGGTTAGGTTAGGTTAGGTTAGGTTAGGTTAGGTTAGGTTAGGTTAGGTTAGGTTAGGTTAGGTTAGGTTAGGTTAGGTTAGGTTAGGTTAGGTTAGGTTAGGTTAGGTTAGGTTAGGTTAGGTTAGGTTAGGTTAGGTTAGGTTAGGTTAGGTTAGGTTAGGTTAGGTTAGGTTAGGTTAGGTTAGGTTAGGTTAGGTTAGGTTAGGTTAGGTTAGGTTAGGTTAGGTTAGGTTAGGTTAGGTTAGGTTAGGTTAGGTTAGGTTAGGTTAGGTTAGGTTAGGTTAGGTTAGGTTAGGTTAGGTTAGGTTAGGTTAGGTTAGGTTAGGTTAGGTTAGGTTAGGTTAGGTTAGGTTAGGTTAGGTTAGGTTAGGTTAGGTTAGGTTAGGTTAGGTTAGGTTAGGTTAGGTTAGGTTAGGTTAGGTTAGGTTAGGTTAGGTTAGGTTAGGTTAGGTTAGGTTAGGTTAGGTTAGGTTAGGTTAGGTTAGGTTAGGTTAGGTTAGGTTAGGTTAGGTTAGGTTAGGTTAGGTTAGGTTAGGTTAGGTTAGGTTAGGTTAGGTTAGGTTAGGTTAGGTTAGGTTAGGTTAGGTTAGGTTAGGTTAGGTTAGGTTAGGTTAGGTTAGGTTAGGTTAGGTTAGGTTAGGTTAGGTTAGGTTAGGTTAGGTTAGGTTAGGTTAGGTTAGGTTAGGTTAGGTTAGGTTAGGTTAGGTTAGGTTAGGTTAGGTTAGGTTAGGTTAGGTTAGGTTAGGTTAGGTTAGGTTAGGTTAGGTTAGGTTAGGTTAGGTTAGGTTAGGTTAGGTTAGGTTAGGTTAGGTTAGGTTAGGTTAGGTTAGGTTAGGTTAGGTTAGGTTAGGTTAGGTTAGGTTAGGTTAGGTTAGGTTAGGTTAGGTTAGGTTAGGTTAGGTTAGGTTAGGTTAGGTTAGGTTAGGTTAGGTTAGGTTAGGTTAGGTTAGGTTAGGTTAGGTTAGGTTAGGTTAGGTTAGGTTAGGTTAGGTTAGGTTAGGTTAGGTTAGGTTAGGTTAGGTTAGGTTAGGTTAGGTTAGGTTAGGTTAGGTTAGGTTAGGTTAGGTTAGGTTAGGTTAGGTTAGGTTAGGTTAGGTTAGGTTAGGTTAGGTTAGGTTAGGTTAGGTTAGGTTAGGTTAGGTTAGGTTAGGTTAGGTTAGGTTAGGTTAGGTTAGGTTAGGTTAGGTTAGGTTAGGTTAGGTTAGGTTAGGTTAGGTTAGGTTAGGTTAGGTTAGGTTAGGTTAGGTTAGGTTAGGTTAGGTTAGGTTAGGTTAGGTTAGGTTAGGTTAGGTTAGGTTAGGTTAGGTTAGGTTAGGTTAGGTTAGGTTAGGTTAGGTTAGGTTAGGTTAGGTTAGGTTAGGTTAGGTTAGGTTAGGTTAGGTTAGGTTAGGTTAGGTTAGGTTAGGTTAGGTTAGGTTAGGTTAGGTTAGGTTAGGTTAGGTTAGGTTAGGTTAGGTTAGGTTAGGTTAGGTTAGGTTAGGTTAGGTTAGGTTAGGTTAGGTTAGGTTAGGTTAGGTTAGGTTAGGTTAGGTTAGGTTAGGTTAGGTTAGGTTAGGTTAGGTTAGGTTAGGTTAGGTTAGGTTAGGTTAGGTTAGGTTAGGTTAGGTTAGGTTAGGTTAGGTTAGGTTAGGTTAGGTTAGGTTAGGTTAGGTTAGGTTAGGTTAGGTTAGGTTAGGTTAGGTTAGGTTAGGTTAGGTTAGGTTAGGTTAGGTTAGGTTAGGTTAGGTTAGGTTAGGTTAGGTTAGGTTAGGTTAGGTTAGGTTAGGTTAGGTTAGGTTAGGTTAGGTTAGGTTAGGTTAGGTTAGGTTAGGTTAGGTTAGGTTAGGTTAGGTTAGGTTAGGTTAGGTTAGGTTAGGTTAGGTTAGGTTAGGTTAGGTTAGGTTAGGTTAGGTTAGGTTAGGTTAGGTTAGGTTAGGTTAGGTTAGGTTAGGTTAGGTTAGGTTAGGTTAGGTTAGGTTAGGTTAGGTTAGGTTAGGTTAGGTTAGGTTAGGTTAGGTTAGGTTAGGTTAGGTTAGGTTAGGTTAGGTTAGGTTAGGTTAGGTTAGGTTAGGTTAGGTTAGGTTAGGTTAGGTTAGGTTAGGTTAGGTTAGGTTAGGTTAGGTTAGGTTAGGTTAGGTTAGGTTAGGTTAGGTTAGGTTAGGTTAGGTTAGGTTAGGTTAGGTTAGGTTAGGTTAGGTTAGGTTAGGTTAGGTTAGGTTAGGTTAGGTTAGGTTAGGTTAGGTTAGGTTAGGTTAGGTTAGGTTAGGTTAGGTTAGGTTAGGTTAGGTTAGGTTAGGTTAGGTTAGGTTAGGTTAGGTTAGGTTAGGTTAGGTTAGGTTAGGTTAGGTTAGGTTAGGTTAGGTTAGGTTAGGTTAGGTTAGGTTAGGTTAGGTTAGGTTAGGTTAGGTTAGGTTAGGTTAGGTTAGGTTAGGTTAGGTTAGGTTAGGTTAGGTTAGGTTAGGTTAGGTTAGGTTAGGTTAGGTTAGGTTAGGTTAGGTTAGGTTAGGTTAGGTTAGGTTAGGTTAGGTTAGGTTAGGTTAGGTTAGGTTAGGTTAGGTTAGGTTAGGTTAGGTTAGGTTAGGTTAGGTTAGGTTAGGTTAGGTTAGGTTAGGTTAGGTTAGGTTAGGTTAGGTTAGGTTAGGTTAGGTTAGGTTAGGTTAGGTTAGGTTAGGTTAGGTTAGGTTAGGTTAGGTTAGGTTAGGTTAGGTTAGGTTAGGTTAGGTTAGGTTAGGTTAGGTTAGGTTAGGTTAGGTTAGGTTAGGTTAGGTTAGGTTAGGTTAGGTTAGGTTAGGTTAGGTTAGGTTAGGTTAGGTTAGGTTAGGTTAGGTTAGGTTAGGTTAGGTTAGGTTAGGTTAGGTTAGGTTAGGTTAGGTTAGGTTAGGTTAGGTTAGGTTAGGTTAGGTTAGGTTAGGTTAGGTTAGGTTAGGTTAGGTTAGGTTAGGTTAGGTTAGGTTAGGTTAGGTTAGGTTAGGTTAGGTTAGGTTAGGTTAGGTTAGGTTAGGTTAGGTTAGGTTAGGTTAGGTTAGGTTAGGTTAGGTTAGGTTAGGTTAGGTTAGGTTAGGTTAGGTTAGGTTAGGTTAGGTTAGGTTAGGTTAGGTTAGGTTAGGTTAGGTTAGGTTAGGTTAGGTTAGGTTAGGTTAGGTTAGGTTAGGTTAGGTTAGGTTAGGTTAGGTTAGGTTAGGTTAGGTTAGGTTAGGTTAGGTTAGGTTAGGTTAGGTTAGGTTAGGTTAGGTTAGGTTAGGTTAGGTTAGGTTAGGTTAGGTTAGGTTAGGTTAGGTTAGGTTAGGTTAGGTTAGGTTAGGTTAGGTTAGGTTAGGTTAGGTTAGGTTAGGTTAGGTTAGGTTAGGTTAGGTTAGGTTAGGTTAGGTTAGGTTAGGTTAGGTTAGGTTAGGTTAGGTTAGGTTAGGTTAGGTTAGGTTAGGTTAGGTTAGGTTAGGTTAGGTTAGGTTAGGTTAGGTTAGGTTAGGTTAGGTTAGGTTAGGTTAGGTTAGGTTAGGTTAGGTTAGGTTAGGTTAGGTTAGGTTAGGTTAGGTTAGGTTAGGTTAGGTTAGGTTAGGTTAGGTTAGGTTAGGTTAGGTTAGGTTAGGTTAGGTTAGGTTAGGTTAGGTTAGGTTAGGTTAGGTTAGGTTAGGTTAGGTTAGGTTAGGTTAGGTTAGGTTAGGTTAGGTTAGGTTAGGTTAGGTTAGGTTAGGTTAGGTTAGGTTAGGTTAGGTTAGGTTAGGTTAGGTTAGGTTAGGTTAGGTTAGGTTAGGTTAGGTTAGGTTAGGTTAGGTTAGGTTAGGTTAGGTTAGGTTAGGTTAGGTTAGGTTAGGTTAGGTTAGGTTAGGTTAGGTTAGGTTAGGTTAGGTTAGGTTAGGTTAGGTTAGGTTAGGTTAGGTTAGGTTAGGTTAGGTTAGGTTAGGTTAGGTTAGGTTAGGTTAGGTTAGGTTAGGTTAGGTTAGGTTAGGTTAGGTTAGGTTAGGTTAGGTTAGGTTAGGTTAGGTTAGGTTAGGTTAGGTTAGTTAGGTTAGGTTAGGTTAGGTTAGGTTAGGTTAG